>VZSF01006623.1:1289392-1534138 GCA_013398295.1 Chionis minor
CCCCCCCCATTTCTTCTTTCTTCTTTATATTTTTTTCCTTCCTCCTCCTTTTCCGCATCCCTCTCCCTACCGAAGCCGTTTAGCAAAGGAGATGGTGGCCAGCAGCCAAGCCGCCTCTCTCTCCAAGGAGATGGCCAGGGGCTGGCAGAAGCGGATGGCCTGGGCAGGAACAGGCAGCAGCATCCACCATGTGCAGCACAAACCCCCCAAAACATATTCCCCTTGGAACCTGACCAGACCCGACCCTGCCACGGCTGGCACAAGGAGAGCGCTTCCAGGGCCATCCTTCCATGCCACCCTTGGGAGGGTTAAGCTAAGCCAGTGCAGTGTTTCCAAAGGATCCGGCAAAAATCAGGGAAGCAAGGTTTATTGTCCATTCAATCCTGAGCAGCCCACCCTGCTCCTGGCTGCACTGAAATACCCTCGGCATTCCAGCCCTTCGGTCCAGCTGGTCCCTGAGTGCCCAACCTAGAAAGCATTGCCAGGGCTGCCGGCACTCAGCTACCTGGCTTGTGGCACAACGGCTTCAGCAGCAACACAGCTTGTTTTCCCTTTGAGTTTCATGCGTCGGAGACAAGCCCAGTGGAAACGTGGTTTTTTCTACCCTAAAAAAGTTGGTTGTTTTGCCACTATACGCTTTGGTTTTACCGGGCGGCAATGAATGCTTTCCTTCCATGTTTTATTCTGGAGCTAAGGATCAAGGCAGAAAATCAAAAGCATTGGTAATAAACTTGGTAGCTACCGACTGCTGTTTGCCAGGACAGGTGATACGTGGATTCATGGAGAACTGGTCCGTCACATGCCCACTTGCTGCTCCTTCCCTCCTCTGTGAACCCAGGCTGCTTGCTTCCCGTAAAATTCCAAGTGCCAGCTTTTGGTTCATTGGATGTCTGTAAAATCAGTACCCAACTAAATGATATTAAGCAGGGGGTCCAGTTAAAGACCAAAACCTAAGCTGAAGACGTTATCCTGTTTCAGATCTCCTTCCCTCTCTCCAGATTAAGGACTTGCGTTTTTTTCTTTTCTGTACTGATAAACCCTGGACCAACTTAGACAGAAGTATGGACACAAAAATCAGAGGGATTGCTTCTGTCAATTTAACTGAGTTGTTACTACTAAACTGTAAAGCTAATCATTGGCAGAATAGAAATTTGGTTCTTACAAAAGTTCATCAAGAGTTGGTTGGGGTCCTTTACTTTGTGACTTGCTGAGGTCCTGCTGTGCCACTGAACTTCGCTATCACTAAAACAGCACCAGATAAAATTAAATGAAGTATAAAAAAACCCTGATTAACTAGCAAGAAGTTTCTTTTTTTTCCATCTCAATATCACACAGTTTGAAGGCCTGGTGAAGTTGCTTTCTTGCCCATCCAAAAAGCTTGCAAACAACGACGAGCGCTTTCGAATGGTGCGTGGGAAGTGCACAAAGGTCCTGCCCTACGCAGACACCTCTATGCTTCTATGTGGTGTAGGATGTATGGAAAATTGCTGTGTTCATCTCATGTCCAGCTACAAAAAAGTGGAAGTCCCGAAGACATTTGACAGACCAAAAGAAAATAAAATTACATCAGCAAAATTGTGACGTTATCAAGTACAATAAATTTCATTGTCAGGCCAGTAACAAAGTTGACCTACGGCTCGTCTTTTTCTTTTTTGTTATTCTTTTTATTTTTCATTCTTCCATCCTGCAAATTCATGACAGTTGTTGTCCTTCGTTTGCACTGCTTTGCACTGTGCACTGGATCCAGTTGGCCAGCAATGGCAGGGAATGCTAATTCCATTTAGTTACTGGAAAAAGCAATAAAAGCAAATATGTTTCCCTAAGGCCCCAGCCCAGAGTGATGAAAAAGCCAGACCAACAAACATATTATGTTAAAATCAGTCCTGAATGTCATCTCTTTTCCCACCGAAAAATAAAAGTAGGAAAAGACTATACCAGGCAAGCAAATATAAATGATGGACCCTTCCCAGCTCTAGTAATTGCATCCCAAATATATCCCCAAGCTGGGGAAAGAGTGACAGTCTTCACCCCCGAACCAGGCAAGCCCTAATCACATTTCAGATGTGCCCCGAACACACAAATGCCCTATGGCCATAGCTAAGATTATTTAAAGTTATGGGGTCAGTGACAGCAGCAGCTGCTGCTCCTGACCTCAAGGGAATCATGGTTCTGGTTAATGGAAGCTCTTGCCCTCCCATTTCTCACTGGGCCTTACTGGGATGCGAGATGTTCTTCAAGCTGCTGAGGTGGGTTCCCAGTATGGTACTGAGCACAGGCAGGAGTGTGCTGCAGGGGCAGAGGAAAAGGCAGAGCAGGCAAAGATAAAGTAACTTTTCCTGTTAGAGATGACTCCACTTATTTTCCCTGCCTTTAGAAACGAACAGCTGCTGCTCAGGTTTGCCAGCACCCGGCACTCAAAAACTGCGAGTGAGAGACTCAGAAATAGGATGATTGTCTGTAAAACAGTGTGATGTTGGGGAGAAAAAAAAAAAAAAGCCTCTTTTTATTTGGCTTGTGATTACTAAGTCTGCAGAGATCTTTTTTTTTTTCAAGCTTTTTCCTTAGTTTGTGAGAAGCAGAGATCCACTCTTTTTTTTTTTTCCTTCCTTTCTTTTCTTCCTTTTTTTTTTTTTTTTTTTTTTTAAATGAATGCTGGGATTCTAACATAATCAACTAATTCCAGGAGCTGAGGCTTCAAGATAAAAAAAAAAAGTATACCATGTCGCAAAGCTCACAATGCAATCTCATTGCATTGCCATTGGCAGCGGTTCACTTGGCTCTGGAAATAATAAAGTGGGAGACTGAAATGACAAACAAACCGGAGATCCAAACCCAAGTACCACCAGGGAATGCAAAGCAGATGGCCAGCTAAAGAAGACTAGCCCAAAGAATCGCTATAGTCTTAGCAGGAAGATTACTGACAGCATCCACCGTGGTGGCCTCCTTCCGATGAGCTCGCCTGGCATGGTTTGCATCTTGATGTCCTTGTCGTGAATTATTATTAAGAGGAGTAAACAAGCTAGAGAGTCCTCTCAATTGCAAATCATTTGCACACCCTCTCATAGCAAACAGGGAGATTCAAGAGCACTGGAGAGCCCGTGCAAGGGTCAGCAGCAACTCTACATTTCTATGCCATCTTCAGCCTACGTTGCTTACTCGAACAGGTCATTTAGCTACCACAGAGGTAACATTGATGTGTGCTTTCAGGAAGAATTGATTATTCGGCATGCTCCTATGAAAATGCCTGCTTTGTTTCAATACGCCATAATATTATTTTGTCAAGAGAATTTATTTAAAAGTTGCAAAATTAAGCCTGTGCTAAACAGGAGCCAGCACAATGGAAATTAGATTTTGGGACTCCCCATAAATATGCAAGTGTGAGCATATGAGATCACATGTAGCAATTCATTTTCGGAAAGAGGAAAAAACCCTAAATTACATTGTCTTCTGTCATATCCAGTTTGCTCAGCAGAGGAAAACACATGAATATCAACTGTGACCATTTGAACTAAGCAGTGTGGTAAAATGCCCTCCAGAGCTCCATCGGGACTGATCCGTTGTGCTTACCCTAATCAATACATTGCTTTATTGGAGAAGAAAACAATTATCGTGGAGCAGGATTCAGACTGCCAACCCCAGCAGATTCTCTGTGCTGCCAAATGGGATTTCTCTTTAGTTTATGTCCATCCCTTGCACTTAGCAAAGCTGCACTGTCTTCTTGTGCTTCTAAGCATGTAGCCATCTTCTTCAATTTTCACTCTTTTTACCAGTCTAGAAATGCAATGTTTAACACTGACTAAAACCTACACGCTCTCCTCTGTGGCCGTTCACAGGATTTTGAACTTTGGACTCAATAGGAAAAGTTTTTCCGCGAGCACCTGGAGCTAAATCCTACCCACCATATTTGTGGGTGTTGCTCCATTACCTGTCGGTTTGAAATAAGCAGGATTTAATCATTTGGGGACGACAGTGAATTACAGCCCCTCGTGAATGGCTACCACGCTCCTGTCCCCCTCTCCCAGCCCGTCTGCTCGCAGGCTGGTGCGTCACTGGAGCACAGCCAGGCAGCCATAGAAATGCATTGAGTGAATAAGGTCTTCCTCCCCTATCAGCCAATAAAGATAATTACACAGGCCAGCATATATTAATTTGGGTTCAGTCCTCTCCCCACTCAAATTAACGTCGGTTTTGCCATTGACGCTGATGTTAGCAGAAGCTGGCCCAACACCACGGAGCTAAAATTAGATTGCTGCTACAGTTCTGCTGGTCTTCCCTCTTCCCCTGGACCACCCGGCTGAGGGAGTCACTGGCCCAGCCAGGAATCGGTACTAATTCCAGCAACAGCCCAGGTATCCAAGGCGTGGTGCCCATGGGCTCTCCACATCTACTGCAGGAGCTCAGCCAGCCCCACCATGATCCACGTCTCACCATCTCCACCCTCACCACACCGCAGCCGGGCCCTCGGGCACGCTCGCCACTTGGGAATTCATTTGCCAAAACCAGTGCGAAATGAGGGCAGAGAAGGAGGCAGGCACAGAAAATCCTTATGCAGCGGAGCCCGGAGGCAGGGGATGGCAGCTCTCGGCGAGGGTGCCCAGGCGTGCTCAAGCGGGCACGCGACGCTCACCGCTGTCCTCAGAGATTCCCCGTGCGGGGCTGCCGGATTTTTATCCGGTTTCCACAATGCGGAAGCCGCTTGTTATCAATAGCGGTGATGCCACTTGAAAAATCAGAGGAAATCCATCACGGCCGGGGAGGTTATTCTGGTGTAACGAGCAGCCCTCGCGTCTCATTTTTCAGAAGGGAGACGCAGCCCTCACATCTCCATCGCTGCGCTGCGCCCGGCCACGCAGGTCGGGGCTCAGCACAAGGCTTGTGGGGATTCTCCACAGTCTGGCAGCTCGCTCTCTCCCTGCACACGTGCAGGTGTGGATGTGTGCTGATGCACATACACATACATATATAATTATGCTCCACAGTTTTCCTCTGAAACAGCATTTTGTCCTTTAGGCAGCGGTCTGCCTATCGGCGTGTCCCAGTATAGAGAGATACAGACATTTACCAGCAAGGCTGAAAGTCTCCTCAGCCACACTTCCACGGAGTGCCCACAGCACCCTGATTTGCACATATCTTGGAAATACAAACAGTTCCTTTCTTTTTATATTCTGCTGCTGCAATAACTTTTCAGACAACTTTGCTTACTGGACTGGGATCATGGTGGGTGTAACTACCAGCAATAGCTTGGCTGCTACTCAGAGCAGAGTCACATGCTGTGATTGCTCATATGCCGTTCAGATTCTCTAACAACTGAGAGAGAGGAAAAAAAGAGAGGGGGAAAAAAAAAAAAGGCAACTATTTCTAACCCAGACACATTCCTCTGTTGTCTCTGCCTCGGCTATGAATGCTCCCTGTTACACTGATTTCCTTTAACTGGTCAATCCCCACCCTGTTTCCACACACACAGAAAGCAACTGTTTATAATTCCAAACTCCCAGCCTTGTGCCAGATAACATTTGCCGATCTACTGGCAAGGCAAGCCTCACACAGGGGAAAAAAAAAAAAAACGCAAAAAAAGAAGGAATGGCAAATTAAACAGATGAGCTCTGATTCTTACCTCCAGAAGCAGACTTCACTCAAAGCCCACAAATACTTTTACTTTGCTGGAAGTCTCTGAACTATTTTTAGCTTCCCTTGGGGATGCCATATAGGGAGCACAGCCCCCTCCCTATCATTACTAATCTGCCTAACATAACAGCAGGACACCTGCTGCTAGTGAGTCATGTTTTGTGTGGAGCTAATGGTATATATATAGGCAAAACGTAAAGACAATTGGTTATTTTCCTCCATACCCCACGTGTTGTTTGTGTCTTCCTGCAAACTCCAAGCAAATCAAATCAGTGCAAAGAAGACAAATACACAGGAAAATTCATGTTCTCCTCAGACCAGAAGCTCTAGAGAGGTATAGCAGAAGTACACTTGTTTGTATTTGTGGCATGTATGCCTGTGTGTATACATATATCTCTACTTTTACACACACAGAGAGTGATTGTGTTCTTGCAAGCTCCTGCTCTAGTATGTGCAAACTAGTGTTTTCACTGAAAACATGAATGGAAATTCAATGACTATAAATCTAAAGCTCCATCCTGAACCAATCTCTGTTACTCACACACAGTAAGAAAGAACAAGCACTGAAAAGGGGTGTATCTAGAGGAAACTCAGGTTTATAACCTGCTAGCACAGAGAAGAGAAACTCACCACATGTTCCCCATATAAGCTTCCAGATCTGAGGCAGAAGTAGCTTAGTGGTTGTGCAGTGGCTGTTAAACATCAGCTGTATTCCCCTTTGTTTGCTTCACAGCCATTACTTGCAGTGACAAATATATATATAGAACAGCCCTTTGGTCTGTGCTAGGAGCCTGATTTAGCTCTCCCCTCCAAGCCATGCATTTCATCGTTATGGGCTGCACTTCTAAACTTTTGAGAGCTGCAGTAAAGAGCTGCTAGGTTTGGCTTTGTGATCTCTGGAAGATCTCTCTTTTATTCCTTTCCTGTCTCTTTCTTTTTTTTCTTTTTTTTTTTCCCCCCTAAAATATGAAATTTTGGTTATTTTTGTCTTTGAAGAAAGGCATCGTCATGATCTTCTGCCTCGGGCAATACTTCCATTTGTGATGGATACTGGCGCTCACCCTTCTTAACCTTAGCTCACCCTACTGTCCTTAAATTCTATAACTTGGTCACTCTTAGTAAAGGCAATGGTAAAATGTCCACTAACACCAGTGCAAACAGGAAGAACATTCACAGGAAATACTAGAACATCTAACAATAACCTTAATTGTCGTGGGCAGAATCGGCATTAAGCAACGCCACACGTGAAGCCATACCCTGACTGCTGTAACCATGTCAGCCTCTGTGTTCATAGAAACACCTGAAGTGTTCAATGGATAACGAAAAACAAACTGTAGGTTTATAAAACCATCATATTCAATGTATTGCAGGAGAACTATTTAAAAATATATATAAAGAAGATAACTCTGTTCCCAGAGAACTCTGTAGTTTTTCAAACACATTTCTTCAGAGTCTTGCTTTTTTTTTTTCCCCCTCCCTTATTTTTTTTTGGTTTTCCACTATCTCCTCCTGTTGAACTGGAGGCAGAAACTAAGAAGCTCTCCCAGAGTGCCTGGTACCCCTTCTCCAAGAGGGGCTGAACTAGGCAGGAACAAATGGCCAAATTTTCCTTCTTTGAGCAGCTTAGGGACACGTGCTGCATAAAACCCCTCAAAAGATGAATGAAGCTCCTGCAGTTACGTATGCTCTAGGCTCTCTGAACAGAGTTCAGAAACACATTTCAAGCCCATTAATTTAAAATAACCCCTGGCAAATGAACACCTTACCACTTGAAATGACCATCTGCCAAATCCTGAATGGGGGAAAGGAAAGGATTGCAACATGCCCCAAATGCCAGCTCTGAGTCTCCTCTGCCAAATAGAGGTATGGGTGGGGGGGGGAAGCAGCCGTGGGTCCTGTCCCTTCTATATCCAGCTGCTCTTTTCCAGCTTCTGCCATAGCAGAAGCAGCAGGATTTCAGGCAGACAGACCCTGATGCATTCGCAGTTTTCATACATAAAATAAAATAGGTGCCGGTGGCCCACACGCTCCGCAGTCCTCTGTTCCCCCCTAGTGCCCAGCGCACACCCAGGGCACTGGATCAGCTGCAGCCTTGGAAATCATCAGAGCTCCCACGGCTCCGAAGCACGAGCAGTAGAAGCTCCGGCTTCGGGCTTCAGGAGTCCTCACCGGTGCCAAAAACCCACCCAAAGCCCCTCTCCACACCCGCCTTCACTTCCGAAGGACAGAAGTAACCAGCTGCGACGGTGGGAGCTACAAACCGAGCGTGAGGGTCAGTTCTCCCCTGCCATTCCTCCCACGATAGCCTGAGCGTGCCGTTAACATACCAAATAACTCAGTGCCTTTGTATGCCTGCTAAACAAAAATGTAGAAACAGAAGGGGAAAAAAAATTCCCCAAACTCCTCGGCATGTCTTCCTTGAATCCCAATTAGAAAAGAATTGTTTGCCTTAATTCTAAATGTATTTAGAATATGGAGCATATATTTCCAAAGGATGTTTTGTATTTACAGCATGTCTGCCTGGTTATACTGCTGCAATGTAATTGTTTTCCTGCTGAGAATTATAGCAGTGAAGTTACTCTGGGTACGATTGCAGCTAATTATAGTTTCGCTTTGGAATTTAAAGGCTCCCCTGCAACACTCCCTCCTTCCCATTTAGAGGCACTGGCCTTGGAGCATGTTGTGACTGCTGCCCGGGAATTGTCGTAACCCAGGTCCCGGAGGTCACTGCCAGCGACACGTGGATGCGTTTGAGGTTTAGTTGTTAGAAGTGGGTAAGTCATTAGGATAACGGTAGGAGGGGAAATCCATAAAGAATACCCTACGCTGAGGCCGTAGCCGAGACAACGTAAGCCCAAATTTTTCTAGGTCTGCGCCTGGGGGGAGCTGGACCGCACGAAGGCGGCAGTGCCCACCTGGCAAGGCTCTGGGAGGGAGAGAACGGTGGGATCTGTATCCAAAATGGGGGATTTTTGACAAAGAGCAGTTACGCTCAGGGTGGAGACGCTCGCTCCTCTGCACCGGCTCAGCGCAAGGTGACTGCGGTAACGTCAGAGACGGAGCCCTACGGCATGGGCAAGACGACAGACACACATGGGCCGAGCCGTGGTGAATTCATCGACTGCTCCCTGACGGGAAACACTTCTTGACATTTTTCATACCTGCAGTTGCTGCTTTTGCCTCTAAATCTTTAAAGCTCGATGCAGGAATCAGGTTTGCATCATAAATCTCTTCCTTCTAGCGTAGCTTTGCCTGTCGCTGCTGATACTGCCGAGCAGAGAGCCGAGCCCCGGCCGCGCTGGAGCCACCCAAGGTGGCCTCGACATTAGCACAGCACAAGCCACGTTGATGGCAGTGGAGGAATTTGGGCACCTGAAGAAACCCCACCAAGGCTCTGGAGCCAGCCAGGGCTGAGGGTGCCCAGGCAGCCCTAGATGGTGCGGCCACGGGAACAAAGATGCTCCATTGCTGAGTAGCACCGCATGCTTCAAAACAAAATGTCAATGAGCTTTCCAGATTAAAACATTAAAAATGTATGAGCAACAACTGTCGCGCACGAGGAAGCTAATAACACTGGCAGGGTTTTTCCTTTCAAAATCAGGTAAGATAATTTTTAATATCAGTGTGTTTATATGCAGTTATAGTTTCATCAAGTGGAAGGCCAGGAAGACTCATTAGATCTTCATTTGACCTTATAACAAACAGTTGTATTTTACCCAGCTATTTCTAATCGAACACTAATAACTCCCAAGAAAGTCAATAGCGGAGAAAAGCAGCAAATCTTACTCTGGAGCCATCAAAAAGCCGAGAATCCTCTTTTTTTCTCTTGATAATTTGCTCTAATGACTAAAATCACCTCCCAGTTAAAAAAAAAAAAACAAAACACAACACATCTCATTTAATTATATCTGTTTCAGCTTTCAGATACAAGCTCTTCTTTCACTTTTCTCTCCCTTTATGATGGAGTATTTTCTTCCCAGAAACAGTCTCATGTCCAAAAAAATCACCTCAGACCTTTTTTTGGCCAACGAAACACACTGAGCCTTTCAGGCCTCCTATTGTAAAACATTTCCTCGGACCTTCAAATAATTTTAGCCATTCTTTCCTACCCATTCTCCGACCTTTCTGATCTTTGTGCTTTGCAAAAAATTTTCCATCTTGTGTTTTGCTACACATCATTGGTGCAAACAATGGAGAGCTTTGGTACTTACACTCAACCCTAATGTGCCCCAGAAACCACAGGTCCTGGGTCTCCATTGACAGGTACTTGTTGAGCTCTGCCAGACACTTTGTAATCCATTTAACGTATATTCTAATGTCACTGAATAGTGCTAATGTTTAATCAGCATGCTATTCAGAGCCAAGTCAAACACCTTACAAAAGTCTAAATGCACTAAATTCATACAATCGGTTTTGTATGTAATATAATCAGAGAGTGAAAATTAGGTTTCTTTGATAAAGTTTGCCATAAACCCATGTAGTTTAGACTACTTACTAATTTACTTTTGCATCAGCTTTTGAATTATTTAGCCCAAAATGATTACGAACTAGCTAGCCTTCTTGAGTCTTAGGAAATTCTTCCTCATAACAACCTTCTGTCTAAAATCGGTATAGACATGTTTCATACAACCGGGTGAGCTCATTCGTGAGGCAGTTCTTTCCTTTCAGGGAGACTAGACTGGATTTGTTCCCTTTTGGAAGGTTTCATGGGTAAACTGGACTTTGATGGGACCAGTTGCCCAAGGCAGGGGCGTAGTACCCTGTTCCTCCCAGTACCCCTTCCCATCCGCCCTGCTCACTAGCCCTCCTCAGGCAGACAGACTAACAAACCCCCAAATCCTCACTGTAATTTTCTTTGCAAACGCTCAGAAATGACTTTACCAAAAGGGAAAAAAAAAAAAAAAGGGACTTGGGGCATTTCTGCGTGCAGCTGCCAGCACACGGCCGCTGCCCATGTGATCTTGTGATTTAGGGTCCTGGATATTTCTGCTCTTTAACTATATTAGTACAAAGCTAGAGCCATAATTTTATGGACTGTAGGATAGACATGCTTAGGAAGGGATCCAACTGCTGAGAGGATTTTTTATGCCTGTTTTCTACGTAAGGTCCATCCACAAAGACAAATACTGCTTTGTACCAAAATTCACCTCTTTTTGTCCACACTGGGCTATTTGAAAGAGCCCAAAGGTATCTGTGAACCTCGTTCCTTTTGTCCATTCCCCACCCTACTCCTTTAAACAAGTTCATTTTGTCCTGCCAGAACCTCTGTTGCCTACCTCATCAAATAATAATGAAACCTCAAGGAATTCAGCAGAGGGCTGTATGTTTTGCACATAAAGACACAATGGCTTCTTAGCGCTGCTGCTGTTTTTTGGAAATCATGCAAAATGAAGCTGAGGCAGGGAGCAAAGCACGGTACGAAACCAAAGCCTTCATACTTCACGAGTATATCTCATTTGATCTGCTGTCAGTAACTCAAAACCCCAATGAGATGAGGAGGAGGGGAAAAAAAAGAAGATATAAAAGAAAAGGAGTAATTATATACAAGCCACTAGACTTATCACTTAGCTTTTGGCAAAATATTCACTCCTGAATGATCTTCATCAAATCTCACAAAAAAACCAGCCTCCAGGTTCCTCCAGGGTCTTACCACAGGCATTAAATGGAATACTGCTGGAAAAGGAAAAGGAGGGAAATGGAAAAGAAGTTAATTAAGTAAACTACCTGTATCTGCATTTGGTCACAGCTCTCACGATTTGGAAAAGTAGGATGCTTGAGGGCTTGATTTTTGTTTGTTTTAAATATTCATGGCATTTTAAATGTCTTCCTTGCTGGGCTTGGTGGACCTGATGGGAAATGGCTGAAGCAGCTCTGGCGTCCCCTGCGGTGCACAGCAGCATGGGCCGCTCCTGAGGACACGGCCAAAACCAGGGATCAGGGCGGAAAACTGACAGCGAAGGCGCTGCCGGGACCCCGCGTACAGGGAGCTGATCGCGTTTATTGATTTCAGGAGGGAGATGGATGAAGGCGCAGCTTGTCCGTATCAGCAACCCAGACATTTTGGACTGGTTTTATGTGCTGACATTTCACTACGACCAGGGTTTTTGCACAGGCTTTAACCCAACTGTTGAAGCCAGAAGGACAGTCCTATGAACAAAGGGTAAGCAGTGGGGAGGAAGAAGAAGAAGAAGGAAGTATTTGTTATCTAGAGCAATAATTTATCATTTCCAGACAGTACGGCAGCATAAAGAATAGTCTCATGGATAAAGAATTGATCTGAGACTGGGAGAAACAGGTCTGTCCCAACCTCAGCTGCAGGCTTCCTGGCAGATCTTGGACATGCCGAAGAGACATAAGATGGAAAAAATGCTGCCTGCCCCAGCTGTGGTCTGAGCCATGGCCCAGTGCTGTACTGACAAGTTCTACTGCAAAGCCCCAGTTAAGATCCCAAGGAAGAAATTTGTGTTATATAAAGTAAGCTGGATTCTTCATCATTAAAATGGTGCCATAAGCGATGCTGAGATATTCCACGTGCACTCTGCCATTTCTAGTTTCACTCTAATCACTAATCAACATTAATTCAGTGTTAACTTAGGACTCGATTTCTTCACCCAACTTATGTTGGCATCAGGCAATCCACCCGATAGTCTCTCCTTCACACTCCTTTTTTTGGAAGTGATTTTTAAAAATCACTTTAAGTGATTTAAGAATATTCCTAAATGTCAGCTGCAGGCAGGCAGAAGATAGTTATTGGTCTGTTTTTAGAGAGAATTTTTGGCTCAGTTTCTTCTTCCTACCCTGCTCATCACTGAAGTATTTTTAAATGAATCCTAAAATACACACCAGGAAACTCTATTAAATAAAAATCATGAATGACATGCAGACTGTGCTATTACTGTGCATAAGAAGATAACAAGACTCGAGAGACTGCCCTTTACATTCTGCTGCTCTTGCTAACTGCAGATCTGGCCCAGCTAATGCACATGTTCCACGAAGAAGGGAGAGTGCCACGAGCCCTAAACAATATGCCTGGATAGAGGCTGGAGGAATAAGAGATCAGAGAGATAAATCGGGATGCCATGAGCTGCAGCTCTCTGTGTTCTCAGTTAACTAAGTGATTGGACATGCACAATCAGAGATCCCAAACGCATCATTTGTAGGTTATCAGTGATATTGGACATCAGATAGAGCAGTGCTGGACTGCCCCTGCCAACGAACCGGAGGAAAGAATTAGAATTCTGAAAGCTTTTTAAAGCCAGACTCTCACCTCAAGACACAATAAAAGAAAAAGCTTTTAGATCATTCCTGGCAGAGGAGTTGGAAAGCTGCCATGCTCACACAGAGTAACTATGGTAATCCATATCAGGTTGCAGAAATCATCTTTAGCATACAGTCTTTTAAGCCCTCCAGGAAGCTTTCTTCCTAATCTACTTAAAAATAAAAAATAAAGTGTGTTTCAAGGTCAAACAGTACCAATAATGGGATCAAAGACAATGAATGGGAAGGAGGTCAAGGCTACACATCCCTGAGCAGCAGCCGCTGTCTCTGGAAGGCAGGAGAGCTCCCATGCCCGAGGCCATAGCTGGGCAGGGGACAGACATCCCTGTCTGGTGCTCTGCAGTGCCATGTAAGCTTGAGCATCTATCTTGGTCACCGTGCTTGAGCATCTATCATCTGCGACAAAGACTGCACAATTAAGATGCACTGCAGAAAACCTGTGCTTAATTGCTTTGATGCTTAGGTGATTGAGAGCTGAATACATTAGTGTGTCAAAATTACTGCACACAAAGGCCTTGATTCTCTTCTTCTCTGCTGGTGCAAGCGATGTCTGGAGTTTGCCTTCGTGGGCGTCTGAGGATTGCTGGAGCTTAGTTACATAGGCAGGCTCAGCCCTCGGTGACACTCCAACTCTATTTAAATATTTGGGGTCACAGCGTGCCCGGTCTAAAGGAATTTGATTCTATTGTTCACTTAGGCAGAATTAGGAGCATAGAAAATCAAATTTCATTATTTTAAAATCAGTTCAAAATTAAACTCCACTACTTAAATCCCCATGCCACACGTAGCCCAAACTTTTGCCCTGCTTCACCCAGTTGTGCGTGCACAGCAGCCTGCGCTGTCATCTATTCACCTTCATGAGTATTCCTCAGGCATTCGAGGGACGCCTGCATCTCTCAGAACACACTTGAAATTAAAGGTAAATGAGCAGCATTTGGAGCTGGACCCAAAAAGGATCAAGCAGAGCAAATGTAGCACAGGAGCACTTGAGGGAAAAGGCAACATATGACCGATAAAAAGTCTTATGCATTGAAATCCAAAATGGCTGTAGCCTAAGGAAGACATACCAGGCTTCTTCGAGTCTCTGCTGCTTTACTTTGCCGCCTGCTGAGCCAGACACCATCTTTCCCTCCTTGCAAAGACAGGAACATCTCTGATGACTCCAACAGAATGTCAAAACTGAAAACTGTTACACATCAATCTTATGCTGAAGGGCCAAAATCTGAAAGATCGGGCGTCTATCACTGAATGCATGTTCGCAACATTCTTTTCTTTTCTTTTTTTTTTTTTGATACTTCAACTGACATTTTCCTCAGTTACGAGGCTGGTTTTTCCTTTCCTTGTATGCAAAATGCTTGTACTTGCATGCACAAAGCAGCTGGATGCTTATCTGGCTGGTCTGTTCATATGAATACAATTGAGGGCAAACATCTGTGCTTTGGGGGAAAAAATAAATAGATGTCCAAAAAAAGCATGCAGGCGAAAAGCCTCAATAATGATAGACACAGCTTTGGAGATGCTTTGAAAATCAGGGCTAAAATATCAATTTCTCTTGTTCCATGTTGCAATGACAAGATGCCGAATTGCTATGATTTCAGTAGCCCGTAACTTAATTTTATTATGTTTGATCTAACAGTACTAAGCGTATTTCTTGGTTATGTGTTAGATATTATACTCATTATACATTAAGGTGCTTTTAGGTCTTATGACTTGTCTGTAATTTGATATTAGAATTTAGGTCAATCTCCTCAATTCTCAGGTGCAGTAGCTGGGGGAATCCCTAACCTGCAATTTAGGAAGGAAAAAAAATAATTATGTGCAATCAGAGTCTCTAAGAAGAGGCTCTTTTTATAGGACCGCAGAGTTAGAGGTGAAGGACACTCCTTTATGTCCTTCAAACAGGTCTGAGAAAGTCACTGGCAGCACCCAGGATCCAGCAGAGTCCCATAATTTGAAGCTGAAGCCACATTGTGCACGATGTCATTTTCTCCTGCTCTTTTTTATTTCTGCAACGATCTCACACGGTTCTCAGGAGAACCATTCCGGTCCCTAACGCTCGGTTTTGTGTGCTGTGTCTCTGCGCCCGCTCCCCGGGCGGCCGTGAAGACCACGGGGTGTTGGGTAGGGCCACAACGAGGGGGCAGCAGAAGCTGGGCTGAGGAGCATCTTTCCGGGCTGACCTGCCGTGTGGCAGAGAGCAATGCCAAGCTCAGCCGTGGCTGTCCCGGGAGAAGGTTTCACTCTCAACTGCAGCGCCCACTGTGGCCTCTTTTCTTCCAGAACCAGCTGCTACTGGGTACAAAGCAGCAAGCGGAACCAGTTTCAAACTGATATTTGCAAATATTTAATTTGCACGCGCAAAGAGGTGCAGGCTTTGGGTCATCTGCCCTTGATTTTTTTGCCTTCACCTTGGACACAGATGTTGACACAGGAAGAAGTAGAATAGGCAGTAATTCATTCTACAACAACAAAAAATCTAATAAATCTAGTTCATAAATTAAGCCTGCCATGAAGGCAGATCATCGCTCTTCAGCCATTTGCGTAGCAACCTGCTGGCCTGCCTGCCTGGATTTTAGTTTACGGAGAATATTCACAACCAGCCACCCGGTGAGCGTATGCTGATTTTAAGACACTGAATTATATCTTCAGACGAGGTGCTGGCATTTGTATGTATTTTGTAAATATTCCAGAGGATTATTTATTAGATTCAAAACTCCACTTTTTTTTTTTTTTTTTTTTCCCCCCGGAGGGAAACCATCTAGAAAGATCATAGTGAACTTCAAAATTTGTGGATATAAAAAAACTTGTAGCTCTCTTCTGGCAGCTCAAACTAGCAATGATGAATGGTATATGCTCCCATTTGTATGATAAGTGCTGTTTCATCAAGAATGGCCTAGCAAGACTTTTACATCCTACTCATTAGCTTGTTCCAGAGCACATCACCCCCATTTGCACATGAAACGACAGTGCAGATCCTACTGAACAACAGTCCAACCCGGAGCAGGTTTTGCCCAGCCTCTATCTACAGGAGCAATTCTGCAGCCAGCAGTGCCTCTTTTGTTAGCTGGTGTCATCTGTCCCCTCTACCACGTTCTCTTCCCCTTGCCATGTACCACGCTCCATAATGCAGGAAAATGCCTCACGGGCAGCAGGAGGAGACAACACCATAGAATCATAGAATCACTTGGGTTGGAAGAGACCTTCAAGATCATCGAGTCCAACCATAAACCTATGCCAAAACCACCCCTAAACCATGTCCCTCAGCACCACGTCTACCCGTCTTTTAAATACCTCCAGGGACGGCGATTCCACCACCTCCCTGGGCAACCTGTTCCAATGCTTAAATGGAAGAAGCCAGCCCAAGAACCATGAGAAACTTCATTAGCCTATGAGGTATCACGCTCATCAACAGTAACCAAAGTGGCCGCAGGCAGCAGCAGGTGAGATCAGGAGAGAAGCAAACCAGTATGTGATCAGAAGTCCACACCCCACCACTGCCTCCCCCAGCTGTAGGGCTCGGAGGTGGCAAGTTTCTCACCACCTCTCTTCAGCAGAGGAGGAGATGCCAGGTCTGAAAGCTGCTGTGAGCTGTGCCAGGCAGCAGGCAAGGGCGAAACCAGAGGTGGTGATTGCACCTGCGAGTGTGGGTTGGAGCTGCCATGAGTTACAGCCACTGACTCTGCTGCAGCATCCCCAGCCACAGCACGGCAGCACGCCCAGCATCTGCTGACAGCAAGCCACACTT
Source organism: Chionis minor (assembly GCA_013398295.1). Classification (NCBI taxonomy): domain Eukaryota; kingdom Metazoa; phylum Chordata; class Aves; order Charadriiformes; family Chionidae; genus Chionis; species Chionis minor. Next base: position 1,306,041 of record VZSF01006623.1, read on the forward strand.
CCCATGGGAGGACATGAAGAATAACACCTTTCCCATAGGTCAACCTTGCTTATTTGCATCACACGGACATTCTTTAGCACACACACGTTGGTGGGACGTGCTTGCTAGGGCAGCTCTGCCGGTGGCAGACTTTACTTGCAGGAACACCTGTGTATCCTCTCCATCTATTTCTTTCCAGGTCCGTGAGCACTTTAGGACACAGCAGTACAATCGTGCAGTGCCTGGCTGCCCCAAACCTTCCAGCTGCCTCCTCCAGTCCAGTCTCTACATAGATATCTGAGGAAGAGGGCGATGTAGGCAGGAGTGCAGCTGTACAGATTCCCCCCGCAAGAAGGGACTTCGACTCTTCCCTCAAGCAGTCCCTTGTACACACACGCCCCCAGAAAAGGCAGGCAGTCAATAAGCATTTAATTAATAAGTTGTTATAAACTACCCTGCTAAACTGAGCATCCTATGAGGAAATAACATCTAGGGAGTAAAAGCATGAATGAGACTCCACCTGTCGGCTTTATGGATGTCTGCTGATGGGATATGGCTCCTTCAGCTGTGATGGAAGGAGCGTATACTTTGGGAAAGACATATAGGAGCTGATGCACACGCTTCTTGTATGCACATTTTCCACCTGGAAAATGTCTGTGAAGATACGGTCTGCTACACTGTGTCTCTGGCACAGGAGGGAGAAACAGATGGAGAGATCGTCTAAAACCTTTTGTTCTCCATAGTTAATAACCTGGAGCTCTTCTAATATCTAACATGTGTAGGTTGGCTTCATCTCCATGTGCATGCTCTTCGGAGGAAAACCAACTACATTCACCGGCTGGCTAATATGAAAATGTGTGACTGTTTTACAAAGAGAACAGGATAAACTCTTAAAACGGTGTGTCCTTTACTAAATGCTGTTTACAGCAGAACTGTCACGAACATCAGTAACTCACCTAGCCGTCCTAGTGCAATATGACATTTTAGTGCCAGCAAAATTGGGAATGAAACCAGCCACATTTTGACACAAGTTTAGAAATTAGGAAAACCTTTCTTTTCTTTTCTTTTTTTTTTTTTTAACTCAAACACATTGATCTGTTCTAGGGGAAGACTGCGGTGCTTCTGAACAAAGAATTTTCAGCACATCATCTGATGCTCAAAACATAGCACTGGGCTTATTTGGAATTAAACAAAATGTGGAAATTGTTATTTTTCCCATGTCCGTTTCAGTCCAGCTTCACATAAGCAACAATACAATATTGCTGGTGGAAGAAATTTCCTTCCTAACCCCCGCAGAGCTTGTTGTACACTGGGAAATATATGATTTTATTATCCTTAATTTACCATGCAAAGCTACAAATAACAGTGGCCATAAAATTATCCAGCCCTTCTTAAAATGCAGCTGGAATACAGAAACTCCTTTGATGGCGAATTCCAGAGGAGGACACCACACTGTGTGAAGAGCAGGAAATGTTAACTGACAGAAGGCAATCAGAGCATCTTCCCAGCTCTTCCCAAAACGTACCCTTCAACAACTGAAATAAAAGTCTTCAGCTCCTACAAAGTCCTTATCTGACTTTGGAGCCCATGGCTGATGGCAGTGAGACTCAGACTCCCAAACGAAATTAAACATTTTTAACTTCCACCATGAGGAGTTGCCATGGGAAGCCAATGTTGTTCATTCAGTCTGCAGCTCGCAATTTCCTGTTCATAAGTCATCTGCTTCCCTATGACTTAGAGGGAATACAGATTTTTCTTGGGACACCAGGACTCAAGGGAATTACCTGTAGTTAAACATCTGATTAATGGCTCATTAAGAATCAGCAACAGTGTTTATTCAGTCCCTGTCTGAGTGTGGTTTTGCAATTATGTGCTTTTGAGACTGCAGGTGTGTGAAATATTCATAACCCAAATGGAAATATGATGGAAGTGCAGTTTATGCTTACTCAAGGGCTAGCTGTTCTAGATTATAAATATAAAATAGAAAAGCAAAAGTGCAATTATTACTCTGCCCAGGGAGTACCCAGACACTCACTAGACTCTTTACAAACATATTAGACGCTAAATTTCTGTCCCAAATAATTTATTCTAAGTGGCAGAGCCTCCTATCCCGCTCAGGCCACCTCTGATACACGCTACCACAAGATGTGAGGCTTACTTGTAAAAGCAACATTCATCATCGGATTCCTCATGTAGTAACCACTGCTCCCCGAAAGGGCCCGTGCTTCTCTGGGGGCACGTTGGGGAAAGAGAGGGGAGAAAGAGGGAGACTAATAGCTCTTGGCTGAATCTCTCCGTTAGGCAGCTGTGTACATCACGCAACTGCAGCTCCTGACCTCGTGCCCAGCCACCGAGCAACAGGTTACCAATAATTTTATAATATGCAGCCCTAACACTCTAGTTTTGAAGGCGAAACAAGGGCTGGAGAGCAGGAGGAGGGATGGGAGGCCAGTACCTGAGCAAGCACCGTGACTCAAGAAGAGTTTCCCCCTCGACATCAGGTGGGGCGAAGCCCATTCTGAAACACATAACTTTTCCTCACTGCGGCTGCTGCTCTAAGCATCAAGCTTTCCCAAAAGCTGCTTCCTTTTTCTAGTTTATTGTCTGCTGTTGTTTTTTAAAAGGATCGTTTCAGTATTCCTCTGGGTCCCATACATGCCATGCTACCACCTTGCAGAGGCTCTCCCTGGTACCGTACAACGAAATATTAGTCACAGGAGAATGGGAATGGATAGCCAGGCAGAAACAAATCCAAAAGCAGTGAACCATCAAGCAGGAGGAACACAGGAAGAAGCTGACAGATGAAGGACTCTGCAGAGTCCCTAAATCCAAAGTGCATTTCTGAAAGGGCACGTTTTTTACAAGAGGAATATTTTTAACAGTCTCTCTCCACCACAAAAGGGAAGGGCTTACCCGTTTGCCATCCCTGATTGCCTAATGTAAAGCGCATTTTATTAGCCTAAAAGAATGAGGCCAAGTGCTTCCAGCTGGCGGGAGGCAGCAGGCGGGATGGCCACGGCCATGCAGCGCCCGGTGTCTGCTCCCCACTGGCTGCAGGTAGGGTGCAGAGCTGGTGGGTACAGCCTGGCCCCGCAGGCTCCCCATGCCTGAAGGCAGCAGTTACATCTCCTCCTGCTTTGCCTTCTCTTCCCAGGCTGAACAAACCCACAAATGTGGGTAGGAGTAGCCCGAGAGAGGAACTATGGATGGGCATATACAGCATGAGCCGAGAGCTCCAGATGTTCAGAGGGGGAGAGAGGAACCCCCAGGCAGTGGCGGTACTGGAGACCCCACAACTTTCAGCTGAATGCTACTACGATTTTTAGAAAGGTGCCCAAACCCATTTGAAAAATGTATTTAATGTTGGGAAATCCACTGTGGTCTGTGGTAAGCTGTTCCAGTGTTGATAACTAAAACCTTTTGCCTTTTTTCTATTCTGAGTGTTTCTCACTCCAGTTGCCAGGCTCGGATCATGCTGTGACACCCTCCATGACATCCAAGGGTCCTCTGCTGCTAGAAGTCTTCCTAGTGTTAGCACTTGCAAGAACCCTCCCATCTCCTCTTTGAGATGCTAATGAGATGGAACCACTTTTAGTCTATAAGCCATGACCTCTAGAACTCAAACCATTCTTCTAGTGTTGGGGTTTTTTTCCAAAAACATTTCTAAATTTGTCACATAACGTTGCTAAAATGGTCTGTCTTTATTTCTCTATGTAGCGGTAACATCTGCATGAAGTCATTCTTCCCCAGTTCACACATTCAAGGTTTCTCTTTAATTCCTCAGCCACTGCAGCCAGCTGACATTGAGGTGTTTATCACTTCAAAAATATAGTCCCCTCAGCCAGTAAGCATGACCTATTTTCTTGGTTCCTGGTCCTCATATTTTCTATGTCATTTCAATGAGTCTGGCTGCTCATTAGATCCAGATCGCTCTGAAGAACTGATTTATTATTTACTAATCAGCTCATTTTTCTGTCATCTGTAATTTCTGTCATTAGTATTTGGATATTTTCTTCTAGATCATCGATAATGATGCTCCATGACACTGAACCAAAAATAGATTGCTGGGCAACTGAAGAGAAGGAGCCACACTGAACGTTGGTTCCCTGCTCCCAATTACTGCAACATAGCTAAAATATCTGTAAAAGTGAAGGCCGTTTTGAAGGGCCATTTAAAAAACTTTTGGAAAGCCTCCAAAATAGAAAAAGGGAGACTTCTGCACCATTGCCAAAAAACCTCAAAGCTTAAATCTGGTTTTGTTTTTTTTTCTGAACAGCTTTTTCTTCATGCGAAAACACTTTTTAACTATGCTGGGGCTTTTAAGTCCTGAAGGATACCAGAGGAGTTGTCCCATTATTGTCTTGTTAACTCTTTCCTATTGCTGGCATACATGCAAAAGTCTGCAAGAAAATTCTCCTTGTTAAAATTTCTCTCATCCTTTCAGATTTGAGAAGAGCCACCGTTTATTCTGAGCTGTCATTTCTAGCAAAATAAAGGACAAAGTCTGCAGAAAAAAATATCCCCTCCCAACCTTCCATCTTATTCTCTTTTTTGAAGCTGTATGTTTGATAAGTTCTAGCAACGTGAAGTTTTAAAAAGCTAACTGTCTCCTTTAAGTTTGAACTATAATAGTTTCCTATTATAATTTGAATACTGGTTAAGCTTTTCAATCTACTGCAGAAAGGCATTTAAGGACGTGCCAAATGTTAAATTTTAGCATTATGTATTGTAGTATTGTCAGTGCCATCTTTTTTTTTTTTTTGTAAAATATATTAATACACAATGGTAGTCCCCAACCCATAGAGCTTCCACCAAACAGCCCAAGAAGTGGGTTTGGGGCAGTGAGCCAGTGACAAAAATAGCAAGCAACCTGCAATTCTTAACTAGTCTCGGACCATGAATGTCTTCTGCCACCTGACTTGGATATTTGTGATGTACTTCCAGGAAAGATAAGCTTTGAAGCAGCTTCAGAAGAAGATAAGGCTGAGAGAAGGATGTGTTCATGCATTTGCTTGCAAGTATTTTATCTTTGCAGGGCCCAAAAGCAAGCACAGAGAACCAAGCTGTGAGCAGTCTCAGGGAAACCACATATTTAACTTCAGATGTGTGCTTGTACCCAGCTAAATCAGGGCTCCCATGGCTTGTCTCTCCAACTCTCATTTTTACCACGGGGACTTGTTGAGTTGCTCAGCAATTTGCAGTTCTCTTGCTGGCAGAGAGCTTCTTAATACATGAGATCTTTCTAAGATTGATACAGAGAAGGTCATATGCTTTTCCTCAGCTCTGTGATTAGTGCTATTCAAGGCCTTAAAAATATATATAGCAAAAGACAATAATTGTCAAGGTTTAAGCATATGTCTAGTGAATTCATTGCTACTTTTAGGAGGCAATTTGCCATACTTCTGATGGAGTAAGACAGTCTTGTAAACAAAAGAAACTGTAATGAATATAACAGGAAAAGAATGAGGCTTTTGTCCCCATTGTCACATAAAATATTTCCCTCTCCCCCCCAGTGCAGGAATACTTATCAATACTATGTTTGAATCCTACTTATTAAATAGCAGAAAATAGAATCTTTCGGCAGAACTAAAACCCATTTCTAAAAAAAGGGAGAGGTTCCATCTGAGAATTCACTAATAGCATCACTAAAATTAGAGTCCATTTCCCAGGCTCTAGCCTGCAGTCCCACAGGGTAAGGACAATACCGTGCTCAATCTCATCCCAAGTTGGTGAGGGCTCATCCATGCCACAGCCAGGGGAATCCGTCCCTGAGAAGCTCTTCTCCATTTCTTTCATCCAAAAGCCTTAGCAAGGAATCTGAGGTCTCTTCATTGTCACAACGTACAGAGCAGACCTGCCCTTCATTTCAGGGTTTCAAACCAAAAAAAACACAACCAGTGCTCTAATTAGCAGCTCTGCTGACTTCTTCTGGACTGCAAAGGATTGAAGAGTCACAGCCAACCTTTGATTTAACATCAAGAGGGTTACAGCCTGGCCTTCCTTTGAGAAACCGTGATTTCCGCACTCCGGTACTCATTAGGAAGGAAGCTTTTACCACCATACATATGCTTTATTAAAAGGCTAAACTTTTTAATAGACGAGAAGTCACACCCAGATGGTCAATTCCATCCCTTCTTTCTCCATGCCCACTGGAGACCCATGGGACCAGGACAGCGGTGCCTCCGCTGCACCATTCTCCCTGTTCATGGCGAGGAAGTTTTATGCAGAGAAAAACCGATGCCGAGATGAAGGTTACTTTGCTGGCTATATAAGGGCTCGGGGGTTTTTTTTTGACTCCTCTGTTACCAAGGTTTTTCAAAAATCCACAATAGGCCCAATTTAGGCAGCCCCTACACCGAGTGCCTTGCAGCGTCTGTGAGAGCAATTAAGAGGCACTATTCCCAAAGCTGGCTTCTCCTCAATTATGTCAGCAAACAAAGAGGCGTGACTGTGTAAGACCCTCTCTATTAAACAAACCAGGCCTACTTATTTTAGCTTTGATCAGGGGAATGAAGTCAGCAGGGAATGAGGAAGGCAAAGCAGCACATTCGCTCTTGGACTTCCCAAATTTACAAACAAAAAAGAGAGAAAGAAAATAATGATGATGCGCAACTTAAAACAAAACCCGTCCTTTCTGCAGAGCACCAGGGGCACCAAGCACCGCACAGGACACTGGGGTCTCAGGTTGCTGGGACTGGAAACTGGGCGGCCGTTATAGTCAGCATAACGAAAATCAGAGAGAGATTTCCACTGGGAATTTATCTTTTGAAATCCCTCCTTTTTTTTTCGGAGGAGCTCATAGTGGGATGATCTACGGTTTGTATCCCTTTCTGGTTTAGATGTGGCAAGAGATACCATTAATCGCTGTGCCCCTGCCTCATCACTTAAGAAAGTAAGAAAGAAAAGACAAGGAATTCTAGCACCATGAATCCTGCTATTCTTTTTATTGGTATAAATCTATATTTAATCTGCTAAATATAAAAAGCCAATGTGTTCTATGAACTAGTAGTATATTCTTTTCTTTTTTTAAGATTTCAGTAATTGTCACATTGCTTGGGGTTGTTTTTTGGTTGTTTTGGGTTGTTTTTTTTTTTGTGGTGTTTTGTTTTGTTTAGGCTTGTTTGGACTAAGACTTTTGGCTGAGCTTCTGTGCTGAGTCAGGATAAATGTTGTCCCACATCCCAGATGCCCCATCACTTCTGCAGGCTCTGCTGGAAAAGCCAACTTTGCATTTCTCAGCTAATGAAACGTTCAGCAGAGTCTGGGCAGGGAGGGTTACTATCAGACTCTCCCCACTGGGAGGTAAGTATATCACAGCGTTTCTTAAATCAGAAACACAGAATCTGTATTAGCTATTTTGACATCACTCTTAAAACGTACCCGGTCATGCATGTAACAGCCTAGAAGACAAGAGCTGTGCTAGTTCCTTGGGGTCTATGGGAAGCAGTCTCAGGAGTCACAATAGCTCCAGCAAAGCTGCACCACATGGAAAACCTGCATCTATCAGCTGGCCAGCTTCTCAGCAGTGTCTCCAGGATGAATGAACAGGGATCTTCTTCAGGGGATTTTTTTTTTTAACATAGATGTAATGTTTGCAGAAGCGAGGGATGCACAGCAATGGAAATAGAAGCTGCTTCCTTCTCCCCAGACCCATGTCTTGGTGCGTGCAGAGGTACTGACGACGGGGAGACAGCACGCTGAGATTATAGCTCTTTATCTAAAAACTTGCTCGACCATTACTTCATTTTAATCTCCTATTTATTACTGGCTGCATCTGCTTATAAATTAGGACAGTAAGTTGTCTGGAGCTCTTAATGGCACATTTGACTGCCGCATTGAAAGATCATCTGCACAGCCAACAAAATAATATTAATGGGTCATTACTTCAGTAAAGCAAACCACAGAATGATAACAACAGTAGCATTAACAGGATGGTGGTAATGAACTCTTGGAAATTCTCTAGCACCTGGTATCAAAACACTTTCCAAAGGAGACCAGTATCTTTTACCCCATTTTGCACCTGGGGAAACTGAAAAAAGGAGCAATATATATGTATATATATATATGTATATATATGGATTCTCAAAATTTTTTAATTTACCATCACTTCTCTTTTTGAGCCTGAGCCTCTGCCAGCCCAGGGGCAGGCTTCTCTGAAGGAGGGGGAAAGGCTGTGGTTGCCCATTGCAGCCCTCATGTCACCCCCATTTGCTAGTTCATGCCCGTAGTCTTTCAGCTTTCTAGAAGTATCCTTTGTTCCTAGAAGAGTTTATTTCCTAAAGGCATGCTGTATATGCTGATGATTTTTTTAGGGCTTGTGTGGATGGAGATATATGGGAAAATTAATCCAAAAATCCTCTGTGAACTTGCTCAAAATCAAAGTAGCCTCAAGTGGTTTAGGCTGAGCTAATGAAGGCCTGACTGAGCCTATCTGCACAGAGCTTTTGGTGCCATTTGAATCACCTGCTTTATTGAATCCTTAATTGTGGATCAACAGTATTACAAGCAAACCCTCTCAAAATAAAGGAGAGACACCAGGAGGACAACAGGAAGCGAGTAACTATCAATACGCATTTTCATAGCAACTGCTCTACAAAAGCCAAATCTCGTAGTCCTGATGAGGGAAGGCAGGAGGAGTCTGCATTAGAGACTTGTGAGTGACGAAACTAGGATTTTGGCAGTTCAGAAACACACCAGAAGCTCCTCTGGGTCCTTACTTCTGAGGAAGAACAGAAGAGGGGGTGACTCGGTGCAAACGCTGCATTAGCATAGGAAACCCGCACTTGGGCAGAATGCTGAGGGGAGAGGAGATGCAGATGTGGGGAGCTGCACGGCAGTGAGAAAATTAGACTTCCACAAAGTCACCTCCCAGATTTGTCACCACTCTCATGGTGCAAGTGCAAACTTTGTGACATCTGGTTGGGTTCCTAAAACCCCAGCATCCCCGTGATGCAGTGTGAAAACGCGCTACTTCTACTTTCAACCGTCGTATCTGTGACTGACGTTAATTTGAGGAGGCTGCACTTGCAATCATCTGTTTGAGAACTGCTTTTTGAGCAATTATTCGGCATCCTCAACTTTCACCAAAAGACGTTTCTGAGCCTCCTGGCTGGATAGAAGTGCCTAAAAATGTAGCTCCTTAGGGACCAAAATTAAAAGATGAAGAAACTCAGATTTCACCCTTTTCTTTTGAGATTTTCTCTTGACCTTTTCTCAATTTCTGGTGAATTTCAGACCAATCTCAGCATGGTCATTCAGGATCCAGTTCTCCTTTCTCGGCACTGTAGTATGGGGCCCGGTGGCACATTCCCAGGAGGGAGCCCAGCCTCCCTGGGACCTTCCTCTCCCAGAAGGAGGGGACTGAGCCTGCAGCAGCCGTACTTCAAATGTTTTAAAATCTAGGTTCTTCTGCTAATCTGCTCCATTTGAACAGAAGCAGCGCAGTCAGTGCTGGAAGAGGACCAATGCCTTGGAGAAATATTTCAGTTTCTCACAGCTTTGGAACCTGGGCATCATTTTTGATCTGCCCTGTATGCTCTCGCTAGATCAATGTATTATCACACCAGTTCCCACTGCTGAAACAGGGTCATCCTTCTCCCCACACAGCTAAACGTCTTACCCAGGCTCTCATTATCTTATACTGCAGATCAACTCTAATTTTCTTTTCTCTAACACAGAAAACTGCCACTTTGCCCTGTTTGTATCCTCTGAGAATGCCACTGTAAAGATATTTTTCTTGGCTTCACTTCAGGCTATGCCCTTCCCTTCTGCATAGCCCTCCTCTCACCTCACTTTAGCGGCCACATCAAACCTAAGCTGCTTGGTCTGTATTTTCAAGGCATTTCACAACTTATATCTGCCTTACCCATCATTTTTCACTGAATTTCAAGAGATCAGCTCTCACCTTCAATCAGCCCCAGTGCCAGATGGAAGCAGCCCCAAATCTTTCCCTCACCCTCCTCAATACAGCTAACTAAGACGAAACAGCAATTCCTCCCTTCTGTGCCAGAGACTGTGGCAGATGGCACCACCCTGTTTATTACAGGATAATCCCTTTTTAAAGGAAGATAAGGAAAAAGGAATACACAGAAATTTTAATGAGGACTTTGAAATGAAGTTCCTGCATCTTTACACAGACTGGAAGTCATCCCTGGGGTCACCGAGTGCAGTCCCTGTTATCACGTGTGCTGCATCTCCCCATAAACTTACTCAGCCATGGCTTAAAAGTAGTTGGGTTTTTTTTTCATTGCCATTCATATCAAAAAGCTGTTCCAGCTTCCCTGTCCTAATGGCTAGAAAACTTTTGATTTCCAGTGTGAGTTTATTTATGTCTCTTAGTTCTGACGATAACACTATTCTCCAGTGCAATTAATCCTTTTTCCTCCCTGATGTTCTTACAGCCAGTAATCATAACCCTGCTAAGCCTTCATTTTGCTATGATCAACAAGCCACGCTCTTTTAGCCTTCTTTTGTAAATCAGGCTCTCCATTCTCCTGATCTCCATAATACCCTCATCTGCACGTGTCCCTGGTTTATTTCACATTTTTTGAGCATAGACATTCCACAAATGGTTGGATTATGCATGGATATTAACAGCTCCTTATCTATACAGCCAATACTTTTCCTGACATAGCCTATGTCCTTTTCACAACTCATCACAGTAGTGGGCATAAAAATTTTGGACAAAAATTTTGATTCTGTAGAGCTGATGTCAGACAAAAAGGCCTGTCCCTGTTTCTCTCCCTTTCTTAAACACAGATACCGTGTTTGCTATTCTTCAGTCACACAGTGCCACCCTTGAGTTGATAGATTTATTAAAAACTCTTACTACCAGATTTGCAATTTCACACATCAATTCTTCCAGAACTTTAGGACCAAAAGTTTCCACTCCACACTCTTGACTCCCCCCAACTTGTGGTATGGAAATCTTAAAGCTTTTATTCCACTTACGGGGAAGCAAACTCTGTTCCCACACACCCTTTCCCTTTAGCCACTGCACTTTTACCCCGGTGCAAACTGGCTGCCTTGAATTTCTGTGTACACACATTGAGATACGGTCCTCGACATTGTGAGTGATGATTCTATGCCTACAGTGAAAGTATGATATTGGATTTGTGCTGAGATGTTAAGAAACACATAGGATATATTGAGCATTTCAGAAACTTAGCAGGGGTATTAAGATGAACAAGTATGGTTTAAAAACCTCTATGTAATGCTTGAGGTGAAATAAGCACCATATATTGACTGGGCCATTAAAACAAAATCTATCCCAAGATTTGAGTGTGTTTCTGCAATAAAGAGGAGAGAACAATAGTTGTGGCAACCACAGCCCTAGTAATTGCCTGGGGACCTTGTGAGAAACCAAAGCCCAAAAGCTGAAGGAAAGAGGGAATACCACAAAAAAAAGGTGAAAACAAATATTGCAAGGCACCTGAACACCTATTTCACTGCTACAGAAAAAAAATGTCGTGTGCTTTCTTTAGGAACAGCATCCTAACAGTCTTGCTTTCACTGAAATCAATGGAGAACACTAGAAGAGCCCATTAGCATCGCAGTCAGCTGCTGCGCTATGGATCTGCTCTCCCGATATCCATGGGAGACCTCAAATTCTCCTAGTGCAGCCCTATTAAAGTCTGTCTGACATAGAAATGGGCCCCACAGCTGAAACACTTCAGACTCCCTCCAGATAAAGCTTAACTCAAAGCCCTGTAGCCGGTGAAACCGCTCGGCTGTGGGGCCCGAGAGGAGCGGGATGTCCGTTGCCTGTCTTGGCAAAAATCCTGAGAGGCAGCTGGGGTCCAGGGGAGCACAAGCAGACACAAGGAAGGGGCAGCGGAGGGTGAAATATTTAAAATGCAAGAGACACGAGCACGTGGGGTACCAAGAGAATCGATTCAGCTTCTTCTTCCTATTTCACCCTGGGCAAACCACTCCGTAAGCTAACACCCAGCCGGTCTGGGTGCAGAACACAGATTGCATCTCTTCCCTGCCTCTCCCTTGGAGCATAAATGCATGGAACTGGAGTCACGGGGGCCAAGCAGGTCCAAGCGCCAGGCAGAAGGAGGAAGCCGGCCAGCCCCGGGGCTGGGGCTGGCATGCTGCTGCTAAGCAACGTGCAGGCACAACCCGCAGCCCTGCGTCGGAAAACCAATCAAGGCAGCATCTCGCTCCCCTTACATTAAATGTCAGTTTACAAATGGAAGCGACACATCACCAACTGCTCCCTGCTGTAGCGGTGCGGTCACATCCTGAGCCCATCTCCCCATCCCCGGCTCCAGCAAGCCGATGCTGCGTGCCCGGGAAGCACACCTCTGCTAAATCACTCCCCGAGTCTCCAAAGTACAATTTTGTTTTATAGTTGCTGTCAAACCAAAACGTTTCATGTTAATTTCTTACAACCTACTCCACTGTCTGCTTCGCTCCTATTTGATATTTATTCCCCTGCCAAACGTGCATTTCTTTGTTGACATTTTTATTAAATTAGACTGCAATAAATCTGTCTGCATTTATGTTTATATCCCTTCATGCTTAAGTATGCAAAGGACCCCAAAGTAAGTTGCGCATGTTAAATGCATGGCCAAATGCTTATAAGCATTTCACAGAGGGTAAAGTCAAGATACTGGTAATCCAAAACGATAATGACCCAACCTGGCTGGGCTGGAAGGGGACCACTGGAAGCTGTGTTTTTGTTGAAGAGGGCAAGCTTCTCTCTCCTGAGCAGAATGGAAGATTCTGGGAACAGCTCCGCTTCCAGACTGTGAAAATTCACATTTTTAATTTCCTTGTAGACAGGACAGAGAATTTCTTTAGCCTCAGTATCAGCAGATTTTTTCCAGAGTAAAAAATATGTTTTAAATGGTTGTATATTACACAATGTTGCCGTAAGATACGGTATTAATGAAATTCGAATGTGCAGTTAGTGGTCAAATGCTACCCATCTCTTAACAGACAATTTAAAAACATCCTTAGCTCACCAAGCGCTGGGTAAATACAATCGTGCCCGGGAAAAGTGAGGCATAGAGGGGTTTGATTTGCTCGATGTCACTTATCAAGCTGTCATCAGTCAGGAATAAAGATCAGACCAGCTAAATGCTGTCTGTAAAAACCCGAGGGACCAGATCAGCTGTCTCACATTCCTGTAATTCGGAGCTTCTTTCTGAAAAGTTCTACGCAGAAAAGTATTTTTGTGTAGTGTCTTTTTATGATATAGCTGCAATAGGGAGAAGAATAAGTTAAAATTTCGCAGCAGCAAGGTCACTCAAGGTTGCGGCTTTTCCTCGGCTCTCTCCTGCTGTCCCTTGTTGTATCGGTCGTGCCTGATATTATGCAGCACACGTGCCCTGCAAGCCATAGGCGTGATGGTGGCATGCTAAAGAGGGTCCTCACGCCTTACCTCTCCCTCCACGCCATTCACACCGAACTTGATAAAAGGAATGCAGAGAAATTCAGAGCAGCTCCTACAACTTCAGAGGACTCTGAACACAGGAAATTTTTGCTAAATTACTATGTCTCGAAATTGGCAACAGCACACTGATTATGTCTCATTGTGACTGTGATGTCCTTGGCGATGGAGCTGAGAGACCGCAAAGTGAATATAATGCTCCTATATGTGACTCTAATGACTGATGATGCTCTGCTGTGGGTAGCAATTTTGAAATAACCGAGAATGACGACAAAGAATATTGCCTTTGTCTTTTTGCTTCGGAAGAACTTCACGTGTAACTAAGGAGTACAACACAGTATTGCCAGCTACACATGCTGCTAATAAGGGAATTTGCAGCCCCATCAAGTAGTTTGTGCTAATCTGCCCTTTATATAGCCTGCAGGGTAGGCTGAGGGCACAAAGAGGGGAAAGGTGGGTGCTCACTCCTGGGCAGGATGTTCTCACATGCAGGACGAATTCTCAGGGTACAGGGACAGCCAACAAGTGCTGCAGACCACACAATCAAATTAACAAATTAAATTAATTGTAGCGTTTTTTAAATTGGGAGCCAGATGCTTTCCTCACTCTGGTTGCTTCCTCTCATTCCGATAGCTCAACGCAACCGTCGCACTGAATAAAACAAGTGCTGATCGCACAGAGGGATGGATTGAACGCTTTGGTGACATGCAGCGAATGCAGTTACGTCATCTTCGAGACGTGACCTAGTGCCGCTGTTTGCCAACCCTTTGTGCCATGGAGAAGTGCCAATGTGCTCAGCAGTATCTTGTGCTTCATGACTCAGTCAGCAAATGCACGGGAGACACACACAGAGTGTCCCACGTTACACAGGGATGATGGAGTTTTGCTCCTTCCTCAACTACCATCTGACAGAGCATGAAGGACTTTGGTACAGGCAAACGCCGCTGCCAAGTCGAATGGAAAACACCGTGTGTCAGCAATGATCACGCGGATGGGAGAGGTGAAGGATAAGTTGCAGAGGAAAACACAGAGGGAGGGTGAATGCAGATTCCACCAACAATGTCATCAGCAGGAAACTCCAGATCTCTGAGTCTCACCATCCTGTGCCCATCCCAGCCCACCATGAGGAGACCTGCAGACCTGAGCCCTCACTAGCAAGAGCGGTCAGCAGATCCAGCCTGGCTGTGGGACCACCTGTGCACTGACCCCTACACACAAGTGGACTATTTTGATTTTTACACACTGTCTGAACAAGCTAATTTAAACTGGTGCAGGCCAGTCTCCAGAGATGGAAGGCTGACATAAGAGAGGCACGGAAATCTATTTCTGATCTGCCAGAACGGCAGGTCCTGAGGAGTCCAAGTGCTGTGCTGGCAGCACGTTACTGTTTGCCTTTGAGGGATGCGAAAATCAGAAAAGAGGAAATTGGTTAACTTCAAGATAACACAGCTGATTTGGAGAAGTGCAACCATGAAGCCTTTGCTTTGATGGTCATTCGGACTCCTGAAGATACTGGACTGAGCAAATTTTGTTTTAATCCATCCTGAAGGATTTTAAAGTCAAGATATTGTTCTGAAAATGAGCTCCTCACTCAAACGCCCGTGCAGACTCGATTACCATGATGGCCTTTCTGTTCTGGCAGTCACGATTTATTAATCTTCTCCCCCTCCATCACTGCAGAAGCCAGTGGAGAACAGAAATGTAATGACAGGCCTGAGTAAATCCTCGTGAAAAACTTTCCCTATGAAGACAGCGAGCTGGTGCCCACAGCATCTAATCTCCTGATCATGAACTCACAGAGAAAATGACGCAGAGAAGGTGAAGTTCTCCTGGCACCCAAGAAACAAATTTAGGTGGGGTAGAGCAATCTGCGTCCTGTTACACCCGACAACAAGCCAAAGGGGCTTTTTGAATCAGAAGAGACTGATCACGCCTGAGGGCTGTTCCTTAACACATTTCCTATCGCAGCTTTCTGGACAAAATCCATTCTGTGCATGGGGTGAAGGCCATACCCAAGACCTGTCTCCACTTCAGTCTGCAGGGCTGGGCTTTTCACAAGTTTAAATGGTGATGACAGCTCCGGCGGTCAAGCTCTGAGGAATCTAGCGGAGGCAATTTAAAAAGTTAGCGCTCCCAGCGGTCCGCTCTCCCCAGAACAATTAGAGGCAAACATGTGCCTGCATTTCAATGGCTGCAGTGTAGAGGTTGGCATATCAATGCGATCCCGGCGCCATCCACAGCTTCAGCCGAAGCACTGAACTCTGCGCTGAAGCGGCGCTGTGGCTCCGGCTCCTGGGCAGTAGCCGAGGGGATGGATCTTTGCTATTCCCATCACTGGAGCCCGTCTCCCGGTGCCCTCAGCCTCCTGCCACCCCCTCATTGAGCATGCAGACAATTTGCGCTCACGGTGTTTGTTACTTCCACGGGAATTCTTGGCCAGGCTATTCTGGGCGAGAGGTTTGGCGGTGGTGCAAATAGTGAGCTGGGAACTGCCAGAACTCCAGGGGCTCCAGGAGCCTCCCAACCGGCGGCTGAAAAGGAGCCGGGACACGCCGCAGCGCATGGCTGGTGAGAATCCGTGGGCGCATGGGTGTGCAAACCACCACACGGGAAAGCCCAGCCACGGGTGGGATGTCTTGCATGGAAATATGTGTCTAGCAACGTGAACGGCTGTCCTAGCCTCTCCTACCTCAGGCCTGCTTTTGTGTTTCAAAGGAGTGGGTTTTGCCTTCTTTCCTGCAGCTGAACATTGCTTTTCCGCAGGAGCACTGGGGAACAATTAGAGCAACGAGAAAATGGTAAAAATAACACAAACCCAGCATATTCCTCATGACATTGACAGCCAGAATGCTGTTCAGCATGGCAGAGAGCAGAACCATTAACACGTTTAATAACCAAACAGGTGAGCATGATCTGTACTTTAAACCACTAGCAACCACGCTCTCCTTGCTGGAAATATTTCAGAAAGCCAGAATACCTCCACGGCCCTGTGAACACACTTAACAGCGCTCAGTAATTTGGCACTTGGGATGACAATCACTGTAGTTTTTATACTGTTTCATTTATGGCAGCGCTGAGGTACAAAAATATTCAAACATTGCCAGGTTAAAATACGTGTTTTCCCCGTGGTAATTAGTACAAGAAAATCAGGCTAAACATATTAGTTTGAGTTGGCTTTTTCATTCTCCTCCTGTAGTTTTACACTTCACAGTCACAATAATTGTAGCCCTTATGAACAATTATGTAAAATTATGTAAAATGCAATATGATCAAGGTATTAGACTATTATTATCCCAGCTGCAAATGCATGAATCATTACTACAGAGTACCTAAAAACCCCAGAATTTTCTGTCAGTTTGAGTTTAGGGGACTTTTTTTTTGTCTTCTGGATATTCATGACAATTAAATCATACCTTGATAAATATTAAAGGGAAAAATCCAGCACAGTTATTATGAGTCCTCATTAGGCAGCAAAAGAGTGGTTTTCATGAGTTGTGCTTGTTTAGCCACTTAGTTAATTGACTGGCTTCTTGCTTAGCTGGAGAATCCTTTCTGGAGAAGGTATCCAGACAGGGCTGGGATGAATGTGTGGGGTGTCCTTGGTGACCAGCCTGGTGGGGAGAAAAGATTTGGCAGATTGGAAGAGGGCTGGGCTTGATAACGTGTTTTTACTGAGTTGCCGGTTGAATGCATGACAGTTACAGGTAGCTCACAAACCACAGAAGGATCCTGTAGAACTTTAGATCTGAGTGAAGACAAGAATTTCCCTCTCTGCTTAAGTCTGTTGCTTTCCTTCCTGAAGTGCAGTGATATAGGTTTGAATTTTCCTTCCTGAAGTGCAGCGATGCATGTTTGAATCCTGGGGGAAGGACCTGTCTCTTTCCTTTCAGTTTCCTATGGGTGTGTATGGTGATTTGAATGTAAGACAAAACTCTGGAGATTGCTCAGGAAATTTTCATATAATCCACTCTCTCCTAAATCTTACAAGAACCATGAAGATCATATTATAGTGTTACAGAAAATAACAGAGCCTTGAAATTAGGAGGAAAAGGCATAGAGAAAAATGTGGCTGAGCCAGGTTCTATGGAAATTACATACTGTTGGCTTTTTTTCCTGAAAAGAGAGGGAAAGAGAACAGAGATAAAGCACTAACGAATATGTAAAGAAGAGTCTAGTGTGCTGAAAATTGAATAACCACTATAAGAAAAGGACAATTATTTATACATAGGTCCAGAATAGAGAAATTCTTGCCTTGGAGAGTAAAGCTAGTGGGCTGGATTTATCTTTCACTCCATTGCTCTTATAGCCCATCCTTCTCCTTCCTCCTGACCCTCCCTGCAGTAAAATGTACCAATTTGCTGACAGGACTCCTTGCCACCTAACACTTGTGTCACAAAAACTGGACAATTCCTTCATTTAAGAACAAGAAACCAGACCTGAGATAACAACAGATGAAGCGGCAAAGAGGGGGATGAGACAATGATTCGTCAAGGGAAGGACACCACAAATGTTCCCCTTCTCTAGTGCAAAGTACAACAGTCACTCCCTAACAGGTTGTTATGGAGAGTTGGGTCTTTTAAGGAAACTGCAGTGAAAAAACTAACAGCTGTTTTTCTCATTCACAGAATCAGGCACTGATACCGAGTCTTTCAATGACAAACACAGACACTGACAGCAGGACCCACATAATTCTTTAATCTAAAGGGAGAGCACTCAATATCTACATTTGGAGCAGAAAGACATCTCCTGTTTTAGGTTATCGCCTACGGGGAGCAGCAATAGGGCCGCTCTGTATCCGGACACCGGCTGCAGATGCCCAAGTTTGCAGTAATCATGTAACTGGCAAAGCCAAGCCTGTTAAACTTGAGATCAGCATTAATAAATGCAAGAGGAAACTATCTACCCAATTGTCTGGAAAAAAAACTATGCTCCCCATTTGTGAGAATGAGAGAATATTAATTGTTGCTCAATAGCACGAGGCTGTTGTTTGAGAGCCTTGTTGTGCCTTATTTTTTCCTTGAAAATGAGGAAAAAAAACCCAAAATAAAGAAATGCATGCAGGGGGGAGAAGCAAATATAACTAGAAGTGAAATGCTAATGTTATTTCATTAAATGATTTGTGGAGAATGAGATAAGAGATCGACATTCTCAAAGAATAATTTCTTTAAATACCTTGTGCTCAAGATTCCCCTCTAGGCAACTTTTCATCTTTCTTCATTAAAAAAAATAGTATTAAATTTTATTAGAGAGTCCCAATTAAGCTGGTAACTTGCTTCAAAGAGCATCCAGGCTTAGGGGGATATGTTAAACGTTAACAGTGATGGAAAGATTCATCCACAAAGCTGATTTTAAAAACAGCATCTTTCTGACTGGTACAATTTGGCTTGCACACCCTTAAGGCATTCTCCCAAACCTGACTGATGCTTATTTTGGGAAGCAGCACATAAATGCTTGGATTTAAGGTCAAGTAGATGGCAAAGTTGGCTGTAACAAATGCAAACTTTTCTTGATAGCTTTGGAAGACGCTAAAGGACAATTTCATTTTTCTAAAACGAGCATTTTTCTTGCATCCCAAATTGATCTGATTTGAGGGTGGCATCAGCCACACCTGAAGCAAACCCTGGGAATATAGCTTCGGTGCCATCTACCCTGACAAGTTGCATACCTTGCCTTCTTGTTTAAGCATAATTGGCAATAAGCACATCAGCTAAAAAATAAACACTCAGTCTTGAATGGAGACAGGTCAGAGGAAGAAAGATGTCAGTCCCGTCTGCCTTAATTCTCACAGTCAAAACTAACAGGAAAGTGGACACATCTTTTTTTTGTTTTCAGAGAAATACTTGGAGTATGAATTATTTTTTTAAAAAAAGACAGATGTTACCGATGGCCCTGGTAGCCCAGTGCATGGGCAAGGGGCTGTGTGGGTGCAGCCCTAGGGCAAGGTGAGAAGCTGCCTGGTGACAGAGTCAAAGCTGCAGTGCATCTCATGCTGACACGGGTTGAGAAATGCCTTCAGATCCTAAATGGCATGAGCTGACTGCATGGCCTGGCCAAATATGCCTGTGTTGATGCCTGCCTGTGGGTGAGGGATGACCGACACTCCGCCTTCATCCCTTTACGTTCTGGGGAGGAAGAGCAAGACATAAAGACAAATATTGCAAAGCCATTCAGAAGATATAGGGAGCTCTCGTCTGAACTCTACAGAAAACCCGTGAGAAAAAATGGAAGGGGAAAAATTCAGAGAAAACCACTTGCTATGAACCTTGTAAAATGACAATAGATAAATAGGATGGAGAGAAAAAACTGCAGCGCTCCCAGGTCCCTGCTGATCCCAGGGGAAAAAGCAGATGGGAACAAAAGTGAAGGACAGGTCTTCCACTTGAGAAAACCACCTTAGATCCGGACTTCTCCTACCCTGTGGAAAATCACACTCTGTTGTTCTGTGGCAGATCTTCTCTCTGAGCGATGCTGCACAAGGAGACTATTTATGCAGCCATACAAATGTCACATTCATATTTAGACATTGATATAGTCCTTTGCTTTACATTTGCATCCTGCATTTCCTTCGCTTCTAATCGAATGCTAATTTCACATTCATTCCTTATAGCCAGGTTTAGACGAGGCACCCAGTGGTGCATACTTAGGGGGGGTTATTATTATTATTTATTTTTTATCAGAGTATGTCATTCCCAGGCAAAGGATGTGCTGCCTGCAATGTAATTATGTATGCTGGATAACACTTGCATTGACTGGGAGGCTTATAAGTCAATTGCATATTGTATTGTGTATTATTTTATATTTATTATTTGCTGTCAAAGTGTTTTTGAAAACCGATGCTTATGAGCTGTGTGCACTTTACTATAAATATGGGGTCTCCTGGAGAAGGTACAGAGATCAGGATAAATTTAATTTGACAATTCTGTCAGAGGTAACCTCCACTTCTTTCCAATCTGCCACTTGCAACAAACAAGCCAAACCGGTGTTGAATGCAGAGGAAAAGAGCTGGAGGGACTCAGTATTCAATATTACAGTGGGAAGATACAGGAAGGCTTGTTTCGCGAGGTCAGTGAGGTGCATAGCGAGACTACATTGTCCTAAGAAAATTATTAATAGCACCCCTGAGATAATGCCTCCACTTTTTCGGCTCTTTTTTGTCTGTTTAATTCCTCTTACAGGAGTCAGGTTTAAAATTATACCTTTCTCCCTCTTTCAATGAGACAGCATATCTCACAAGGGAAAAATCAATTCTAAGTGGGAATCGTGTATATTGCAACATTTATGTACAATAATTCTCCCCTCCTCTCCGTTGTACACATCTCCATCAGTGATAAATAATGGAGCCAATTTGCAGCGGGTGCGATGTGACAGCAGCTCTGCCTATTCTGCCCCAAGGCTGGCTGAACAATTTTAGCTCGACGCAGGCAACAGGAGGCTGCTGGAAAGTTTTTATCAGTCCAGTAGATACAGGGGGCTTAGAAGTGGAAGGAGAGCACAACAAGGTTCCCTGGAAGTGGTCTAAAATGTATTACTACTACAATTATGATTGATGTCCTGGCTTTTCACACTATGTTACTTCTTTTCCCTGTGGTGCGCCTCCTCACTCCTCTCTCCGAGAGCTGGCACTGCCGTCCGAGTGACTCCGGCTGTGTCAGAGCTTCTGGGCTGAGCCTGATGGATCCAAGCTGATCGGTAACCACTGAGGACTTGCTTCTTCGGCTTCACTTCCCGGCCCTTCCATGCCTACATGTGTATGCTTTTTGCATGGGGAAAAAAAATCAGAACTGATAATTTAAAAGTCAGGTGCCACGAGCACGCGTGTTCTGAATTCAGAAGCAGAGAGATCTGATTTGATTGGAACCAAAAAGTCCGGGAATACACTTTCATCTTCTCCTCCTTCTGCACAATTGTTCATGCTGTAGCTCGTCTATCCTGGTTCAGTGCACAGAGACTGGCAGGGACCAGCACGTACCCTGTGGGATAGCACAGCTTCTGGCAGGGGATGGCTGGAGGAAAAAGCAATTATATTTTATGTTCTGTCTTCCCCTCTATTCGTTTCATTATCCTAGACACCACAGGCAATAATCAAAAGAGCTTCACTGGCTGTGCAGCAACTATGCTGAGGTCAAACCTGCTTGAACTTGCAACTTTACCTTAACTATCGTATCAAGACAACACATTGACCTGGTCTCCAAGTTGATTAGATAAATCTTGAAAACAACTCTTAATCACTCTCCTTATTCCAGCTTATCTTTCACCAAAGATAGAGCACAGTTGCTCGGCAGTTTATCATAGTGTTGGCATGGTATTTTCTGCCTTGAAACTTCAAACTCCCCCTGCCCAGAGATGTGACAATTAATAGGCATCGAAACCAGATTTTTATAGATAAAGCAGGATTTTGCTGAACAGAAGAGCCTTTCTAAGCAGGAAAAAAAAGGGCACTAGTATGCTTAGTTTTCACAGATCTCTTGCCAGCACTTGCTTGTTATATGTCCTGTTTTAGGTAATGTTTTTATCGAATGATCAGGACTCAATCCCTAGAGTCATGAACAACCGCAAATTATCTCCATTCCTCATTTCTAGAGACCCCTCTGCATTAAACCCAAGTTGACTGCCAGAAATCCTGCAAGGCTTTTCTCTGCAAAAGAGAGGAAACGGAAATTCAAGAATTAAAAACCAGCGATTATTTCCAGCCACAATAATAGAAATCCTTTTAATGCTCTCCGGAGATTTAACAACAAGAAAAAATCAGTTTTGTGAAGGACATGGTGACAGAAGGAACAGAGAATTATGTGGACCTTCAGTGCCCAGGGAATAAAACATAATATTAAAGAAGCAGGCATCTGCCTCACATGGTGGAGTATGCCCTATATTCACCAGTTTCTGGCTTTTTGTTGGCCTTGAAGGATGAACCCCGTCATTAACCTCAAGCAGTATCTTTTAATTCACCTGAGGTGCAGACATGGCTCCTGAATGCTTTCATGGTGATCCTTAGCCAGACCTGTTGTAGAAAGCACAGCCATGATGAGATGCGATGTTTCTGCCTGAAGGCCACTTGGGAGCCGGATGGGAAGGCAAAGCAGGTGGCAGAGTGTCAGTAATGCTCTGAAGCCTGAAGAAAACCTCCCGGCAGAAACATCACCTTTCATGCTAGTCCCCTCCCTTCACAACACCTCCAGTTTTCCAATGTGCATTTCCCTTACTGTAATTTTATTTTGCTCTCTACACGGCGATGAAAACACGGGTCCAGATTTGCGTTATCTATTTTTTTAAGTGATATCTATAATTGACTTCTGGAGCGCAACAGCGTTCTCTGAGTCAATTGAGTTAAAATTGCTGTAATAATACTGCAAAATTCCTTTATTAGTGCTGGATTACATCAAGGAGAATCAGTTAGATTGCCATCTAGGATAATAAATGCTTATAGACAAGTGCAAGTAGCCCACAAAAAGCAGTAATTTTACAACTGCTTTCTCTTTCATTCTGTTTCTCCAAAAGCCGCTAGCCCATCATCATCATAAATTAGATGCTACCTATAGGAGCCATCTGAAGGCACCTGTTTTTCATATCTCTTGTGAGTATGTGAAGAACATGAGGGAGGGAAGAGATGAGAGGAAGCAGTAACTACACCACCAGTAAAGCAAACGGAGCTGGTGATCCCTCATTACCTGCTAACATTGGGAAGAAGGGACTAATCCACACCTTTATATCAGCGTAAATTCAGAATCACTCCAGTGTCTCAAGGAGCAAGTTTGGATCCACAGCTCAATGGTCAAGCCTTAAGTCCCATTCACAGGAACTAATACAAGACATCCTTCTAAAGGATCGCAGCTCATCTTTGCACTGACTTCAGAGGGATTAGGACTGGACTGCTTTTCTCTCAAAGCAGGAGGAACATGGATTAGGTGCCTCAGAGGGTGCGTATGCGGGCAGTCCTGCTGAGATCAGCCCACAAAATATTTAAAAACAAAACATTCGTTCCCTGAAGACTGCATGCCACCATCGCTGTATGAACCAATAAGCAAAGCTGACACCAGAAAAAAGTTATTAATATAGCCTTTCTTATGCTTTAATTTTTCTCTTCTAAACGCAATATTTCAAGGATATTTTACTGAATCTTTTCTGTGAGAATCAAGGCCAGGCTTAGCTGTGCTATTTTCACTGCCCTGGCTGGTCAAGCCAGTTCACAGAGCTATCACAGAGGCTGTCCAAGCCACTGTGTTTCTCTCAGCTTCCAAATTAAAACACAACATATCACACACCCCAAAATTACATAGCCCATACTCAGATCATACACAACTGAAAAAAATCACTCATTAGTATAATTGATGCAATTATAGTCAGCAAATTTCAGATTCACTGGTGACTCACACCTCAAACGAAGGATTTTCAGAAACATCTAAATCCCATGGGATCCATTTGCTCCTAGAATTCAGGGTTTATCGATACCTATCGCATCCCTGGTAAGTAAACTGTGTCAGGTACCTCATTGCAGTGATAATTGGTGGGAGTAGGCTGGTCTGTCTGAGGGGGGCTACCCTACCTCATTCAATAAGGGAGGCTTATTGCTATAGCAACAACTGCATCCTATGATTTGCTTGCTACAAACACCCGCAGAAAATATTCCGAAACGATCCATGCAAAAACCAACTGTTACCTTGACCTGGTGCGAGTAATGTGTTCAAATCTGAATTATTTCTGCCACAGGTTGAGCATTCTGAATTCAGATGTCCTGTGCAAAAGGAAGAAGTCCCACCATGCTTCAGATTAAGGAGGGAAACCATTATTTTGAGCTCTTACTATTGCCTGTGCCATACCTGAACTTCCCCAGAGTAAGAAATAGGAAGTAGAGTGACAGCTTGCTCTGACTGGTGGGAGAGACCACTTGGACAGCAAAAGGAGCAGGGCTTTTCCACTCAGGGCTTAATCATGGAGCACAGTCATCCCTTCCTGACATTACTTCTGCCTTAAGATTTCCTTGCCTTGGGCTTAGAAATCACAGAGAGAAGATGAGACCCTTCTGCTTGGAAGGGACGGGTGATTTGCTGCTCTCCTACTGAAAATTTGTAAAAATAATATATGTTGACATTGTCCAAGTTATCAGTAACCTGGTCCCAGCGTGTTAGGGGACCCTGAGCAGGGTTGCTCCGGTCAGCTTAATGCAGCTTAACTCCAAAAAAATGTTTAGTTTTGCTATCAGTGTTGCCATGCAGAAGGCATCCAAGCAGAAAAGCAGCCTGAAGCCAGATATTAAGGTGTACCAAAAGGATCTTAAGGAGAAAAATGAAAAGATGCAACTCCTCCTTCTGCCTCTTCCCTCTCTCCTGTATGGTGTCCCAGTGCAAGAAGTGAGAACGTAAAGCTTGGAAGAAGAGTTGGGGCAGAACTAGGCATTCCAGTTTGGGATGGCATATTCCTTCCCTCCAAGGAGGGAGGGAACAGACCCCTTACAATGCAGAGTAACAAAATTTCACCTTATTTTTAAGCTTACCTGTAAGTTAAGAAATGGAGGGAGGTAGGGGAGCTTGTTGGGGAGCAAAGCTGAGAAGGAAGATCTGTGCTGCAAAAGATGTTTTATCTTTTTATAATTTTCTCTTGATCTTACAGATCTCTCTTTTCAAGTATTTTCTTCTAATGTCTCCTCATGTCTACTTGATAATTGAGTTGAATGAACCAACAACCATTCATTCTATTCCTAAAGGACTGATGATAACTACATTCAAGGCACAGAAAAGCAAAAGCCAGACGCCAGCATTGCCAATTTCAGCCTAAGTAGAAGCAGCATCTTCCAGTGACTAAAAATGTTCTTTAAAAAGCAGTACGTAATGAGGAACACAGCAGTATCCTAATGATCCTGTGGAAGTGTCCCACACACTACCTTTCAATCCACCTCCCTGGCATCAGAGCACTTAAGTAATAATGTCCCTGTGTCAGCTGAGAACCTCTCTAAGTGTTTCCCAATTGGAGTTTGTGTATTTCTGAGGATATGCATTTGAGGCAACTACCAAGAGTGAGGATAAAAGCAACGGTGGTGTCTCTGTGGAGGGATTCACAACCAAACTGTACAAACTGTTTCTGAATAAAGAACTGTCTTTACCCTCCCACTAAAAGGCTTTTTACTAACTGAGCATCTTTCAGACTCTGCCTAAAAACAGAATTGTAATTTCAGCACAGAAACAAAAAACGCCTTACAGACTTGCTTCCCTTCCGCACAAATAAACATTTAGCAAGAGAAGAAACTTCACATACTAAAGTCTGAAAGTTGTCAACTGCTGCAAGAAATTCCTCCTTGCACCACTGCTATTTAAAACAGCATGCCACCAATTTGTGATATGAATGATCTATTGAGGTGAATCTGATTCAGTGCCTCATAAAGGCAAATGCATCACTGACCCATCTGTTCCATGGACATAATCTTAATTGCAAACATAGGGTCACATCCCAATAAATCAGCAATGCTGCAGTGAAGGTGCCTACATTTACGCCAGCTGAACATTTACCCAGAACTGCCTACAGTCGTTGCTCAATAGAATTCATGGGAAAAAAAAAAGAACAAGGAGATTGCTATCAACACCTTCTTCCTTATAGTGACTCATATTTTTTAAGCCTAAAGCTCTGCACGGGCAAAATCCAGGTCCTATTCCTATACAAACCAAAACTTCCATGGACCAGAACTTCAGCCCATACAGATGGTGTAAGACCATGGAGATATCTGGGGTGACTGGCAGGCCACATAAACACAAAGGCAAAATACATATCAAGTCACAGAAGAAATGCCATAGGATCTGTCCCAGGCTTGCAGAGCCAAGTGTGCAGAATCTGAGCATCTTTAATCTCCAAATAAAGGTAAATGATTAGAAAGGAGAAAGCTTCTCCATGTTTCCCTCTTCCCCAAATGGCACAGACACAGATGATCTCATTAGCTCATCTGTGTAATTTACACTTCTAATATGGCTGGGGAATAAAACAAATATTCAGAAATAAGCAACAGGACGAGGATAGAAGAGGGGGAAACCTCACAGCCCTCTCTCATCTAAGCTCCTTCTTTCCTTGCCAAATGTTATATTCCCTTCCTGGGAACCCCTCCAAGCTTGCGTCTCCAGATGCCACATTGCAGCAGGCTGCCTGGAATCCCTCCTACCCGCCTCCACATCACTCACACTGAACAGGCAGGGCAAACACAGGGCGGAGACAGCATTTTATCCTTATTTATTTCCAGATGGAAAATCAAGACATGGAAATAGCCAAAAAAGAAAAACAAAAAACAAATGGGAAAAAAAAAAATCCCCCAAATCTTTAACCATCTTGAAAACAGACTCTTCTTTGGGAAAAAAGAGAAATACAACTCCCAAGTTGAAGTTTGGAAATATTGACACCTGTGCTGTGTTTTCTGCTGTTAACCTAGGATTCTGGTAGGTAACATACAGTCAAAAGAGAATATCAGTATGGGCATAAGGGAAACCCTCGGTATGAGCAGGCGTAAACACAATGACCAAAAGCACGTGCAACTGAAGCCCAATAGGACTCATTTGTAATGGAGCACTTGGGCATAGAGTCATCCTAGCCAACTGCCAGCATTAATTTGAGTCAGGACCACATAACTGTAGGCTCCTACCAGGGCACCTATCTTAAATACAGAACTTCAGATGAAGGAATTTCCTGCTGGAAGTACCTGCCAGTCTATGGAGGAAGCTTAGGCAGAGATTGAAGAGCTGGTGCCTAAGGTATGAGTGGGTGAAGTTAAACAAGGTGAACCCTCCTCCCCAGGGGCAAAAGTTGAACCATCAGTACATCACTCTCCAACTCTCTTTTCCTAATCTATGGAGGAAACCTAGAGTCAGCGTCGCTCAGTTTGGGGCCTGAACTTAGGAAGGCTGAAGCTGAGCTTAGGAGTCGGTGGCTTGTCGGAAGCAAAGTAATGGGATCCACGGTTACCAGGGAAATGTGTTGATCTTTAGTATTTTTGACACTTAAAAAATGCACCTGATTTAAATACAGATAAATCTGTCTGAAGAAGTAAGCGCAACCAGACCTAATTAGAGAAGTGAACTGATGTAACACAAGGTTTTCTCAATTCACAGCCTCCTTTCATCCTTTTCCTACATATCTCCAAAGACCACCACTATCCCATCTATGTCTCTCTACCTAATTTTCATTCTTAAATGTGTTTTAATGACTGCAAGTAGGTCTGCAGTCCAGAAATAGAAGTCTCAAAGCGCAGAGGGCATTACGTTCTCATCCACCTCGCAGGGCAGGCTGGAGCAGAGTCCAGACCCGAATTACTTGGGTATTAGAAGAGACCCCTACGAAGTATTTCATTCTGATCCCCTTTTGGATGCTATTTTACAACAACCAGCTGGCCTTCAGTCCCAGTAAGAAACACTCTTCTATCTCGTTCTCTCCATCCCTCTCTATTTTTCTCTCCTCTCCTTCCCTTGCACAAAGCATGGCTGGTAAAAATTTATTGTGGGTGGGATTTTGAGGCACGCATCCCATTAAATTTAATGGGAACTGAGCATCTAAATCCCTTAGGCAGCTTGAAAATTTCAGCCTCTATTACTAATGCTCTTCTCATTATAACAAGATTTGTACATGACAGCTCGAGAGCCCTGACTCCACTATTAGTGATGTGGTTCTGTACCGTGCCGCTCACGGCACCCGGTGAAGGCTGCCTTGCTCACAGCTCATCTTGTCACAAGCTCTGCAGCTAACAGGAGACCAGAAAGGAGCCTGTAATTTCATTATGATTGGTGAACTTTCTTGTAGAAAGAAAGGGTTTCTGTGAAAGAAAGAAAATGCCAAGTAAATCTGCCTTTGTTGTGATTATTTGAGAACCTTTTAATTTTAACCGTAATCATCAACTTCTGATGTGCAGCGTACAGTAGGATGGATGTGGCCGTGTTGCACAGCTGCATCATGATATTGAAAGGAAGAGTTTTTCAAGGGTCATTGTAGACTTCGCTGGGCTGTCAGAATTGCCAGATTCCACCACATTAAATTTTTCAGCAGCATTCTACTTAATACACTGAAATTATAATTTACCAAGAGGGCATGACTGGAAAGAGAACAGCTTTTTAAAAATTTCACGCACATCCTGCAGGTCTTCCTTGGTAAGGTGTTTAACCTCATCGGTGTTAATCACACCTGACAGGGCAACCATTGCCTTTCTCATCAGAGATTTCCCCATCCCTTTTCGTGTCACTCTGTCCTGACTGTGCTGTGGGATAAAAGAGACTAGAAAACCTCTAGGAAACCTGGAGAAAAGCAAAGATCACTTGGACTATCATAATACAACCTTACCTTCTTGTACGTCCAGTACAGAGGACAGGACTCTTGGGAAGGTAGAATTTCTCCATAATAAACTAGGGTTGCTCAGCACCTCGGGTATTGCTACCACTGTTCTTCTAGGGTGTCATGTGTACCTATCTCCTTCTCAAGGCTGCTCCCTGGGACTGAGCTCTGGATTCCAACCATCAGATCTGCAAGCATATGCTGGTATTTCCTCTTACTTGAAGGTTTCTGTTCTCAGGGAAGTCAGTGGAAGTTTAGACACTTAAAAGCCTTGGGATATCTGAGCCTGTATTCACAGTGTGAGAGACAGATTTTATATTGGACTTGTTTTTTTTTTTCCCTTTACCCACTACTGCTACAGCTGATATTGGAGCCAAGGACTTCAAGAATCTCTTTGTGCTGTTATGAAATTATTGGAATAAATTAGGTCAGGACTTTTGGCCATGTTCCTGTCTAGTGGCAGTGGTCACAACAAAGGGCTGGGTGTGCTCTTTGTTGGATTTTATGCACTGCTTTGTTACCAGCTTACCCAGATACTCAATGCACATCCCTTCATTTCTTTCCTTATGGAATGTAGTTTTAATAGTTCTTCCCATAAATTCAGGAATTAGGAAATGGCACCCTTGCACAAACTCAGGTGTACAGGCAAAAATAGTCCCTATACATTAAGACATCACTGCCTCTGCCTCCTCAACTTGCCAAGCTTCTGGGGAAAAAGAAAAATATAAGGAAATTTATGTCTGTTTCCTCCATGCTGCAGCTACAGATTTAGGCAGTGAGCTTGCTGAGCTTTCTACATACAGGGCATACTTCAGGACTTCTCGCGTAAAGCTCAATCTTCTTCCCTTGAACTAGGACACACCTTTCTTTGAATTTATTTTTTAGTTTTCAAGGAAGGCTCCTGGGGAAACAGGGTGGGAGAGGGCTGAGACAAAAATTAGCCAGACTCTTTGAAAACATGCTTGCTAACCCCAGTGATGAAAATACGTCAACACTTCAACTTGCCGTCATTAAAATGCACATAGGAGAGGACACAAGCCAAAGCCAACTCCAAGTGGTACCTTCACAGACGCGATATAAAGTTGGGTAGACAAACCAGCTGAGGATCCCTATGCAAGAGAGCTGTGCCTGTACAGCTCCTTGCCAAGCTAACGAGCCCGCACCTCATCAGTGCTGCCTGGCTGCCCCACGGCAGCGTGGCCTCCTGCCATTTCCTCCATGAGCATCTTTCAAGAAAGATCTAAGCAAACTGTGCTGGGATTAACAGGCAAACAGGCACTGAGCTCTGGAGCCAAATGCAACCATCCCGCACGAGGACTGAAAAGGTTCGGGCACTTTGCATCGCAGCTCATGCTTGCTCCTGGTTGTTGGCCAAATTTGCCTTTCTGTCAGCGAAAGAGGGACACCCCATACCCACAGCAACCTCTGTAGGTCTCAGCTGCGTTGCTCAGGAGCTGTGGTTCTCACTACGTTTGCCAGGGCTGTGTTGACCTCCCTGCTGCTGTTCACTAGGCTGTCTGCACAGAATGACTGGACAAGGGTAATAAAGAGCATCTAGATGTTGCTGCCACATAGGGAAACTCATAATTTCAAACAAACCTGGATTAACTTTGCTTTTTAAGCAAGAGCAAGCTCAAAAAACTACAAAATCCCTGCTTACATCTTTTACTTTAACTAGACAGATGATTATTTTTATCTGCACCTACCACGCAACATTTATTTAGACAAAACCATCCATGGACCTCAGATGGGAGTTTTGTCTCCAATAAACAACAAAATGGCTCTCTGGCTACATTAATATCAGACTGTGACTAGTTAGATAAGGCTGATAAATTGGCTTGTCTATGCCAGGAAGGGACAATCTCTGGCTGGCACTGTGTGGTTTAAAACGAAGGCACTAGCCTTTCTCAGGAAATATATGAGCAGTGGGTTGGGGGAAAGAAGCCCAGAGAAAGTGGTACGTTTAAAGGTGAAGAAGGCAAGTGAAGCTGTTAAAGCTTATTCAGGTGCATGTTCAGGCAGAACAAGATGTTCTGAGCATCCTAGTCTGGGATCCTCTACTATCATACTGCAGAGAGCAGAGAGGCATTTTAGGGGAGTTAAGCAAGGTCAAATGGATCCACAGCTGGGTATTTCCACTGGTCCTGAGATCCACGTAGCATCTCAGGCAAGTCCAAGTTCTTTGTGTGCACAGCTCTCCCTTGGAGTTGTGCCTGGCAACACAGCAGCAGGTCCTCTGAAGCAGCTCCCTATGCAAAAGCCCTTTTTGTTTTAGCAGCTTGAGGGAAAGTCAAAATCTTCCCCACGACGTGTACATGGCTTCACAGATTGCATGACAAAATTCCAAGTAATTAAGGAGCTGATAAAAATGGTGTTAAAAGAGCCCGTATCTCTTCAGGACACTTCAGATAAGCCGATCATTCCATCTTCAGAACAATGATTGTCTTCCTTGAAGAAAGAGATGAAAAACAAGATGAGTCGCTGTTATATCTGATATGATATGAACAGAAATCTGTACGATGTTATTAGAGATATGAATGATACCGGAGTTGTGGTTACCGGAATTGTATTAGGAAGGCTTTAATGCTCCAGATGGAAATTGCAGAACAAATGCTACTTATTGCACTAGACCTCAGATACTTGGTTGTGGTTACCAACACATTTCTTTGTTGCATGGACTCTGAGTGAACAAGGTTCTTAATACTTGGCTTCAGGGAAGTGATAAATTCAGATAGGAACCCTTCTTATAACAAATAATTTTGTTATAAGTGAATCAACATGAGTTTATTTTCTTCAAAGTAAAAGCAAATTTAAAGAAAACATCTGGACGCAATGTCTTCCAAAAGGGAAAATTGAAAATTTAAGAGCGCTATTTAGTGGAATTATCTAAAATGAAGAGCTTAGTGACCAAACCGCAGCAGTACTGGATGTCTTTAAGTTACAGACTCAGCCATCATCTGGAAGTGATACATGAAATAATTCTCTTCTTCCCAGCGCTGGGGGCAGCGCTGACATATTTAGCCTGAGCATATGGTGGAAGTTTACAGATCAATGAGAAAAGGTCCAACAGAGAACCACAATAATAACCAAAGTTCTCAAAAAGCATGAGAAAAGCATGAGAATAAGTCTCAAGGGGCTTAAATAAAAGCAAAGGAGATTTTAGTAAGAGATTAAGGAAACTCTCTAGCATGCAACTAGTGAAATGCTGGGCTAAACTCTTAGGTGACGGAAATCCCCATGCAGTAAGTTTTGAAGAACAGATCAGACAGACAGCCACTAGGAGCAGTTAATTACATGTTCACCTCCTTTGAGGCAGAGAGATGGATTAGATGATCTCCCCAGGTCCCTTCCACTCTTGTAATTCCTGTTTTGTCTATGTAGCATCTCCTGCTTTTTCACTTCTTTAATGAAGCAGAGGAAGGAGACGGTGCAAGGGAATATTTCAGCCACTTAGCCAGCAGGTGGAAAGACACAACAAGCCAAGTGAACTGAAGATTGAAGCCAGAGAAAAATTAACTTATGACTGAGATGTTTGGCAGGAGAAGGGACAAAATACATTGCACCCTGTCCTGACTGTCCTTAACATTTCACCTGAGCTGGATCACTGTTGGCCCATCTTTAAGAAAAGGAGTCCACAGCCTCCAGGCAACTTAGAGCTGGTTTGAACCGCAATACAAATAAAACACCCCTATGTTTAAGTTTATTCTATCCTTCTACTTTTTACATTTTCCCCTGATTCTTAAAGCATGATATTTTCTCTGCCATATCCCATACAAGTGTCACTCCTCATGACAACAGAAAGAAAAGATATAGGGCAGTTGGTATAATCTACTTTCTTAAAATTAGTAATTACTGTGGTGAGCATAGTGCATTTCCAAGGCAGTCTGGTGTTACCAGGCTAATTCGTTCACATCATGCTATTATTGGGCCTTAAATCTGTTTCTCAGGCTGTTTGTTAAAAATAATGTGCTTCAGCATAAAAGCGAGTGAAACAACTGGGATGATTCAGCCCACTCAGGGTGCTATATATTTCTTCTCTGCTCCGTCAGTACCTCTGAATTGTAGTTCCCAAAGCAACCAAGCCTCAGTCTTCAACCACAACTTTACATCTGCCAGGGAAAGGGATAAGAAGAGTTTTAGACTGATTTGTCTACTCTGTAATCCTCATTCCACAGCTGCTTGTTTCCACAAGAGGGCAGAGGATGAAGTTTGCGGTGTGTTGGCTCCTACGGTGTTATATATGACTGCACAGCGACTGTTGCCCATAAAGTGGCGTCAGCCATGTATTATTCCTCTATATCACCACAGTATTCTTTACCTACAGCGTTATGATGATATACAGCGGGTCGGGTCACTTCTCTGGCTGATGTGCTGTATATTGCAGCCCCCAGCCAACCACCTGCAGCACCGGTCTGTGCAGTTTGACTCTCTGCAGCCTGAACTGGGTTCTGGACTGCCCAGAATGGAAGTGCCGGGCAGTGAAATACTTGCTAGAGTTTTGTGCAGTCATCAGTTCCCCTCTCCCTGCCCCACAGCTGCTAGTACATGCAGCAAGATATGAGCCAAGGGCTGGATTTTATTATTTTTTATTATGCTTTCTTACTTGCTCCCCTAAAATAAATAAAAATAAAATGTAAGCAATCCTATTTTCAGCAAGAGAAAAAGCTGCTGTCATGCCGGTAGAGTGTATAATGGAATACAGTAACACTGTATTTCATTATGATTCAGTGTGTTTTCATGTTAGTTGCCAAGGATTCAACAGCTTAACGTGAATTCTAAAATAAGATTAGTATTCCAAATAAAATACTTTTGAAATACATGTATTTCCCATTTCATTCTAATGAGCTTCAGTAAATGCACAGTATCACTTGTGGGTATAATTTGAATTTAGGAGGGACACATCTAAATACAATCATTTGGGACCAGTGTCGTATCTGGGCGTGTAAAAGCAAGAGGGACAGACGTTCTGGTCAGCAAGTCTGCTTTGCAGTGGGCTCCGTGGCCATCAGAGGCACAATACAGGAGGCCTGGCCAAAGAAAGACAGCACAGCAGCCTTCAGCTTTTATGGGACTTTCCAGGACAAGAGTTTGCACACGATGCTCTGTCTGACACAAGGAATGGTGTAAAATGGGGTGGTGCTCCCCCCACAACCTGCTCAGGTAACATGGGGGAGGAAGGAACCGCACATCCAAATTTCACTGTAACCACACAACCTAATAGGTTTTTAATAGTCTTTAAAAAAAAAAAAATCAACAGATTCTTCTTCCACATTCTGGAGCAGTGACCACTCCATCATCCAAATATCACCAGCAGCTCCAACGTTGCTCGTGCTTCATTCATCTGAATTACTCAGCAACTAATCAGGCCCACATAATTTGCCTTCCTCTAACGTCAAATTTATCTTACTGGTCAACCGTCTTCTTGGGTCGGTGAGAAACTGGGCTTAGACTCAAGTCAAACGTCCCTACCCAACAGAGCAAGTTCCTCTGGTCCTTCTCAGAAATTTAAAACACATTGTATTTTGGCAATGCAGACGAGAAACAGCACAAACCCACTGCTAAGAAAATAACTTTAAAAAAGAAAAAAGAAAAAAAGAATTAATTGTACTACAGGATCTCTTCTGGTCCAAGGTTAAGGCTACAGCTACTTCCAGACTGCAGAGGAGTGAGGAGAGACCCAAACCAGCATCCTCGCAGGCGGACTGCAGCAGCACAGCCCAGGAGGGAGCCCTGCATTCCGCTGGGAAGCCTGTTCCTTCCTGCAGGAGCTTCTCAGCAGGAGAAACTGCGCCCCAGGGAGCCCCACGCTGCTGCAGCTGGCGCTGCCCCGCCAGCCTCCTGTGCACAACCAGCAGCTTCCAAAATCATCCCGGTTTGCAGTAAGCGCCTCCTGGCACCCCTCTTAAAACCGTGATGGTTCAATGCTGTTGCATCGCAGGGTCCGGGAGCGGCAGGGGCTCCGAGTGCACGCTAAACGCAGGTACCTGCTAAGGGCTGAGACCCAGCCCCTCCCCAGGAGAGATGGAGACGGCCAGTCCAGATGGGAATCACCTCCCGTGCAGCATAGCCATACACACAAGCAAATCCTCAAACCTGTTCTCTGGTCATCTCTCATAGCTTTGCCAGTGGTCCTTCATGTTTGGTCTAGTCTGGAGCTGAGGCATGGCAAGGAGAGCAGCCTTTTGCCACAGCCACACAAAGGGTCAAACTCCTCGATTACCTGAGCTCCATGCCCAGCTTGGATGCTCTTCTGTCCTCTTGGCAGGGTCAGGGCTTCCCACAAAGCACCAAAGCAACCACAAGAACAAACGGGCTCTAAAGTGTGTGGGAAGGAGTCATCCTTCGCACGGCACGGCAGCGCTGGCACCTGCGGGTCTCACCTCTCCTCCAGCGCTCTGCAATGTCACACCTTTGCTGAACAGTAAGAAAACCCTTTCAAAATTCAGCCCATAATGGGACCACCCATGGTAAGAAAAATTACTAACGCCCAGAGTTATGAAGTAGCCATGACTTTCTGACAACCTTACTCCCAGGGGACCCTTTTTGTATTCCTCTGCTGTTTTCTTTTTCTCTCCTCATTTATTAAGACTGTATAAAATGCTTACTGAGTGGACTTCAGGTTCAAAGCTGAAGGATGATGTATTTCTAGCTAACGGCCTTTTTGAAGAACTAGCTAGGAAAGAGGTGGTAGCATTAAGCAGCGAGATAGCTCTGTAATTAGTGAGAGTCATATGGGAACAGAAGACTGATATACTGGGGCCAGGAAAGTGCTGGAAAGAGAGCAAGTGGGGAAGGCAATATATAAAGGAGAAGGAGAAGCAGCACAGAGGCTGGTGGGTGAAGAAAAAGGATCTGGAGAGACCTCAGTGATGCGCAATATCCAGGAACCAGAGCGAAGGATGACGGTGCCTGCTGTCCGTGATGGCATGCCGATGTCCAGCAAGGGAGAAGAGAAAGGGTCAGGGCAGCTGTGATTTCTGGGAATGGGGCACATCTATAAACCAACAGGCATCTCTAGTGCCCACCCATAATTCAGGTAGTCACTTGATCCCTTATATGAGGGGACAATAAATTGAAGTGCCTTATCACTGAGCTTACTCTAGAGCAGAAAATCTTGCAACACTCACTCCATTGGCTGCTTCCACCATTGGAATGAGAAAATCGGGCAATGCTTTGCTGCTGGTGTGTGGTTCCTGGACTGCGATAAGCTTAGGTGTTAACTCAAGGAAGCTTCAGGGGGGCACTTAGGAGTGACCATTACATAGATAAAAATATGTGAATTCACAAGTCTGAGTCTTGGTATCAATCAGAGCAGGATTTTGAATGGTGTATTTGAGACCGAGGAAACTGTACCCATGGCATCTCCATGTCTCTCCATGCTCACGGACAGTCCTCTGGCCAGACAGCACACAAGCATTTTCCAAAGCTTCACAAAATAATGTCTGCCCCAAACGTTATTGCCCATTCGTAACGGAATTGGACCTATGCAGGGTAAGAAAAGCAGCCTGGCTGCCATCAGTAATTATGGCAGATGAGGATCTCGTTTTGCTCTCTGGCCACATTACACAATGGACAATGTTTAATTAGAATTAAGTTGACTTATCTCACAGTACTGAAAAACAAGTTAGAAACTTGTCTAGGGTACTGTAGATATGCACCTAGACATGAGATAATTAGGCTGCTGTAAGGCAACCTGCTGCACGTTTCAAACTGTTCTGCCACTCGTCCCTTGTCACCCAAGGACACGCAGACGTAAATGCTGCGATTCACATCCCCTTTAAAATGGCCTTATGAAAGGTGTTGTACACACAGTGTTGAAAAAAGCAGGTGCGCACAAGTTTTTGGTATGAGAAGCTATTAAAATAAATGCTGAGAGAGAAAATAAATCTGTTCCATAAGAAGAAACCATATTTTAACACAACAATATATTAACTGAGTTTACAGCACAGACCTGATTGATCCAATGACAGGGTATCAATACTCTGTTATTTCATCCAGTAATAATTATGTTTCCCTCTGTTTTAGCCTACCTTGCACTTAATGGAAGCTTACAGATTCTGGGGAAAAGTGAGTTCAGTTTACTCTGATTTCTAATTTCTGGTCATTTTAAAATTTTTTCCTACAGTGAATTTGCTTGTTGAAAAACACTGACTTGAAGAGTTAAAAATATTTTCTCAAAACAGGCTTCTTTCAGAAACTGAAACGGTTCATTGTTGTAAATTGGTATCTAATGTCTTCAGGGTATTTATAACTACAAAGCCTAGACCTAATCTGTCTTTTTACAGACTTTTTTCAAGTTAAGCATTAAAAAGCATTAACTAGAAATTTGAGAATAGTTACCGGTTTTCACTCTTTTTTTCTGGGCACCTGTCACAAAAATAAAACATTTTCATTTGTGTTGTTTTTCTCATTAATATTAAAAAAAATCTGAAATAAACTGCAGAAGTTTTATCTTCTCTTTTTAGTTTTGGTGGAAAACAGAACTTTCAACCACCTCTGGGGAAGCCAACTGTCTTGTTCAATGTAAAGCATGGACAGGGGGAGGAAGACAAGCAGGATACGTTTTATCATATGGCAAGTTCTACTTGTCCATTCTTTAGTCTCTGACATTATCCACAGACTTCTTGAGCTAATTATTCAATAACATAATTTATCCTTGGCATAACTTTACTGACATTATATCAGGGATTGTACTCGACTCAACTGTGCAATATGAAGACACACATGAACTCCCTTATGTTCAGTATGAGAAAGATATACTTTTATTACACTGGTAGATATACTCTTATTATACTGACACATACCCAAAAATTCTTTTTCTTCCCAGAACTATAATATAACAACACATTCCAAAGCTCTCACCAGGAATTTGGAGAGGTGTGTTCCCAAATAACTACATTTCTATGGTCATTAAAATTAAAGCTTATTATTCCAGTTGACTATAGCAGGTGAAGCAGAACTTCCAACCTGGACATGGCCAGGATGCCATTTTCTCCTTTCTGTCTAACCACAGTTCCTTCACTGTTCTAAGGTAAATGTGGTATTCTCCCTCTCTTCTGCTCAATTTTATAATTATACCAGCTAAACAGCTGTAATACTGCACATCAAAACTGGCTGCTGGAAATGTTCTTTTATATGTTTTGAGATAGAATGTATTGTTCAAGTAACAGCTACTTTAGTATTTTACTTGATATGGAAACATCTTATTTTAGCCAGAACAAGCAAAACTCTCCCGTTTCCATTATCATGTAAACTATTACCTAGGTTCAACTCTGGAGGATAATTACTGGTATATGAGCTGTGGTATCTGTGATTTTAAGATGTAGACCAGCCCCTCCCAGATTTCATGAGCTGTTATTGTGAATCAAAACCCAGGGACGCAGAAAGACTGAAAGCCTCCAGGTCCATCTTCAGTTTCAAAAGGGATCTGAATATTCAACATTTGAACAGTTGTTCACCTGCTGGTATAGTACCAAGTTTGCAGAGCTCTGTGGAAAATTTAACCAAAAACCTTTGATCTAGCTATTTTGTACTTGTGGTTCTGGTCACAGCCTATGCCAGAGTAGGGATCATATTTGCCGGACAATTCAGAACCGTGGCTGAAAGTGTTTTGCCCCAGCCTCGTGCTAAAGCATGATGAGTGCTCGTACAGCCGGAACAGTTAGTTCCTCTACCAAAACTGCTTTGGCCATTGCACTGAAACCCCATCCTCGAGAAACAGCATAAACAGCATCTGTGCTGCCCTGTCCCCAGCTGCAGTTAGGAATGGGGATGAACTCAGTAACTCCTGGAGATGGAAGAAGATTCCAGCTTTGTTCCTTTACGCCCGTTCCCAAAATTGTTATAGTGGGTGTCCACGTCTGGTTTGGTTTAGTGCTCAGGTGGGGTCTGGAGAGGTGCTTTTAAACCAACGCTCCTTCCACCTTCTCCTTAGACCTTCCTAGCAAGTGTCTTTTGAAGACAGAGTCTCTGCTGCCTTTTCCTCTCAGCGTTCTCTGCAGATCGGTTTGCGCGCCTGCTGCTAAGGCCTCCCTTGTTCTTTTGCAGGAGAATCCTTGGCTTTGAAGGGTAAGAAAAACACCCTGCTACAAAGGACACTGAAGAAATCCGCAGTGCTTTTTTGGTGCTTTGGTAGGTAAAACTGACCTAGATATCACGAACAGCAGGAGGAGAAAAATGCAAATACCTCTCCCTCTATATACAATTATTCAACACAACAGAAAACTAAGGGATCTGAAAGGTGAGGGATGATTTATAAGGGCAGATGTGGGAATATTCTTTCGACTTCCCCAGCTGTGGATTTCTGATGTGCACAGCTGTGTCCTCTTTTTCACTGTTTGAACTGCTGTCTCTACAGCACAAGTCCCCTGACTTCTTTTTCCTCCTAAAACCTTTGCTTCAGCTGGCTGTTTCTTATTAAGCTTCCCCCAGAGATATATGTATTTTTAAGATAGTAAAATAAAGAAAGAAAACGTAAAAGAGGCCATATGTCTGCACACAGGCATGTGTATGTGGCAAAGCCTGTCTTAACCATAGTCTTTTCTTTTCCCTTTCATTTTTTAATGTTTGCATAGGAAAAAAAAAATTCCCTTTCCTATTTCAGAGGCCTATAACTCTGAACAAACGTTTCAATTATGCTTCTCAAAAGCAGATAAGTGACAGGTGAAAAAAAATTAAACTCACATAGGCAAGACAGGTTCAGAATATCTGTAATGAACTGAAGTTAGTTCAGTGAGTCCCCTTTTTGGTTTGAAAGCCCACAACTCACGATCATTTGAGCTTTTCTTGCATGTTTTCAACACGTTGTAATTAAGCTCCAATTTGTGACGTTTCTCAAGTCACTTGGACTTTTAACTTAGATGTCTGCTAAAAGTACGCAGCCGGTGCTGTGCAGGTGGTCAGCAGGACAGCTCATTCATACCTTTGCACCATTAGTTCTAGTCAGCTGGAAACACAGAATAAAATGCCGTGAATATTCGGGGTCCTCTGATTCCCTCTCCAGAGGCCACCACCAATACATCTAGCCCAGGACCAAATCTTTGCAATGCTTTTAAGCGGTTCAGCTTCATGCACGAAAGAAAACTTATTTCAGGGCCACTGCTGCGACAATTACAGCAGCTCCAAGCAAACATTTCGATCATCGCCATCCACGCCGGCTATTTCGAGCCTGTACAGACGGTGTGAGCAGCCAGTTTTCCCAGTGTGGTACCACTATGCCCCGACCAACGGATGAAGAGAAGGTCTCTACACCTTTCCTGGGACTCCCCTCAAAAGCAACCCCAGAGGGGCCAAGACACCACTGCGCAAAACCCACCAGACCTTTAAACAAGGGGTGCTGTGTGAAGCCAAAGTTTATATCGCTGCCTAAGCATTGGCCAGAGAGTGGATTTTGCTCTGGTAAAGGAAGAAAAGCCGTTGCAGATGGGCCTGTACCAGTTCCCTCTCCTGTTGCTTTTTATTGCAAGTCACTGAGAATAAACATGGTGAAGCAGTTTAAAATAGCCTTTAATTATCTCTCGAGCACTTCCATTATGCAATTTAGCCGAGGCACTGTGATTTTGCCCGTTTTGCTCTCCCATAGTCTATTACCCACGAGTCCACAGAGCTTTCCTTTCAGCCTTCCCTCCATCCCCTCTCCCCCTGCCCTCTTATTTCCTCTAGAATGAAAATTCCCAGGGGACTGTGACTATGCAGGACCTCCGGAAGCTGCACTCCCAGGAGTTCAAGGCAACGCTGCATCCAGTGCAAGTCCAGCCCTGGCAAACTTTAGGCTCTATTAATGGGTCAAGTAACCAAAAAGCTCAGTTTCCCAGCCCAGCAGATAGGTTTGTGCCCTCAGCCAACATCACAGGCAAAGCCATAATTCAACTCCCAGGCTCTGCTTCCACCTGTGAACTGGGATACGCTGTTATAGTTGTCCCAGCAGGAGAAGTTTGACATGCAGGACTGACTTCAATCTGTTTTTACATCCTTCATATAAAATAGTAAGCATTTCAAACAAACCCATATATTTATAAACTTAATTACTCTACAACAGTATTCCATACCATCAACTTGCAAAAGTTTTCAAGTTAACTACAGATGAAACATATTTGATGCAAGCAATTGTATTCTGATAATAAAAAGATTAGTTATAGAGCTATAAAAATGTTATGCTAGGTTTTTACAGCTGATCATTAATATTGTAAAATGCCGTTATGTTTTTATGCTTTGTTGGCTGACAAAAACAACCAGAATCTGAAAGATACACTGAACTTTCTTTAATAGATGTCTAAATTGACCCATTCAGAGAAACATCTTCTTAAACACTATAAAATACTCCTGCAGTCAACAGTACTCCTTATAAATAGGTTAGTAATCAGCAGACACCTCAAAGTCAAAATCTACTATCTCCATTGGGTTTGTCGTTGCTATGGCTCAAAAGAAAATAAGATCTGACATCAGGAACAAAAGACTGCTCTTTTGTTAATTTTCTGTAATAAATTTAGGATGGCATTCAACAATCAGAAGCAAAACACACCAAGCTCACTGGGTCGAGGTTTGCTGTGGTGGGGAGCATGGATAGGTAGGTACGATATTTACCAAACAGCAGTAGGAAATGTGGACAGGAAGGCACAGGAAATTATAACTTTTTTAAGGTTGTGTGGACATAATGACAGGCATGAGGATTTGCCCACACAGGAGCCCTCAGGAAAGCAAATCCAAATTAAATTTTGAAATTGATCCCTTTAATGAATTAACCAAAATGGTGGCCAGTTTAAGTTCTGATTAGGAATGACCATGCTAGAATTCATCTTATTCTCTTTGGAGGCAAATGTCACCAAATTTATTCAAAGCTACTCACAATTGTCAACTGGGAAACCCACATAGGGCTTTATCGGATTTAGTTAATTCACAGGTGCAACTATTTTGGACAAATCCTAAGCAGCTCTGTGTAGCCAAGAGCTCATCGCTGTGCTGCCCTGCTTCCCACGTTGCCCACTCTGGCCTCTCTTCCCATTTTCTACAGTGTATCTAACTTGCATTTTACTTTTCCTGGAATATCCATAGGAAACTTATGGAAGCCTCAAGCCTACAATCTGCAGTTTTCTGCACTATTAATAACAATGCGCCGGAGCAATGAAAAACCTATTGATGCCCTGATGGATTGCAAGAAAAAGGAAAGTGATTTTTTTTTAAAGCTGCATTTTAAATCAGCTCATTACACATATTGTTTTATTTTATTTTGCACTGCATGACATCAGCATTCTCGATTTGCTATTCACTGGAGGTTAAAACATCCAAATGGATCCTGCTTCCAGGCCTACGGTCCAAGTTGTGATTTGGTTAAGCAAGATTGGCCAGATTTTCTCCTGGAAAAAATCCACTCAAAATCAGGAAAATTATTCATCCCAACAGATAATTTGGCTTGGAAATGGTACTTTCTTTTAAAGTAATTTAGCAGAGGCCTGTGCAAATCCAAGCAAATTTCCACTGACTATGAGAGTTTTAATATAAAATCAAAATAAAATCTGTGTTTTTCCCAAGAGGCTCCACATTTTCATTTGCATCAGACCCCTATAGATATTTGTTACACATAACTTAGTTGGTGGTTATTTTCCCGTTCTTTTCTTTCACAGGGTTTGGGAGGTTTTTCCTTCCTGAGGAAGTCTAAGACTGGAAAATGGACAGAGGCAGGCCTGCACAAAAGACATTTTCCTCATTATTTTATTCTGTCCAGCTTAGAAAGAGGATACTGGAAGTCAGAGAAACACCCACGTAAGGGTGGGGAGCCTGCACCAAGCGTGCAGCTGGGATGGGGTGGAGAAGGGATGGGTCGGGGATGGCACCGCCATGGGTAGACTCATCGGAAGGCATGACCTGGTGCCAGTGCCCAGCGCCAGCCTAACTGCAGAGCTTTCAGGGAGGAGGACGATGGAAAGTACAGGATTTAATAACTTGGAAAGTCTTTGTATTAAGCAGGGATAGGAGCAAGGTATTGTGGAATCAAATCCTGAAGCGGTGTCAGGAAGCTGTTATACTCAGAGAAAATCCTTCCAATCTCTTAAGGCAGAAGATCCTCTGTTTTATTTTACCCCTTGATCTTGAGCTAGTTCAAGGTTTCAGATGGAGGAAATTGTGGGGACTGGATTAAGTACCATGCTTGGCTTTTCCTCTTAAACCGTGAGCATTACATGGTCAACATACAAATGTTTTCTACTCAGAGCTATCTACAGGTTCAAAATGCTGGTAATTGGTGAGTCTAAATGGTTGATAACAAATAAACATTAACTTTGAACAAAAATCTAAAAAGCCTTTATCTTGAGGAGTCCAGGAATAGTGCCAGAACCACATGGCTTAATAGATTTCCCCATCAGGGGATGAGAAGTTATTATACTGGAATTGTCACATTAAGAGATCCTGCTGTAATCTCCACTAGAAAAACGTCACCAAACCAAAAGACCATTCAGTACCAGGGACCGCAAACACTTACCTCTGTGCGTGCTACACAGAACAGGAAAAGACCAACCTGCAATTAACGTCACGGAAGAGAAAATCTTCTTCTCGCAGTCACCATCCTGTCACATGCATCCCAAGCGCTGAACACGGGTGGACTGAAATCCTCCGCACCTGCCGCCACCCTCAGCTGGCACTTGTCACACACGAGATCTGAAGACGGAAGATCCAAAAGGCAGTTGAGCCCCAGAGGACCGCAAACATCAGGACAAGGTTACGAAGCAGGAACGAATCCATGATGCCCGGTCAGACGACGCAGTGACGAATGCCAGGACTGGCCATACACATGCCATGAGCGTTGTATACACAAACACAGAAACCTGTTGTCATTTTCAAAAAAAATCGATGACCTTAAGCTTACACCTTGCTTTATCTGCCTTTTCTATTAGGGGTGTGTGATATAAATTCAGCTGCACAAGAGAAAAACTGCAACATCAGTGAATGACGATTGGTCATTCCACAAAACACATCCTAATGGCACTAATAAGATCACTTTATATCTTCTCCTGATGCCTGCACCAGTCTGTCTGCAGTAGATCAACGTCTGAAGCCAAGGGGGTTACCCAGAATAACATGCCCAAACTAGAAACTTAAATATTTCCATTTCTCACACAGCTATACTTAAAAGAAAAGCTCCGATAGTTCATATTTCATGGCCCTGCTGCCTTTTCTTTTTGCCAGCTTTCATGTTTCTTGAGATAAGCAATTTTTGT
Source organism: Chionis minor (assembly GCA_013398295.1). Taxonomy (NCBI): domain Eukaryota; kingdom Metazoa; phylum Chordata; class Aves; order Charadriiformes; family Chionidae; genus Chionis; species Chionis minor. The sequence goes on from VZSF01006623.1 coordinate 1,349,919, forward strand.
CCCTTTCCTTAGAACAAGTTACATGTGGTAAATACAAGCAGTGTGCTCTGATCTTGGGTTGGAGAAAGCTGCCTGGCCTCGCTGAAAAAAACCCCAACTTTTAAAAGCTTACACTTTAAGATTTAAGGTAAATATAAACAGCAGGCTGGATCCTAGTCTTGAATTTTATTGCAGTGCAGACATGGCTGAAGTTATCTTTAGAACTGAGATTTCCGTTGCTGAGCTCCTTTAAAAAATTTTCCTTCCTTGCTTGTGCACTGTGTATCCGCCCCAGTGACAGAGACGTTTTAAATCCATGGGAAGGACCGGAGCTGTTGGGGAAGCTGAGGCCAGGCTGGTTCACTTTGGGGCTAATCGGGGAAGGAAGAGGCTGGGAGCTGTGTGCTCAGGGCATCCCACAAGTTAAGTCCTAAAAACACTTTGTGTTTGCAAATGAGACGTTTACAAACAGTAATGAAAATTTGCCATGTTTGCTCGCCTCCCTTTGTGGAGGAGGAAGCTGAGGCACGGGAGGGCTGTCATTTCTCATTACCCAGGAAAGGTCTGCGGAAGCTCCAGCTTCTCGGCGGCTGCTGGAACCACCTCGGCCAGGCTGCTGACAGTCTAACGCCAGCAGGTAAAAGGATGTCTCTGGTCCCTCCATTCCTGGGACTGTACAAAAGGAACAGCACTGGTTTTCCATACTCCTCCAACTGCACCAAAGGGAAATACCTTCATAAATCTTCTCAGCCGCAGTCTTTGTGAACTGCTGTCCCTTTAACTCAGCATTGCTGCAGCATTTAGTCTCACCTGGTCATAATCTGCTTTATTTTAACGCTCATTAGCTTCACTGAGGTATAAATCTCCCTCCCTTCAACTTTTTTGTTTTGTTTTGTTTTCAAAGCAGCCAGTTTTCCCTTCCCTTCCCTTGGATTTTTATAAAGCACAACATCATCTGCATGAAAGTACTTCCAGTATTTCACTGGAAAACAGTTATTTACCACTGTACCCAAGAGTGACAGTGGTTTCTTATTCTCAAAACGCAGGCATGAAACACCCCTGAGTCTGTCTGCGCCACAGCAGAACATATGCCACTTTTAATCAAACTAACTGCTTCTCTGTTTATTAATCTAAACTCCCAAACCAATCTAGGGATGAGAGGGAGGAAAATTAAAAAAACAAAAAAGAAAAAAAGAAGAAACAAAATCTTGACAAGTCTACTGTCTCATCTAATAAAATTGCAGTAAACTGCCCAATCAAAAGACTCTGGAAAAAAGCAATTGCTCAGGATTCAGCGGGGAAGATGACCTCTCCCTACTGCCTCCAAAAGATGCCTGGTGACACTGGCTCTGTGGCTCTCTGAAGATGGAGGTGGTTCCTTTTCGACTTTGCTTCACGCTGTTATTTCTACCTCTTTGGCTCACAAAGTTTCTTTCAGCGGCTTCTTTTAAAGCTGCTTCTTAATTCTACTTGCGGCTGAAGGTAGCTGGGTTTTCAGAGACAAATCCAGCAGTTCAAGGAGCCCTGGGATGGGCTGTACAGAGCACACGGGAGAAACCTGCTGAAAGTTTCTTGTTCAAATATTACGTGCAGTTCCAGAGTCTTCACTGCAATTCAGGTGCCTGTATTAAAGGCGCAGACTTGAGTTTGCAAAACATCTGCTATTTGTGTGATTTCAACAAACTCCCTTATGTCCTTTCTGAGCTTCCATCAGGACCACATTCTCCAGGTGTAGGGTTGGAAAACGTGGTGGGACTTCACAATGCCCAAAAATTGTGATTGATCTTCCCTCTCCCTTTTTGTCTGTTAGGTTCCTGCAATGATTCAGGATGTTACAGGCTGAGGCATTAACAGCTGTAAGTGTTCATTAAAAGCACTGGGCCCCATGCTGGAACCAACATAAGGGAACAGCGTGTAGCACCACATCAACACCTATTTAGTTTTACAGTTCCTATCAGACCTGCCCAGTACAATGGTGCATCTCAGCAGAATGAACCGAAATGTCTCATTGACTTAATGCTTATCTCTGCGCTCTGAGCTCACCTTTCAAGAAAGCACCGTTCCACCAACAGAGCCGGGCTGCTCTGCATGCGAACGCGCTCTGTTATTCAACATGTCACTTCAGAGAGGTTGCACGCAGCTGGTTGCATGTAGGCAGCTGCCAGGAAAACCGTGCTGTCGAGGAGGAGGATTTGCAGTGGCTCCAGGATTGGGGGCAGAAGGAGAATAAAGTGCCCTGGGCATCCCTCACAAAGGAATGGGGGGCTCTTCCAGACCCAGACAGCGAGGTATCGGAGCAATCGGCAGAGACATCCCTGCATTTTGAAGTTTGTGAGCGGTAGGAGATTACAATGATTAACAAGGACATTGGAGCTGTTCATAGGGTGAACTCACACCCTCGGACAGTGAGAAATTATCATGATTAGCTAGTCAGAATGATTAAAATTTCACAGGGCGAACTGAGATCCATGGACAGGGAGATGTAATGATTAAGTGGCTCATGTCCACCACCTCGTCAGGGGGAGGCTCAGATTCATGGGCAGCAAGACGGTTATTAACATGGCGACATCAATAGTTATTAACCTGGCTGCATCAGCGTTGTTCACACAATGAACTTCGCTTCACGGGGGGAGACAGGGAGAAAACGATTAACAAAAGAACTTAGCAGTGCTCTCTGGATGAATTAAGATGTATGGACAGAAACAGGATTAATGCAAATACATCAGCGTTGACCGCAATGTGACAACACTCACAGGCAGAAGACTCAGATTCTTGTCATGTCAACTTGCTAGATGGCCCCTCGTTAGGAGGGCTTGGGCAGTGGCTGTGCCTCCAGAATTCAAGGTTAAGTGTTACCCAACTTGGCAACCGGTGTAATCAAGCCAAAAGGGGAAGCAATTATCTAGTCTAGACAGACCCTCACATCTGTACAAATGTTTTGATGTCTGTTGGCTGGTGCCAAATACATCAATTAGTTTGCAGAGAAGCAACATTAGACACCCTGTCGTCTGTCTGGTCTCCAATGCAAGAGGCTTATGGGTTTTCACAAAGGGTTAATGAAACTCAAGATTCAAGACAAGTTTTGGTACTTTGCAAGCTTCCTTTGTTGGCATAGAGGCAACAAGGAAGAGCCACATATACACAGCATTTACACTCCCATATGGTACAGTGTGGCATAAAATGTCCAGTGGCTACAGAGACAGTGCCAGGCACACAAAACCCACATTCAGCTACGGCTAAAACCGATTAAACTGATAACCTTGCAAGCTAAACCTCTCTTTCCACAGGACAGATACTGCAGCATAATTGATTACCATCACCTAGCTGGGCTCTGCAGCTTAGAGACACTGACACAGCTGGGATTTTGGGGGATGAGCGGGGGAAATAGTCTCCCTGCAACTGCAATACTTCCCATTCTGGGAGAACCTTGGGTCTGTGCCCCCATTTCTGAAAAGCTGGGGTCCAGGTCAGACCAGTCAATACCAATACGTCACAACTGTCTGGTCTACAGGAGACTTCTCTGAGGCCTTGGGCATACTTAAGAAATTTGGAGATGCCTTTTAAATGCATTGGTAATGTCAGAAACAGCAAAGCAGAGAGTGAGAGCTGCTACTAAATACCCAGAAAGAGATTTTCCCGGACAATGTCTTTTGGCCACTGTGTCTAATAGTCAAAGTCTTATTTCAGTATTTCAGCCAATTGCATACCAAACTGCCTCCTAAGGCCTGCAAACAGCCTACCTACCCTTAGTGAAGAATAGAGGGCAATGAATTCAGAGGTGGAAATCTATTCCACGATCTTATTTTGAGACCAGAAGGAAAGCTAAGAAAACAAAGTCAGCAGGGGATTGAAGTGTCAGGAAAAGCTGTCTCCTATGGGTTGGGTACAATGCAATTCTGTGTACAAACAGCTAGCTAATTATTTCTTACTGCATATCAGCTAAGGCCGACCTGATTAAAATCATAAATCAGCCAATGCCTCTGTTTTTATGCTGCGAGAATCCATGTCTGTGTTTGCATATTAATTAAGATATGCTAAGTAATCAAAAATGTTTGCTAGGGAAAAGAGAATAGATTGTAACCTAACAGAAGCAAACACAGGAGCGCGGAACACCAACTTTTCAAAAAACTTCCTCTGTTTACTCCGTACCCTTTGAAATTACGAGCAGTTTCCAACCACCTGTGATTTCCTTCTATCAGGTTTTAAGGGAAAATGTGTCTGTCATTTGTGTCCCATGACTTGTTTCCACTTGGTAGGAAAATAGCATGAAAGCTGCTGTCAGGCTAGAAAGCTGCATAACTTTATAAGCTCCAGCATATTTTTTGGCTGTTCTTCCCCATGTGCTATGCAATATCAGATTAATGTCACTGTTCAGCAAAGCTTGGAGTATTGATGTTGAAACATTAAAGCTATTTCATCAATACCAGGTTTGGAGAGAGGTCGTTTATGGTCATTAGAATAGAAGAGCATTTATTCTGGATATCAGAGAAATCCCCACGGGTCCTAGAGATCATGCTGCAATCCCCATAATGCCATTAATATAATGGCCTCTTTCTTCTTTATTAGAATTTTACGGCTAAGTAGGATGTAAGGAAAACTATCAAGTCAGTGGAGTCCAGCACCCTACAGTCACTCTTGTCACAGAGTCCATATGCTGTTCTCTGCTGGTTTTCCTGTGTGAGAAACAACGTTCATTAACCGATATCGCTAAGGCTTTTCTCTTACCAGCTACAGGACACTACAGGGCTAATATCTCCAGCAGGATGCTAAAATACCCTGCCCCAGTTACAGCGTACAAAGCAGCTGCAAATGCCCTACTTTATTTTATCCTCACATTATGCTAATTCAACAAGGAGCACTCCAGGTTTGGGGCGTTTTTTCCCCATGTAGTTCCAAGTCAGAGCTTAGAGGGCTGAAGCCGGGATCACGTCTCCATCAGAGCAGTTGCCTGCGGCGCCGTCGCGAGGCGTGAAAATGTTTCTCACCAGGAACTCAGAACATCTCGTACCAGCCCAAAGGGATGGGGTGAAGGATCTGCTGCCACTCACATGCTGAATGTGGACACTTTGGTCTCCTACTGTTTTTGCCCCATTTTTACGTCAGCCCAGAGACGGCACTAGACCTGCAACCACTTGGCCTCTTTCTCTTCTCTGCCTCCCACAGCAACAGGTGAAATCACAGTGTCAGCTAAGCCGGACAAAACTGCCAGTCAACAGGGTTATGCTCCAGGGCACATTCCCAGTCATATCCCCAAAAGAGATTTATGCAAAATCTTCCGCTAATTTAAACAGGAGGTGTATGTGCTGCATCTGTCTGTCTGCAAGCAAGCAAGAGTTGCTCCGTTTGGATGATGCTGCTGCAAAACCAACACCACAAAGACAGATGGGTTGAGTCGGGAGCGACTATCTAATCCCAAAAAGCGATGATTTCTCAAATAAAGGGCAAACACCCACCCTCTCGATGGACTAACCTGCCGAGACCCAGCTGGCCGTCCTCACAGCACACAGTTGCTGTGATAACACTGTCCTGCAGGGCAATTTTGGACTGACTAATGACATTGCCGCTGCACAGGGTGAGGCTCTCTATTTAGCAATGGGCTTGATTCTGTCAGGAGATTTCAGACAGAAAAAAGCCCATGAGGATCAAAAGGAATAAATTTCAGGTTTGGAACACAGCCATTACACTTGTTACAAAATGCCCAACTCGCTGTTACAACATTGCAATCACAATTGCAAAAACAATTGTCTTGTAAGACAGGTCCAAACCAAAGGACTTCATCAAAGGAGATACCATTGTCTGTTACGTACAGACATATAATTAAGACACTGAAGACAGCATTACCCATAAAATAAAAGCGTTAAATCTTGTAAATTCCTTAATGCCTTCCCCCCTAGCATGGGTCCTTAAATTGCCCTGCAGAGAGCGCTATTTCTATTCTTCAATTCCTGCCTTTAAAAGTTTCACTAAGGCAAACAGGAAACAGACCCGTTCTAAACAACCCCATAAAAACGGCAGATAAAGTATCAGACACACTCCTGTAACGAGTTAAGGAACCTGCAATCTGTTCAAGGACGTTTTGTGCACAGGGGAGAAAAAAAAAAAAAAAAAGATAAAGAGACAGGCTAAATTCATTGGTTAATTATTCACTGTGAATTATTTACTCAGATGCTGTTAATTAAGAAACACTTTTAATGCGAACATTTTTCCATCCCTTACCCCTGAAAATTAAGCTCTACTTTAAATCATCCCCAAGGCACAATTCTGAGGCGGGTGCTGGAGGACCTAAGCCCCGTGGCTGGTGTTTAGATCCGGTCAAATATGAGTCGGCGGTGGGATAAAAACTGAACAACTACAGTAGCGCAGCGATGGGGCTGAGCTGAGGTGGTCAGACTCCCAAATGTAGGTGAAAACCTGGATAGAGTCCTGCACACGTGAGTCTTGCCATGGTCAAAGTTAAATCTGGAAGATACCTGAGCTGGTCGGACCTTAGGCAGAGAGATACAGCTACACCTGAACCTGCTGGGTTAACGGTACACGAAGGTTCTTAGAAGAGGAAAACCCTTGTTATACCTGGTGCATAAGACCTCAGGCAGCTTTTCCCTGCTTAGATCTGGGATTTGCTCTCGCAGAGCAAATTAACTGCAGCCGCAGCAGCCGGCAACCTAGACTACGGGCAATCGTACCAAATTTTTGCGTGCTTTAACAAGAAGCCTCGAGTTACTCCACACCTGTGATTTGTATCACTTCCCCAGTCTACTCCTTGAAAACACACTGCGTTGCCTCTTGCTTAATTTTAAACAGCTACCTGACGTCAGCATCTTTTCTCACCAGGAAGACAAAGCAAGAAAATCTTGTGAGCAAGGGTAATTCTGCATGGGATAAAAATGGAGTTTTCTGAGGTGCTGTTCGCATAGTGAGAGATGGAAAAAACCCCTGTGCCTTGGTACACGTGTGAGCATCGCAGCACCCCAGGGATGGGGAACGGAGACAGTAATCCGGCCGTGCACATCGCTGGGGAATGCACAGGCACATGAGAGCAAGACCTCTCTTGGGTCATAATTTTGCTCTCTTTGCCTACACTTTCAATGTGCAGTAATTTAGCTTCCCGGTAGGAATGATATTTGCAGAATGTGATAAGACGGCATCATTTCTAAATTATGGATTGTTGCTTCTGCCAAGTTTTCTCCTCATTATGCTTTTTCACCATGTGTTTCTATTACAGTGACTGTACTTTATCACTTAGCGAACGTTGTAAGGTTTCTTTCAAAGCTTCCCCACAAAAAGGAAAACACATTATTTTATTAAGTTATCCTGAAAATATTATTTCTCAGCTAAGCATGTCTCATGGCTGCAGAATGGATCCTATTGATCTCCATCTTTCCCAGGTAGATAACACACACCATGGACTTCACACATGTGAAAAAGAGCAGAGCTCTTAAACGCTTGGATCAAGATCCAAAAGCCCTTGTCCCTCTATTAAAAAGAGAACAGCAGTTTATTCTGATTTAGCTAGGGAGCGGATGGCTTTGGTCTTAATTCAAAAGCCTGAAGCTTACTGCAAGTGTTGTGGATGATAAGCTGTGTGGCCTAGATGTAGGCCTAGATTCTAAATCTGGTGAGAATAGATGAACATCATAGTCCCTTCAGGAATGAAAAAAACCCCAAAAAATCTATTTAAGGATGAAAAGTTGCATTTTTTGTGGTAACATTTTGCATTTTAGTTTCACCAGTCACTGAAGAAAGTTGTATAGTCAGTATCTGAACCAGCTTTAAGACATCCAAAAAACAACTTTCCTTGAACGTTTCCCCTTGGTGGCTATCCAACACGTCACTTCGGTACATCTGCTTGTGCCTGTCAGCAGCAAATAATCTTGGTTGGCAGAGTAATTGAATAACGTACATTGCAATCAATTTTTCATAATTCCTCATTTATGCTGTAATTTATATAAATGTTGCATGACTCCCTGGGACTTTCAGCATAGATTTTGGGTTGTAATGGTCACAGCAGTACAAATTGACAATGCCCAAAACTATTATGGATTTCACAATCTGATTTCAGTGACCGTTTCAGATAAATATTTACTTCCTCGATGTCATTTCATTAGTAAAGCTTGAGCACAGAAACATTTACGGAAAAGAAACACAAAAGAATGACAATGACAGCTGAATCAAACTCAACCACTGATTTCAAACAAACATGAATCAATGTTTTCTAGTCTTAGAGCTTATGCTGCTTTAATATGGAGTTGTGGTTCTTCGTAGCTGTGTCACACAGTTTAACACAGGGTCAAGTTGGTAATCTAAGTCCTAGCATAATTTATATTCATGCATAATCTTTGCAAAATGTTTGCTTTTCTCATCTGTTTTAAAGACATTGAAAAAATTACTTGTGTCTGGTAAAAATAGTTTGTCTCAGTGGGGACGGTGTTAATCGCTAGATAGCATGATACCTTTCATAACTTTCAAATTAAATATTAAGCACTTTAACAACATTTTGGCTATTCTGTCACAACCACCCTACCATAGGTCATCATGGGGCATCTTGCTTTCAAATACTGCATGCTGTTTATTGCTGATCATCCTTTAAAAGACTGATTGCTGCATTAAACTTGAACATAAAAGTACTGGTATTGCTCTACAATCTACACAGCTGGAGAAATTAATCTATTCCTGTTTATGATGGAGAGAAACTAAGAGCTACAGCAGAGCCATAAAGAGACTTTGTGGTGGACAATGAGGAAAAGCCAGTACTTTTCTGGTTTTCTTTTGCTTCCACCTCAATGTGCTAGTGCTGAACTCACACACTGTTCTGTCTTTTGTCCCAAGGTTCCCTTCGTGGCATGTAAAATACCAATAGAAGGTGACAAATAGCTTCTTTTAGTTGTTTGCTATTCCCTTGCAGCTCCTATTTTGTGCCTATCATACTATTTAAGCACCAAACAACGACACACAAAATAATAGAAATTAGATCACAGTTACTGCATACTGTCACAGTGCTAAACAGCCTAATGCAAAGGTGAATAAACTTCTTGTGAAGCTGTTCATACTAAGGCTTATGATTCATCATTGCAAGAGGTGTTCTCTGTTAAACGTTTTCCTTTTCCTGCAGGCTCCCATTTAAGGAATTAAATCCTGGTGCAGAGACAGTCTATACAGTGGGGTTCAGTCTGATGCAGCTGCCAGCCAGAATTTGCAAAGTAACAGGCCATATTTGATACGAAACTTTCTTCAAGTAAAAATCTCCCTTATTTCACGAGACACCTAAAGAGTCACATGTTTCTTTTTTTGGCAATTATTACTGATTTGCACCTGCTACATTTTTTGACGTGGTCGCTGCGCTAATGGTACTTACTTACTCCTTCAAATTAGCAACAACTGCTCTACCGGACTCAAACTCTATTCTGGTCTGAGCTCTGGTGCCAAAGTATAAGCACCTCGTCCTTTCTGCATATTTGTACCTGAGATGATACACAAACACTCTATATTTCCCAAGGGCTACACCTATCGGCCTTTAAAACCATCCTGAATTTAAGCAGCAGTCCATGTCATAGTATGGACATCAAACACTCTTGGAGCAAAAGAACAATAAAATACTCTTTAGAACTTCATGCCTGTATTCCACGACAAGGAAGCATAAACATAGCAGAGCCACAGGAGATCTTCCTCAAGTTTCTTTTATTTAGGTTGCCTACATTAAGTAGGCAAATTACTCTGATTCCCCTAAGAAATTGTAATAAATAATGAGTATCAGAATTAAAAACACTAACCACCAAAATTTACTAGGACTTTTTTGTGGGAATAAATGATAGTTTTATTGCCTTAAAAATAAAGGCACAGACTGTTAAACATCGGAAGTTTCTGTGGCATGAGATCTAATAGTAAAGAAGAATGAAAAATGATTTCTCTATGCTGGCTACACAGTAGACACAAATCTAAGGAACGGTGCTTATGTCTTCAAGGAGTGTTAAAGATCGTATTTTCTTTTACTCATATGCTTGCAGAATGCTTAAATGCTTCCAGAAGCAGACAGTAAGTATTGTCCAGTGCAAAAAGGCAACATGTAAATTTTCTCTGCATCTTACTGTCCTACGGAACCTCAGTCCTAAGCGCCATCAGTCTTTTCCATTTCAATCCCATGCCACCACGATTTTTTAAGATCACACCTTTGGGTCTGTCTGGCATAAATTGATGTAATCTGAACCTGGCTTCCCACTTTCCTCCAGCCTGAGTGCAATGTTTGGGTCTGCCCGGTGCTCAGGGGTGATTGCTGGAGAGAGAGAGAGATGTCCTATGAGCTGGACCTCAGCTGGGTTTGCATCCAGCACTGGTAGTGAGAAGATTCTGGTGGAAAAGGTTCTTGAAGGACACTTTGTGAAGGACACTTCAGAAACTCGCTCACATCCCCCTCTCCTTCCAGGCAAACTACCGCCCACGGCCCAACAGCTCAGGCAAACTCGCGGTACCTTTTCCATCAGCTGTGGAGGCAGACTTCAAGAGCTGGAGGTGCTTACGGCCAGTTGGCAATTAATTTGAAACAGATCCTGTAAATCTGTTGTTTTAAAGTTTGGTAGCTAATTTGCATCCAGAGGCTATAATATCCCTGATCACAGTATTGTGACAGTTTCCTCTTAAAATCCCCGAAGCTTTAATTGAAAATAATCAGTGGTGGAAGTTGTTCTAACAGTCCACATTCACTGACGTAAACAAACACAAGACTTGAAAGCTGTGAACGTTTCTGTTTGCATCTGCAACTCTTTCACCAAAAGGCATGTTGTTGATTTCATTTATTCCAAACACAGCATAAATGAATGCTTAATTTGGAAGCCCATAAATAATGAGCATGCTCAATTACAGCAGCAGCATCTAGAAGCAGGCTTGAAATGATGTTCCTGAGTCACTAATGGCATTAAGAATTTCTGTACGCTAAGCCCCAGACACACATGCTCAGAAGTTCACAGGGAAGTGTGTTCCACCCACTTTGGGACAGCCCCCACTGCAGTTGAGGCACTAATAGCTCTCTTTATGAATTATCCTCATTACTAAAACAATCCTTCACGGCTTTCCAGCGATGATGTTAAACACAAGGTGAATTTAGTGCAATAGGAAGTGTCAAAGGAAGAATAATGCCTTTATCAATTCTCTTATTACTCCTGCCAGAGCATGGTGAAGATCTGGGGAGCATTCGGCTAATTTAAAACATTTTGCATGATCAATAACGGTGTGAGATGCACAGCTTCGTACCCCTGTCCTGGGTGACAGGCACCTCAAACACACTCCTTTCCCGACACTTGTCTCAGGGAGAGACAAGTGGTTCTGGGGAGCTGTCTGAGACAGGCAGGCACGTAGCTGAGATGAGATTCACGTCTTTTGCTCTTTGCAATCTCTCTGGACCCGCAGGATGACAGAATGTCATGTACAGAAAGCAAGAAGCCTTGATGTATAGGGCAGGACCGACGTGCACCTCTTGGCTCACGCTCTCTTTCTGATTTCTACCAGATTCACCTTTCCTCATTGCAAAATTGCACAATTAGATGTGACTCCTCAGCAGATATGAAAGTACCACCAGCGCGTTTTCCTATGCTTCGGTACCTACCAAAATGCTTGGAAGTTGACCTCGCACTCCTGAGCCTGACTGATCACTTTGCCCAAGCCTGTGGCTGACATCCCCCTCCCCAAAAGGAGACTGGCACTGGTGAGAGGAACCCCCAGAAAGCTGCAAAGCCACCACTTGTCTCCAAATCCAACTGCAATCAGGCACGTAAGTTCTCAAAAAGCACTCGATGGTTATTGGGCCACGTTGAAGAGGGGACAGGCACAGGGAATGGGACCGCAGCAGAGCTCAGCACGACTCTCCTGTCATAGCACACACATCAGAGGCCATTTCTTGGAACACGCAAATTCCTCCATCACTGATAATTGCTTAGCACTCCGAGAGGCTTCTGCTGAGAAGCTTCAGGGGTTTTAAGAGGAAACTGTCACAACGCGGAGAACAGGGGTATTATCTGTGCACACCGAAGTAAGAGATGGAGGGCACAGCGATCCCGTGCTCTAACAGGTGCTTTCTCCTGCGGGTGTAATTTCCACAACACCACGTACAGTTTCTAAATTTAATCTACAAACACACTTGCATTTACTAGGCCAGCCGTGTTTTCTCCCTCCTCCTGCCACAAGCCTAGCCTTAGGCCAGCCACTGCCGACAGGGCAGCTGTCGCGTTTCAGCCGGGTCTCCAGCTGTCTTTGCTTCCAAGAGACTGGTGACAGGATGGGGGAGACGCCGTTAAGACTGTCCCCTTTTCTTCCCCCTGCCCTTCCTCCCAAAAGCAGGTCAGCCAGCTTTTCTGCCAAAGACTTAATTGTACTTTCTCAGGATTGGATGCATTTCAGCCCCCCCGGTATCTCCATTGCTCGCCACACTGATTAATGCCGAACACAAAACCTTCCCTTCTTAGATGCCTTTCCCTCATGCCTTGACCTCTCACCATTTTCCCATCTTGTAATGCGGCAGTAAACAGATATTTACTTGCATTCCTGATTTTTAAAGTTCTGCAACCTACTTTTTAACACACAAATCATGAGCAACTTAGAATTATTTTAGGAAGGGCGTGAAAATGCTTCCTTTTTCTTCTCTGGGCACACACAAGCCTCTCCTCCTGCTCAGACTCACCCACTGCCCAGAGACCCACAGCACAGCAGATACCAGAGAGCACCCAGGCCTTGAACAAAAGACACTGAGTTTCTTTCAGGAAATAAAACTAACGACTTCCCCTTGACATTTGAAGACCATGGGGATGTGCCTGTGATGTGCCGTAGCATATATAAATATATAAATAAAAATACCTGCAAGGGATTTCATCTCCCAGCCTGGCACAGTTTACATATCCGTTCAGAAGTTGAAGAGCAGAGATGATAATCCTTCTTCTCTCCAATGCTTTAACCCTTTTGTCTGAGCACTTTTGCATTTCAGGACATAGTGGGAGAAGACAGGCAAAAGTGAAATTTGTTATCTGGGGGAGATGGGAAGGCAGGCAGAGAAATAAAAGGGAGGAGAGGTAAGACCAATGAGTTGAATAGGATCCTTCTTCTCCCAGGGCTGCCCAAGGGTGGGCAGGCAGAGGGGAGGTAGAACAGAGAGTGCAGCTCCGAAAGTCAGAGGGAATGACTGGGAATGAATGACGACCCTGCAGAACTGAAGTAATCACAGTAGACAGGGCTGTCATATTTTATCTGTGCAGACATTTTCAGTTTTGGAGTATCTCTTGCCAGTCATGTTTTTAAAGGCATTCCAAAACAGTACTGCACTGACCTTGGAGCTCACGTACATGGAGCTCTCTCAAAGCACCTCTAGAGAAAACCATAACCTCATTTTTTTGTAGTTTTGTGATATTGCCATATCAGAAAGGCAAGTCTGGGAGCAGTCTTTCAATTAAAGTTTAATAGGACATTTATAGTCCCTAACATCAAATTAATGAAATGGCTTCAAATGTAAATCCTGGATGGTAAAAATTCCTCAACATTTATGTCTCTGGATCTGCTAGCCAGAATGCTTTGAAAATATTTTTAATCATCAGTACAGGTCATTGCTTATCTAAGAAATAAAAAATAACTTTAAAAATTCAAGAGCATTTGTAACAGAAATTTACAGAGCTATAACAGATAGTTTCTTCATATTTAAGGAAGAGTGTAAACCGTGTTTAGTTCCACTAGATTTCCAAATTCCTTAGACAGAGTTCTGATAGCAGACCTCCTTTCTGTATTAAGAATCTATCACTGACCCCAAAAGTTACAATCTGGGGACAATGAAGCTCACAAGAGATTTAGGAAATTCCTATATAATCCCAGTGACCTGACAGTCCACCTGAAAGGGAGCTTTGCAGTCCTGGGGGAGGGAAAAAAAACCCATGCACACAGACTCAATGTAAAAACCTCGAGGTAACAGGGTGTTTCTCCATGTGTAACCAGGATGCACAAATAAAAGAGACAAAAGATGAATATGGATCTTGGAAATTTCTGCATAGGTGAGGCTGTATTTGATCCAGTAAGCGGAACGCTAAGGCCTGAGATCTTGGCAGCATTAAAAACAATAAAAAAAAATCCCCTTCACTGGTTTTCCTTCGGTGCGCAGGGCATGTAAGCAGGACCCAACTTATTCATCTGTATTAAGGAAAACAAAGGCAAATTGCAATTCCAGGAGGAAATTGTGTGGTGCCATTCTTCAGCTGTGAACTGAGCACTCATAACATTCATTGCCAACAATCCATAAAACTCGCTGTCAAGCACTCAGTGTCCAGAAGGCATAAGAAGTGTCAAGAAATGCTTTACGCTGTTGCTAACACACTACAAAAGGCTTGATCACTAGATTAAACTAGAGAACGGGCTGGCACTCTCTGGGAAGAAATCTGGATGTGACCGTAATCGTAGCAAGAAGAAGGGCTTTGATTTGTGTAAAATAGGACGGATTAATAAGGGCGTCCACAGACTGTGGTTCTCACAATCAAGGGATCCAGACAGACAGATGGACGGAGCAGGAGCTGCAACTGATTGCTTCCAGCCAGTTGCCTGATGGAGGGGCTCTGGCTATCAAAAATAGAGAGAGATAACAAAGGTCACGTTTCCAGCCTTGTCCCTCAAATAGATGCAGTGGTTGAAGCACTTTTCTTGCTGATCTCTGATTTGAACAAGTATAGCCTCAGGACAACTTTAGCTTGTGCTTGGCTGCCCATAAGCCCAAGAAACTGTAAGGGCAGACAAAAATTGCTGGAGGATGCATATGTGCTTTTCCTACAACTGTGTCCTTTGTTTCTTCTGTATCTGGGGAGATGGGATAACATGCAGCCCTGCATCACCTGGTGCTTCCACTTGGCCTAAGGGAATCCTAGTAACATGTCGGCTTTGCATTACAGGAATGGCATCAAAGACCTGCGATGCAATGGAGAACAAGGCCTCCAGCTGGGAATGATGTGTCCCTAGGCAAGCCCACTAGGACGGAGCACATTCACCGGGGAGGATTTTAAAGGAAGTGGTAAAATGAAGGCAGAATACCTGGGATGACATCGGCAACATTTTAGTGCTTTGCTCCAGGGAGAGACCAGAGAATCTTTCTGATGAAACAAGGACCTTAAAATGTGAACAAAACAAAACGATCCTTCCTTGGAGGCTACAAACATCTTCAGTTTCTCAAATCTAGTTAGAACCAAAAAACCACCAAGCTAGAACCAAAAAATGTTGCGCGTCTTTCAGGAAATATTACCTTGATGTTTTCAGAATAGATAAAAGAAAACCAATTAAACTTGAAAAATCTGAAACTCTCAGATAAAATATTTTTGAATGCTAAATGGAATTTGTGAAGCTCCATTGCCTTAACCTCCTCTAATAAGCTGCTCAATAAACTACATGAAAACATATTTTATGTACTGATAGCATCTCAAAGTATGAAAGGTTTTGCAGTTGTTCAGCAATCAGTTACCAGCTGGATTATGGTCCACTAATGCTGTTAGATTTCTGCAAGACAGAAGGCAGCTTTTGAACCATTTGTTATTTTAATGATGAGGAATCTCACCATAAGCCTTGTTAAAACTTCATTTAATCCATTACAAAAGAAACAAAGACATTTAGAAGTGAACATAAAAAAATCTCAATCTATCAGAGCAGAAATTATAGGGTCTAGGGAAGCTTTAAAGGAGCATCCATGGAATAAAATGGCCCTGCTAATTAAAGAACTGTATCTTTTCAGGTTTGACATTTAGGGATTGTCTTCAACAGGGACTAAACTACTTTGCATGATAGTGCTCATAATGACAAAGAGAAAAAGGGAGAACCTTTACAAAGTCGCAACCAAATCCCTCCGTCTATTCCAAATATCATCTGAACATTTGCCAGGGTGTTTTTTACTGAGTTTTCCTCCAAAAACTTGTCAGAGGGAACAGAGAGTGCAATCTCCCTACCCTCAGATCACAGGGAAATTTGTCCTTGCAGAGTGGTTTAGTAGCAGTCTTGGGAGAGAACGCACTGAGAGGTAAAGGGGCTTCAGAAACTTGATGGTCCTGCTAGGAGAGGTGAGATGTGAAATCAGTTCAGTGAATTGCGTCATGTATAGCTCACGAAACCATGCCTAATTTTAGCTAAGCCTAGGAATATGACGTCTGAGGCAAGCAGATGATAGTTGCACTCCTTTGCCACTGCCCTCCCTATTTGCAGATCTGGAAGAGGCATTTCCATGGGGTGCTCTAAAGAGAAACCATCAAGCCCTGCACTCCCTGGTCCCTCTCTAGCATGTCCCATTCTGCTGTGTTGCCTCATGTACACCAACTGAGAAAAAACACGCAGTGGCTAGAATTATCTCTTCATATAATCTCCAGAAAGCATCTGATGCAATGTACCACCTGAATGAACATTTATTTTGTGGCTAATACATTAAAGGTAGACGTGAGAGCACTAGAAAATGGCCATTTCTGAGTGCACAAAAACATACATTTTCCAAAGGACTGAACAATAACTTTGGCCCTTACAATTCTACACCTGCAAAGCAACAAGCCAAAAGTTTGCAAGTTCAACAAACAAGGCTAGATTTGCACTTATGGGTACAGGTGAAAAGTTTGTCTGCAAAAAGGGAGCCTGCTTACTGGAAAACACACTGAAATGCTGTAATCTCAATTTTCCAAGTTTTCCTGGAGCAGCAATGTCATTTACAGTACAGCTTTTCATATTCCAACTCTTGCAGTTACTACCTCTTTCATCAGCTCTAATGACGTTCCCAATTGCTATTGTAAGAGTTAGGCAAAACTCCCCTCAAGAGTTTTTTTCCTTCAAGGATTTCCCCAGAATTCAGGTTATTGTCCAAGCCACCCACTAATCCAGGAGAAAGTTCAGGACCCTCTGTCAGATCTTGATCCCATTTAAATTAATGATAAGGAAGAGGTTGTCATCAATCATATTTATCTGTTTTCTCCTCTTTGTTTGGGGGAGATGGAAAACATCTGCTAAAGTTGCATCTATCTCAAACGTCCAAGTACCAAGAAATTATAAATATTTCATTTTGAATACAGCACATTAAATGTTAAATATTCAAATTCTATGTATAAAAAGAAATTGTGCTGCTTTGGGTTCTTCTGAAATGTTTGATGTAAAAATAGATTCTCTAGCTCACACACTTTTCCATACCAAACCAGAAGTTTACCAGATGTCTAGCTGTTTTGAGACCTTCTGTCTTCAGCTTGGTTTTCTAAAGAAACAAGACTTGTGCAAACACACTGTTTTTCTCCTTCCAGTAACTTCTGAAATAAGTTGTTTCTCAAAGAATTACTTTTTAAACTTCCTTTCCCCCCAAGCTTGCAAAATATTAACATTTTAAATCATTTTACATAATATCACTCGTGCAAGAAACTGCTGAAATGGTAAATTAAGTGCCATCTAGACTGGCTAAGGAGTTTTTGATAAGAGAATGATTTTGAATGAAAAAAATGGATACTTAATTCAAAGTCAATTAAAAATGGAATTACAAAGTATCTAGATGAGAATCACGTAATGGATATCAGCACAAAGTCTATACAAGAAAATCAAGCCTGAAATTCTTCCAAAGGGTCAGCAAAGTCTTGAAAACCAACTTCACCAAAAACTTTGACTTTTTTAAAACCTTTCCTGGAGCTTTTCATAAGACTTCATTAATGAAACTAAGCAGTCATGGACTTGGAAACAGGAATGAGTTCTGAATCTTAACTAAGATTCTAGGTTTTTTTAAACTAATGCACAAGATTTAAGAAATGGCCATTTTTCATTGAAGTATAACATTAACAGGACTTATCCTAGTCTTCTATAATAAGATTGTCTGGATTTAATTTCTAGAATATATGATTTTACAGGTCAGATTCTGCTCTTTGTTTACCAAAATAAAGGGAAATAACTTTTAAGGAACTAAATCTGTTTACTCCCAAAATAATCGATAATAAAATTTAACCCAGAGACTCCTGCAGAAGATCAAGCAAGAGAAGCTGAAAGTTAGAAGTTCGAGTGAAGCCATATGTCCCTTCAATACGTCAGAGCGCTCAGGCTGACTGCAGAAAAATGTGTGTGTGTGTATGTAAATATTTTCTTTGAAACCATTGAAATCCATCTCAAAAAGCAGTGGAGTTTGGTAATAACTGACCATGTTCCTACCCACAAAATTGCATATTATGTTCTTAAACATAGGGTCTCTGCATTGGGTTTGTGTGGCAAGGTTTTGGTAGTGGGGGGGCTACAGTGGTGGCTTCTGTGTGAAGCTGCTGGAAGCTTCCCCCATGTCCGATAGAGCCAATGCCAGTTGGCTCCAAGACAGACCCGCTGCTGGCCAAGGCTGAGCCCATCAGCAATGGTGGTAGCAGCTCTCGGATAACTTATTTAAGAAGGGGGGGAAACTGCACAATGGAAACCGCAGCCAAAGAGAGGACTGAGAACACGTGAGAGAAACAACTCTGCAGAGACCAAGGTCAGTGGAGAACTGACTGCAACCCCCACTCCCTGTCCCCCTGCGGTGCTGGGGGAGAGGGGTAGAGAAATCAGGTGTGAAGTTGAGTCCAGGAAGAAGGGAGGGATGCGGGGAAGATGTTTTAAAATATGTAGTTTTTATTCCTCATTACCCTACTCTGATTGAATTGGTAAATAATTACATTAATTTCCCCAAGTTGAGTCTGTTTTGCCCGTGACGGTAATTGGTGAGTGATGTCTCCCTGTCCTTATCTCAACGCATGAACCTTTCCGTATATTTTCTCTCTCCTGTCCAGCTGAGGAGGGGAGTGGCAGAGCAGTTTTGGTGGGCACCTGGCATCCAGCCAGGTCAACCCACTGCAAGATCCCATCATTAGTATTGATTAAACATCTCCAAAGATGCCCACCAACACAGACCACCTGCTAAGAACCGGAGAAGGATAAAAACATGCAGCTCCTCTCTGTTACTTAACTGATCTACAAATGTCAGATCCAAGCCCTTGTTCTTCCAGCTGATGGGAAGAAAAATGGTCTAAACTAATTTTCATTTAAATTTCTTAATGCACTGCACCAGTTGTTTGTCACGTCCTGACACACTGTCATGTTGTTTTACAACATGAGGTATTGTAACATGATACGAAGTGAACATATTTCATTCAGAGAAATGCGCTAATGCCTTTAGACACTTGAAGAGTAGACAGGTAGTTGCATTATTTCTTAGCCCCTGATCTAGATTTATTAGGTGGAAACCCAGCGCAAACGTTGTTTTCAAAGTATTCTGGAAAGCATCGCTGCGTTCACCTTACGTGCTCTAGAGGTGCAACACGCTCATACCCATCCCACCAAACGCAAAAAGCATCCAGCTACACCAGGCAAGGCAGCAACTTTTTGCAATGCAAAGACCAACAATTTCTGTTTAGAAGAATCAAAAAACCAAACCCTCCTGAAGACTTTGTAAATTTTCTAATTCTTCTTCCTTCCTGAAACATGAGGCTTATTTTACTTGCACAAACTCTTTTATGCATGTGTACTAGAAGGAGTTACTCCTATTTACAATGGCAGCAGTATATTGTACTACACGAGTTGTCCTCTTTTCATTAAGAGAATCTTCAAGAGAAATCCCTAAACTTCAAGGGAAGGGGCCCATATTTTTCCAAGAATCCCCAAATAAATCCTTGAAGTCCAGGTGAAAAAGTTGACCTGTCTACAATCCATGTGTTGACGAGAAGGGGCTGCCTTGCACGCTGCAGTGGGTCTGTTTGCTGCTCTGATCTGCTAAACTTTTTTTGCAGGGCTTATATTTAGTTAGATCAATGGACAGATAAAATTCACTGTGAGACTGCACAAATGTTAAAACTATAGGAAAAGGATGAGGAAATACGTGGTTGGCAGCATGGGAAGGAAGAAGGACTACTCTTTCACTGCTGTCTGCCACAGAAACCTAATTCATAAGCACGTGACCGAAATTACGTATGCTTTATCCTCAAGCATTATGAAGAGAAAATAAATGCATTGTGCGCATCATCTTCAACTTTAAAAAGTGCATTTATGAATGATAGTTCACATTTCAGTCAATCACAATTGTAGCCTCTTCCAATTTCTGCTTTTCAATAACTGGACCCATCTCTCATCGGCACTGTTAAGAAAGCTGACAGGTATTAAAAAAATATTCTTTTACTCTTGCCAAAAATAATATTTAAGACTCACAAATAGGAAAATAGGATTCTTAAAATACCCGCTGAGCTTTGACCATAGTCTGAGAAAAGTCATGGCGTAAACAACACTCTTTAATTTGTGCCGCCCACAACAGGGCTTCCCACTTAATCCAAAAAGATTAATTACATAACAGATAATTGATTAACTAGATCAGTTACTCAGGGTCCAGGGGATCTCTGGATCTTTAACATTCACAGTTTCACTGAAGCAGACAAGGACTTCCAGCTAGATACCAAAAAGATTTGCTTCAACGACCACCCCAGCCCTGCTAGTAGCAACGTTTGCGAAGGCGGCCAGTCAGTGGAAAGCTTCTTGAGGCACTAAATAAAACACCCCATCGCTCTCCTGTTCCTAAATCCATTATAGTGTAATCCAAAATGAGTGGATTAATTGTGCTGATTGATATGACATAATATAACTTTATATCTTGGAAACAATTTCAAGCAATGCTGAAAGAGATACACCCCATGACTAATGAGCCACCATCTCATCAGTGCATCCTGCTGGGCAGGACGTGAGCAGGCAATGCTAAAGGAGAACCTCTAAAGGCAAGAGGAGAGGCCTTCTGAATTAACTTCACAGAGAAGCTAAAGAATTAAGACCCAGGAGGTCCCTTTGCAAGCTGGGAAAATTTCACAGTCAAGATCTGCACCAGTGCAGGGGGGTAAAAGAGGAGAAACACGGCAAAACTTCACCAGCAGAACACATTTAACTTTCATTCACACAAACGGTGCTAGAGGTGGGCTCTGCAGGGAGCACAACGTGATGCCGTGCCCCGAGCCATATTCCCTATACATCAGCATTCATTCAGCCGCGCGTCAGCCACGTGCTCTTGGAACTGTAGGAAGCCAGCCCAATACCGTGACCTCTCAGACCAGTGTCTTGCTGGGACTGTCTGAAAAACATAACAGCATAACCAGAAAAGTTTAACTACATCTCCCAGACACAAAGGAAAGAATAACTCCGCCTCTGCCGCTCTCTCGCAGGGTTGTCCCTTCCAATCCAGAAAGGCAGATTTCTCCGCTGAGAGCAGCTGACAGAGTTGCCAGCCACACCGACCGTGCGGACTACTAGTTTGGTGACATATTCTTGCCATCACCTGCAGAGATGCCGTTTCCCCAGCAGCAGCTGCAGGATTTAACCGTAGCTGACAGTAGACTGTAACATCTAATGGACTTGTGGAGAGCGTCTGAACGCCTAAGGACTTCTGTCATGTGTCAGTGCCGCTTATGTTAAGAGATCCATTAGGAGTGCAATGATCTAAAGAAAGGTCAGCTGTCACAACTAATGCCAGAAGTGTCACCTTCGCTTAAAACGGTTTTGCACCAAACTCCCTAGCTAACTAGATGGCGCTGATATCCTTGTCTTAAAGCCAAAGACATGTCACATTAGGTTGGCACACATGTACAGATGTCATTCGCTGTTGCAACATGAGTGCTAAGCCTTTTTTGAACGGGTCTTAGCAAAGTCTGGTGTCAGTGTCACCATCCCTGATGTTTCTCTTGGGAAATGCTTGGACTTCTTTGGTCTTGCACTGGAGCTGGGTGTTACTGGAGAGCTCTGCGGCTAAACCCACAAAGCACCATGAGGGGTATTTTGCAAGTTCTTGGATAGAAAACAAGAAATCCTGCTTCTCTGGCTCACATTGCTGAGCCTCTCATAAGAAACAATAGCTCTGCCCACACTCAGGACAGAGGAACAAGATGCAACAAGCATAGCCAATTAAATCAGAAATAACTGCAAAAAAAGTTAGCTGAGTTACGGTACGGAAAACAGGATTAGAGGCAAGGCAGAACCACCACGATGGAATTACTGTTCCGGTGGATGGACTCGCATGCGTCAGGTAATAAGATTCAGTCTGAAGCATGCTTCTCCAGGACAACGACTCCAGTGAAAACTGTTCTGAGGTTTGGAAAGTGCTAATGCAGAACTGATTCATCCTCAGCTGCCGGAGCCAAGGTGTTAATGACAAAACACGACTCCTGTGTTAAACTTGCAGGGTCAAATTCCAGTTCGACTGCTATCTGTGCAAAAACTGCAACTGACCTCGGTGAGGCAGCTATGATCTGATTGTTAACTGTTACGCTCTTTTATATTATGTATGTTATAAAAACGTTCATGTTTCATAGTCACCATGCAACTATCTGCTATTCTAAAATCCTGGTATTTTTGAATACCTGACATGCACAACAATAATTAGCTTCAGGAGAGGTGAAGTTATTGTTTGTGCCTAGTTACTGCTTTATTTGGATTATTTAGGCAGTAACACTTGCATAATAGCTAACATTGCTCATCTATTTGACTAACAGCAAAATGAAGACACAAATAAGCTATTTTAAACATCAAAAATGGATTGTTAAGTAGCCAGGGAATGCTGACATATCACTTTTATATTTTCAGTCCTTTGAACTAATTCTGTAAACTACAAAAATAAATTCGAGACCTGGGTACCTTGTCAGAATGGACTACGTCTGTACTGAGCTGTGCTGTTTTGTAATAGCAATTGGATATGGTTTAATCTTGTCAAAATAGGTTTTATTATGGTGTGCTCCAGACAAGTGACCTTGACACGCATTAACTGTGATTATCACCCAATTGCTGGCTGAATGACACCAGAACTCAGATTTTCTTTACACGAGTATCAAAGCGGGAAGCTGACCTATCGTTTATCAGTTATGCCACATGGCAAAAGTTTTTAAAAGAAAAAGGCACAAGGAAGAAGACATGCTGTGCCAAAACGGAAAGCCCGGTTGGAACACGGGTACAGGCACAGAAGTTAACAAAGGGAGCACAAGAAAAGGACGCTTGTTATTTTGCAGATATCTGGGTAACTCCACACTGATTTTCAGGACTATTCCACAAGTCTCTTTTGCCAGGGTTTTCCTCTTTTGATGAAGGTAAATTGCAATTCAGGATGACTACATCTAATAGGAAATGTGTGATTAATAAAGGAGTTTGGGCCATAAGCCCTGATTTGGTGGCTTTGAGACGCTGAAATCGATGGTGTCTTGTCCCTGGACATCACAAAAGAGGTCTGAGTCTTGGTGCACTCCAAGAAAGAAAGCAAACGACCACATCTTCCCCCGAAGCAATGGGCTCAGGTACAGGAAGAAAAGAGTCCAGACAATTTTATCTGTATGGAAATTATTATTTTGGCCAGAAATTTTTTACCTTGTATTCAAAACTATGGAGTTAGTATGTTCTAGCAAAGCTGGACAGCCCAGTAAAACCAGATTGCGTGCTTATGCTAAACTTAGAGACAGAAGTTTCACTGCTTTGCGAGAGAGCATAAGCCTGTCAAAGTGAATGTAAAAAAAATCCCTCAAACCTAAAGAAAATAAACATAGAGGTGGAAAGTTTTGTGGTTCTGAATTTTTGGCTGTTTTCCTAGCACCGGTGGGGAAAGTTAAAAAAAAAACAAAACCAAAACCAAACCTCTGCACTTTTATGTAGTCACTTTTATTCACCACTAAAATCATTAAAAATCTACCTCTTCCACAAATACAACCTTTCTCTATGAAAAAAAATTGTAGTGCAGTTGCTCAGAATTACTGGCATTTGATGATTTTTCCTACTGAAAATAGGTATTTCATGAGAGAGCCCAAAAAGCATTCTGTGAAAGTTGGCAATTCTTATTGAATACTGTAATGCTCTTTCAAAAGGCAAATTTCAGTGGCAGAAATCAATGTTTCTGAAGGTGGATCATTAAGGACTAGAAAATGTACACTTCCATTCATAAATGACCCGGAAAAAGAGATGAATAGTGAAAAGACAAAGTTTGCAGGTGATACAAAATCATTCAGGATAATCAAATCTAAAGTGCACCATGAACTATTGCATAAGGAACTTACAGCACTAAGCAATTGGATGATAAAATGGTATACAAAATCCAGTTTTGCTGAAGAAGGCATTGCATGCTGGGAAAAATAGCTATACACACAAATCAATAGACTCTACATTAGCTATTGCCCTTCAGTGTAGGGATACTGGAGCCTTCGGTTAGTTCCCAGTGAAAATCAGATCAGTCCTCAACGCTAATCAAAATGACTAGTAAAAGATCAGGAATTATTATGAAAGGTTTAAAGGAAAAAAAAAAAAATTGTAAGGCATCATTAATGCACCTGGATGAGGCAGAAAAGGACAAATTGTTTCCAAAGGGGCACACGCTGTTAGGGAGGAGAGGTCTAGCAGGACCAAGAAACACAATGATCCAAAAGCACCAAACCTGGGTCCTAGGAAGTAGAAGATGGGAGGAGAAGGATTGCCCTGCACATGCCCTGCTGCTCTTATCCCTTTCCTAAGCAACTGTTGTTGTTATTCTTTTCTCTGCTGGGAGAAGGACCTGGGGCCACATGGACCCTTCTCTCCCAGGTATGGCCAATGTCACAGAATGAGAGAAACCTCAAAATGTGGAAAGTAGAAACCCGTCTGTAGTTCCAAACTATCAAAGCAGCCTGTTCTTAATTGAGTGGAAGGTGCTGTGCTTGACACTTCTGAAATAAAACCATCATTTCTCCATTGCTACCAAAATGTGTTTTGTTGGAGGGGTGGGACAGGAGAAGTTTGTCTTTTCAGCTCTTCAGAGATATACATTCCAATATGTTTGAGGTTACTGGAAGTGGAAAACCAAATTTCATTCTTGATTGATTTTTTCAGTAGGCGGAAATGCTCATTTAATTGTTTTTCAGTATTTGACCTTTCTATTTCATTTGGTTTATCTTCATGATGATGAAATAGCATTCATGATATTCACACAGGGTAACTGTTGAAGGCTAGAGCATGAATGCTGATTTTTCTACAATGTTCTGCTGCTGTGGACACCCTAGGAATGAAATTAGATTGAAAAAGAGCCTTAGGTTTTGGTGCTTTTGAGAGACTGATTAAATTTAGTTTCCTTGTAGCCCATGATTAGCCAGGGAACAGTGGGTGTCTGTACAGGTCAACTATGGAAACCCGTCTTTTGGACCATGCCAGAGCTGCTGAAGCTGAAGACAAAAGGGAAAACCCTCAAGATAATAATTTCCTTGGCAAATGTTATCAAATCTTTCGAGTTATATGAAGACTATCAACTCTCCTAACAGTGTGACAGTTTAATGAATATTCTCGTGGGACAGAGTGCAAAGGGCAGAACACCTTCACTGCTGGTGATGATGGGGCTGCAGCCAGGTCCTCCACACTCTCACGACTTCTGGCGCTATTTTTGCCTGGTCTCACACTGACTTCACACATGTGAATAAACACCCTGTCTGTCTTTGACTACTGCCTGAATTTCCAAGTCATTCTGGGTTCCTCTAAAGGAGGAAGGACATGTTCTACTTTGAATTTGGGAAGATTTCAACCCAAAAAATTGCAAATATTTTGCTTTACATTAAAAAGCTCCCACTCCGTAATAGGAAGCAGTTGTCAGGAGTGAAGTGTACTAACAGAGACACCACTCCTAAAAATTAATTTGCAACAGATGTAGATTTTCATAAAGATCCCCCATTTTGCAGGCAGCAGCATCACTCAACAATCTGCTATCAGTAGACAGTCACACAGCATCAAAGAAGAGCCACCATCCCAGCTGGCTGTGTGGGTCTGTATGTCCCTGACATGACCTTGGTTTGTCTCACAGTCCAAAGGTTTCCTTTGTGACTGTGAAGACCTTACTTCAAAGACAAATTTGGCCCATGTAGCATAAGTTATCAGCCTGAAAAGAAAAAGGCAAAACACCAGCCACTCCAGTCTGATTTAGGCAAGTTTCCTCATTGGTTATCTGTCAGTTTCAGGTACCCCACAGTGATGGAATTTTAAATCCTAAAGATCCTCTGCCATTTTTTTTAGGTTTTCCTGCAGTCTTTTGTGAAGAAATCAGCTTGATTTCAGAGGAAACAATCCTCTTTGTTGCCTCTGCCCACAGAAAGGACAAACCCGAGGTTGCAGTAACTTGTCACCTTCATTACCCCTTTGTGCAAAAGGTTAAAAATGCTGCAGAAACATCAGTTGTCTGAGCTGGCCCTCAGAGCCACCTTGCTGAGCTGAATCGTGCTCCCAGTTGAGCAATATCAAGCACAGTGCCCGGATGTCCGTGCAGACTCTCAGATCATCGCCTGGAGCAGTTAGGGTGTATAGTCACAGCCCCTCCATTTACTGCGCCTGATGCCGCTGGTCGCTCGCCATACGCATAGGTTGGAGGTCCCACCACCGGGATGGCACCATGGTGAGACTGAGCCCTCCCCCCCACCTTTGTCTTTTGGAACAGCACAGCTCTGAGATTTGTTAAACCAAACTCACAGAGTGGTTTGGCCCCATTATGCAAAGAGGTGACATAAGAGGAGGATGAGGGGGAAAGGGGGCAAAGAAAAAAAAAAAGAAAAAAAGGGTGGGAGGGAGAGAGAGACAGAGTTCCTTAGTGATCAACATGTTCAATGATCCCTTCAAACCACCACAAACCTTACTAAGCCTCATAGGCTGTCATTAAATTTCTTTGTCAAAATATTTGCTTTTATAAATTCACCCAGGAGTACATCACTCTGCATTTCAGCCAGCCAGAATGCTACCGGGGCACTGAGCAACGGCTGAGATTTTCTTGGCACCCGCTTTTAAGCACCTTTTGGTCAGTAGCTCTGCTCCTGTGAATAACCGTACAGTAACACAACTACTAAGGTTAAATTTCCCCAGTTCCTTTTTTTTCTCAACTACTTAGCAAATCAATTCGTTTTGAGAGACCTCAGTTCATACACAAGAGGAGAACAATTACGTGCCAGAGTGGTCTGGCAGAACGGAGTCAGGCACAGCCAGGGTGGAAAATTACCTTCTGCACTTTCAAAACATCAGAAAGAAATAAGCAAGAGAAATCCAGCAGAAAGTGATATTTTGTATAAACAGACACACCGATCAACCACTCCTGCTTTGTATCATCTATAAAGTCGCTGATGGTGCACTTTACGCCGTGGTCCAGGTCAGCGATGGAGATGCCAAACAGCACCGGCCCCAGCGCCTGCCCCTGGGGTGCAAAGCTACTGCCTGGCCTCGGCTGGACTTTGTGCTGCTGATCACAACTGTTCGAGCTGCACAGTTCAGCGAGTTTTCCATCCACCTCGCTGTCCACATTTCATTGGTTTGTTAATTAGGATGTCAAGGGAGACAGTGTTGAAAGGCTTGTTCATGTCTAGATAAACAACATCCACTGAGCTTGTCGTTTCATTGTAGAAGGCTATCAGGTCGACCAGACATGATTTCCCCCTTGTAAATCCACATGACTACTCCCAATCACCATTTGCTTAAACGCACCCTAACCTCATCTTCCTCCAGCAAGGATAAGCCTCCCTTGAAATTTCCCACTGGTCTCAGTGGCCTGGGATTCCTGAGAGTAAATCTGATGAGCAAAGACCAAGGTGAAAACGGCGTCGAGAACCTCAGCCTTTCCCATGCGCTTTGTCATCAGGTCCCTCAATGGATTTTTTTCTGACTAAGAACAAGCAGCAAAACATTGTCGCAATGGTTCAGCAGTGTATTTGTCTTCCTGCAGCCATCATGATCACTTAAACCTCAGCGTGGCTATGAACCCCACCTGGATAGGACGTCCTTGTACGCAGACCACTGCAAACTCAGAGCCCCAGGGCATTTCTTCTTGCGCTGAGGAGAACATCTAGGAAAGCCTACAGTTTTGATACTCGATGAGGACATGTTCACTGCTTGGGTTGGCTGGGGTCCCTTGTCTAATCCAACTGGAATAGACAAGAACTGCATGCTTCCCTTCCTTGAGAAATGAATGATATTGACAGGGCAAAAGTGCACCAAAAGCTTTTGCTTTTGTTTTTATTTTCTCCTCATTCTATCCTGAAATGGTGCAGAGGCTACACAGGAACAGAAATAAAGGGAAGGGAAAGTCAGACTTGACTTTCAGCTACTTCTCCCTTATGGAGGCAGCAGCTCCACAGCTTTCAGTACGCTCACTCCCAATTTATGCCAGGGTAACAGAGCAGCGTGTGAAGCTTTTTGAATAGAAGTTACTTCTGGGTCTGTGTGAAGCAGCTCCCCTGAGCAGAAGCAGCTGTAACATATGATCCACCATGCTGAGCCCTCAGGTTTCCCCTGGAGTTCCACCAGCATCTCTGACACTTGGTATAGCTGAAAGAGCAGGCAGTGAAACGCAGCTGCCATGGAGAGGCAGCCAGGGATTCCCTCGGTATTTGGGAGCCTGAGGGGAGCGCAGAACCAGCTGAAAGGTTAGGCAGTTCCCTTGCCATACATAAATGACATTATCCGGTGCTGAGAAAGTGCATGGCACAGGAACGTGGTGCTCTGGTGTTCTTCAGCCCCTGGAGCTGCTCTTTCGTGAGCTGTTTCTGCTGGAGCAACACAGATCACAGCAAAGTGACAGAACACTTTAAAAGTTAAATTGCCACGTTCAACCCGGGGCAGGAGTGAGACTTTACAGTCCTTCCCTACGGCAAAATGTACCATCTTCTTTCACAAGGAGCCTTTTGCCTTTTGGCCAGCTTCCCCCAAATCTGGCAGGGGTGTGGGAATCTCATAGGTATTCAGTTCCTCCAAATTTTGTGGAAAATAGACATCTTGCTACTGGAACAAGGTGCAGAGGCTCAGCAGAGAGAAGAGGCAGGCATCAGTGCTGCAGCCCTCAGGGACCATGCTGCTCAAGGCTGGTTTTCTGTTTGCGTTCACCCAGTATCAGAAATTAAACACAAAGGCGTGTTTCAGCTGTATCTATGAGCTAGAGAAACTGTTAATGAAGTTTTTAAGTAAAAAAACCAAACAAACAAACAACCCAACAGAAAAACCCTGCTGTCTTCTGATACTTTGTCTCTGCCCTATTCTGTTCTATATGCATCCCCTCTCCCCAGCACACTTATGTAATCAATCCTGATCTGTCAGTCTAGTGCACATAATTTTGTCTTCAAGGTGCATTCCCTATCAGTAAGACGTCAGAAGCTCATCTATACAGAAAACAAACTGATAGGTGCCATGTGTTTCAAAAACCATGCCCTCGCACACTTCTTCAAAAGTCCAAGACACTAAAATGCACAAAAAATTGTCAGAGTACCAAAAATCAACTCTAATATATGTTTGACTCATCTGTTGATTTTAATTGAATGGTCTGTATCTTCAGGCAATTTCATTATTTTCCCAAGAGCAGGGAAGCTAAATGAAAGACAAACTTCGTTAACCTCTGACCATGAAAATCAATAATTTTCAATAAAATTTAAGCTAATTTGTTTCCAAAGAATCTCACATCTTGACTTTAGTATCATGTGCTCCAGAGCTAATCAGCTATGGGATATTATATTTTTCCAGATCATTTTTGCCAACTTAGCCACAAAATCTTTAATGTCACCTAAAACTACAAGAATCCTTGCATGTACGTGAAAGATGAGCTACTCTCAAGATCGTGTGGTGGCATGAGCAAACAGTATCCAACTTGCCCTGTATTCATAGCTACTCTAGAGTGACAGTGCAAACACTTCAAAGAGCGCTACTCTTATTTTTAGTTCTGTTTAGGGTCATTGATTCTTCCTCAACCACAGAATTGATTCCTACGAGTTCATGTTACACACTTTATCTCACTGAATTCTGCAATCGCTGAATGCAAAAGTACTTTCCTGCTTTAAACAAAAATGCCAACGTTTCCAGCAGAACACTGGAAAAAGCTGAATATGGGCTTGTTTCTGTGGATGCGCCAAAAGCAAAGTGCGAAACAAATGCTTAATATTTATTCTAACTCACCTTCTGCCAACAGGAAACAGCAGCAACTGTGGTACTTGGCTAATGAAGTGCTTAAGCTATTAGATTCCTTCAAGTACTAGGGAGAGGATATTTGCGTAGATCCCTGCTATACAGCAAGAGGAAATCCATTCCTTACCTCAGTGAGGCATTACATACAGAAATTTCAGAACAGAAGTTGGTGTTCTGCAGAAAGAGCAGATATAACATTGCTGGAGTGTAGCAAATACTGATAAGAAAAACAGATCAGCGAAGGGAAGAATCAAGCAGTCCCCTCAAATACAATACACAAATCCCCACGGGAATTCTGCCGAGATTAAGCGAACAACACCAGATTACAATAGAGCTATCACCACAAATACAAAATTTGACCTTTCTAATTCCCGGGCTAGGCTGGACACCAGATTATAAGGTTTCATAAACAAAGTTTATGAAGAAAAACGTTAGCAATAAGAACATTTCCAGGTCACTCGGGGATCAAGACCCTCCAATGGCTCTCTCCAAGAAGGAAGCCCTTGGGAATTTGTCAAGCACATCAAGAAAAGAGAATAATTGGGAAGAAAAAGAAAAAAAAACCTCAGTGGAGCATAATATCAACTCTCAGAGAACACACTGTGCACTTGCATGGCCAGTCTAGGAGAGTGTATGACTGAGTATTCAAAATCCAAGCTCAAGATTTGCTGGGGCAAACACTGGGAAGGTCTAAAAGCAGTAAGCCCAAAATGGGATCCCTCCACATCACACAGTCAGATGTAGAGCCCCGGTGTCCCCAGAGCAATGCCTTCTCTGGGTGTACTAAAATCTTTGCAAAGGGACCAAAGAAGTTAAAGAAGCAAACAGAAAATCCAGTTCCACAATAAGTCCTTTTCATGGAAATGACAGCATTGATAGAGTTTAAGGTTCACTCCTCTCTGAGCAAAATCTCCCATCCTCCCACAAGAGCAGCACTCTTGTCGGCCAAGGCAGCCAGCCCCAGCCTTCCTCCTCTGGGTGGAAGACCAGCCCTCGCTCTGCACAGCGCTGAGCAGGAGGCACTGAGTGTGATAATGTGGCAAAGGAGACAACTTGCCATAGAAACTGGACCAAAAGACCCATTTCCATTAAAATTCCTTTCACACCAGCCAGCCTTTACCGCACGGCTGCTTTATCTCCACTGAATTCCTCCTGCCAAAGAAGTCCCTCACCTAACTTACACTCTTGTTTAAGTGAGACACTTCCTTGGGTTAATCAGCCCAGTAAGAATATCTCTTTTGCTGACTTTGAGAACTGTGGTGGAAGAAAACCAAATAAATTAAATTAAAGGTCAGGGAAAGTTGCAACCACCTTACAGCAAATTCCTCCAAACACAGCTGAGCATTTTGCAGAACATTAATGAGAAACAATCAGCTCGTTCCTCTGACAGCTCAGTTTGGGGAGTAAAACACTGACTATCGTGTAGGTCGGTAACGTAGATAGCAAAACCTACATGATGAGATCCCGCTTTTGGTGATTCAGCACAAGAGACTCGGGAAAGTGCACTGCTTGCAGAACAGCAGGGAAGCCACACCCCGGCTCAACTTTCCAAAAGTCATAAAAGCAGTTGACCAGAGATCCCATTTCTCCTGCTTTCAAGTGAAAGTTGTCAAAAAAAGTAAGATTACACATGCTAAAAATTATGATGAAAGGGTATCCTGCAGGGAAGGATCACTGATCTTCCATAGCAAAGAGTAAATATTTATCATTAGGCAGAAGAAAGCAATGAACTCTCAGAAGTAAAATTAAATATAATCGGCCAGTGTTCAATATTAGATAAGAAAAATCTAAGATATTAGATGTTGGATATAGATTAGACATGAGATTTTCCTACTGCTAGATGAAAAGTTCAAAGAAAAATTCAGTTGCACTTGCTATGAATCTAATTTCCACAAATTAAAAGAAAAGGCTGCATAAGATAAGAATGCTTATCAAAAATATGCTATGTAGCAAGAGAAAATGACCAGTATTTTGGACCTGGATTTCTTGCTCCTTTTCCAAAAGAGCACAACACGTGGAGTTACCCAAAGGACAACAGATTCTTGTTTCTTTCTAGACACCGTGAATACTGGTAATTGCATTCCAGTTTCCCACTGATTTTTCATTTGAGAGGCTTCCCACTTTTCAGATTTGAAATGCAAACGCTCTCAACACCAGGCAGTGCAGCATGTTGAATACCCACATCGAGTCCAATCAAACCAACTGACCTCACATCATTTCCCCAAATGCTTGTGAAGTTTTCATCACACTGTCCCCAATAGGATTTTTACTGCAAGATGCATAACAACTGACTGAAATCTTTGGCAGTGGAGTCGTGATTGCATAGCAATTACTCTACAAATATTATCCATAAATGCTCCATATTGCAGGAAGCACTTTGCTTATGCTGTGGTTGAGAAACTTGGGTGTTATCAAATAATTTTCCCTGCTGACAGCTACATCTGCTGCTTAGCAGAAAACAGCTTTCAGTCTGGAAAGTAGAGGCGCTTGTCTACCTGATCGCTATAAATCAAGCAGACCTCTGGTTTGTCTTCCAAAACTTTTGCTCAAGGGACCCTATGGGCAAAGTGAATTATTGAGAAGTCAGTCTAGAGATTACAGCAGGAACACTATCACCTGAATATCTGGGATCTATGTTCAGCGGTATACCAAGCAATACAAAGGTTAGCATAATATATTAATGTTTGCAAAACCATTTGACAAGCTATATCCATCTAAGTAGTGGCGCTGTTACACTCAATTTTGGAGAAGTCAGGTCAAATCGCGATGTTGAGCAGCAATAAAAATAATCATGTTGGTTTAGCCTGATCTAGTGCAGCGAGTGCTTCAGTGTGCATAGCCAAGGTTTTCGGTAGTGAGTAATAACTTCAGAGCCTTCTTTTTTTGATAGCCAATGTCACACGCTTGCATGAGACCCCTTTCCAAAGGCTGGTACCTATCATTCACTTGCTTATTAAAAACCTCAAATTGAGCGTGCATCCTGCATGTGCCTAAACACACACTCTAAAATTGGTTGCCCATTTATAAACCCTCTGCTGAAACTCTTTTTCCAAATGAATTGTACTGTCTAAAACAGTCATCACAGTACTGGCATCACAGGCCAGACTATATTAAGAAATGCAGCTTAAGAGAGGAATTTCAAAGTAGTAATCACCCAGTGAGCAAAGCATTTTTTCTTTTAAAGTCATACCCATTTTGTAATAATTTGAACCCACTGAAAGTCATTTTTCTGGCTCCTTAGGCAAACTGATATATTGCTCCGACGGTCCACAATCACGCCTGCGTAACCAGACAGCAGACAGACCCAAAGGGCTTGGCGGGGATGCTGTGCATGAACACAAACCTGGCCAAAAACGTTGCCATCCTGTAGGCACTGGGAGCTTATTCAGACCTTTCTCCCCTATGCTGCTGTGCAAATTTAACTTAGAGCAAGATTTACCAGTACAAAACCCTCACCAAACCAAATATCCCTGAGAGCGCTCACCGTGAACTAAGGCCTTTGAAGGCAGTTTCTGTCCTTGGTTACATACAGAGAGACAAGAAGTGCTGAATCTTGCAAAGCTGAATTTGGACAGTCAAACACCAGAGACTTCCAGACGTTTCGCTGCCGAGACTTGAGGGCTTAAGATGAGTGAAATGAACCTTTGTTTAGCAGTATCCCGGTATGACCCTTACTGAGTTCATTGGAAACGAAGCACGGCACACTTGGATATCTCCTTAAATGCCCTAAACATTTCACAATGATGGAAACCAATTTCTTATCACATCCTCTGAGCTGCAAAACGCCAAATTTACATTTTGCTCGCTTTGTTTATTTATTTTAAGACTCCAGGAGCAGCTCACAGAGGCTTTCTGTGTGCCTTAGATATTTCTTTATAGTAGGACAACTGTCAAAAGTCATAGTTTAGAGATTATGCTAATTTCATGTAAATAGTATTAATAAAGGAATTAATCTGTTTTCTTCCCATAGCATCTCAGAAAACTGGCTGGTTTAGTGCTGCTTGCTTTATTATTGTGACATTGGTGAAGAAGATTTAAGGAGCTAAATATGTACCTGTGGTTGTGTAGCACAATACAGCAAAGGTGTGTGTTAGTGTCAGCATGGCTCAGTAGTAGCCCTCCCAAAATTACCTTCATTTAAGGATAAAGACCAAAGCAGCTGGGCATTCATTGTATGACACCAGTCTTCCTTCCCACTTGCAGAGTCTACTCTGCTTGCTGTCAGCTTATTAGCTTTAAAAAAAAAAAAATTATGCAGAGAAGTTTGTCATTGTGTATAACGGAAAAAAAAGCCCTAAATATAATTCTTCATATTTCATCAATTTTTTAAAATGCAAGAGGGTTGTTTTTGCAACAGGGCAGCAACTCTGGAAAGTATTAAACTTGTGGTCGAAGTGTAATCCCTTCCAGTATAGTAATTAAGGTGTTGAAGTGATTTGTTCAATGGGGGTGGACATCCAATTAGAACACAAGAGTACAAATCATGGGAGTTGTGATTTCCAATTGAAAATAAAATCAACAGCAAGGGATTTTTCCTTCTAAACTTCACATAAAAATACAAATTTATTAGATCTCGTTTAAAGTTATTGAAGACTATCAAAAGAACATTATTCCAGCATTGATTCAAAACCATGGGGTGCACTATCAGCATAATTAAAATGAAAATATCTTGAGCTATTTTCCTTTCCTGCTTCCATATTATTGCCTAATTGTTCAGAATGTCTGTTTGTTATGGAGGCAAAGTAATTAAGCACAGCACGTTGCAACAAGGGGGATCATAAAGCCAGAGTTGGCTACATTACCAACACAGATATCAGCATAGCAAAACATTAAGGACAGGATCGGAATTGTAATTGAAAATAATTGGATGATCCAGTTCATTTGGCTGACATCAGGACCATTTGCGCACTTCAGTGCTCTTTAGCCCTGGATGCTCCCTATTCACCTGCGCTTTTACAACGGATCTTTTCAAGGGAAATTCTGGCGCAATGTCAAAGATCTGCTTGCAGTACCTATGGCTTATCAGAAGGCCAGAGCGTTACCACACAGTGTGAATGGTAAAGTGGTCTGATATTTAGGATGCTACCTACAGAAGAACAGTTCATACTAAAAATATATAAAATATAGAAGATTCCTATGAAGCCAAATCTGGTGTGACTTGAAATCAATGCATTTTTTTCCTTCCTCATTAGCAGAGGAGGACAGAGATCTCCAGGAAGAGCTACTGCCCTTAGAAGCTACTGCCCTACAGTTACCTATTTAGAAGACAGAATATGTGGTCCGTGTATTTTTTGTTCATGTAACAATTAAGCTGAGGCCTGTTTGAGAAGGAAGTTTAACAGCTTCAACAGAAAACCTTTGTCACTGTCTCTCATAGAATCCCAGTGCCTCAGATATCTCCAGCTCTCAGCAACTGCACAACTCTAATCCTGTACGTCACAACTTGGCAAAATCAAAACTCAGCACTCCGCAGAACCCAAATTTGCAAGTCAGCAATATGGAAAAAGCCAAGTCACGACTTCCAAAATGACTGAGTCGTACAGCCTCCAAAAGAGCCTATCGCTTCGTAATCGCCATCTCACAAAATTGATAGCTTAACATGGAGAGAGACATACCTGTTTGCAGAAAACCCTTCACAATTCTGGAAAAACAGAGCTCCATCACTTTCAAACTAGTGGCACCAGCCAGAGCAGAGCCCTAGGAAACAAGATGCAAATTTAATTAAAAGAATTGTGCACACAGGAGATTTAGAGGGCCATGCGAGTCTCCTCAGCAATGCAAATAATTGTGTCCATAATTGACATTTTTAGTCAAAACGTAACAAAAGGCCAGTGTGACAAGAGCAGGTGTGAAAAGACTAGTCTGGGGCTAAGTCAGGGAGTACCAGGGGAAAAGGGAAAATAGGAGGGAAAAAAGAAAAGGCAAAGAGAGTTTCCAAATTAATTTTCTTTGTAGCCTGGACTTGTGCTCCACAGGACCCGCACAAAAGCCATTTAAGGGATTTTTAAGATTCAGCTGACAACGTGAGGGCTGTTGGGTGACCAGGTTTGAAAACTGAACCTGGCATCACTTCTTCTAACCGCCTTGGCACATCTGCCTCCGAAAGATGCTGCTCCTGCCGCTGCCCAGCCCTGCTCAGGCACGGGCGCTGCCTGCCGGAGTGCGCACCACAGCACCAGGGATCATTAGTGGGGACCCTGGAGCAATTAAGTCACGGCTGCTGACCTTTCCAAAGTCAGCTTATCAATCTGCAGAGCTCTCCTGAAATCGCAAGTTCCGTTTATTATGAAATAATTTACGTAGCTTCCTAGCAAGCTGCCTGTACAGTTTATATTTATAGATCGAACTCTCCCACATGGACAGTTCTAACACCCCCCCCGGGATCTCTGCAAACCGACAGCCTCCTGCAGTCATGCAAAGTTTAAAATAAGGTTAGGTCAGAGCATTTACATTCAATGAAATACTACGCTGATTCAAATGCCCTTGACTGAAATTATGCGTCAGCCAGGAGACCGGCAGCCTTCTCTGACTGGCGCAGAAGCAGGCTGGGACCAGCAAGCTCCTGACTTTAAATCTGAGCTCTATCAAACCTCTCTCGGTCCTTCAAACCTTGAAAGGAGTTGGAAATGCTGCCTTCAAGCGAGACGACACGAACTCCCCTCTGTACCGGTTGGGAAAAGCACATCCTGGTCCATATTAACTATCCTGAAGGTAGGGCTGACCCGCCAGGGACCACAGCTGCTGAGACCTGCTGTTGGCTGGCAGGGAGAGGAAGAATAAAGCTCTTCAGTGGGAGTTTTAATGCCTCTATAGATTTTATTAGGTGACAGGGAGGGTTTGAGAGGGCAGGGCAGGGGGCCACAGGCACAAGGGGCTTTGGAGCAGGGCAGTGGAGAGGAGCCACAGGGAGCAGTAGGTCACAACCCATACCGCCAAACAAGTCCTATTCAGGAGGGGGTGGTGGAAAAAAACTAAAAACTGAAGGTTTTGCTTAGCAGTTTCCTGAGAAATCACTTATTCAGACATCCAGAAGACTGACAGGTTACTGTACTTTGTCGCCCTCCGTTTCCTCACGGAAGTGTTTCAGATACTACAGCCAACATGCACGGCTGCTCCCAGCTGGACCTCTAAACTTGGAGCTCAGGCTGGCAGCGATGTGAGACTCCTGCGCTGAGGAGACCATGCTCAGCACCATCTCCACAGAGATAACAGGCTCGAAAACCCATGGAAGTATCAAATATTTCTTTTGTCTACTAAATCAAACATTTGTTTACAAGAGCACCTGAGTGTTGTCCCTGAAGTTTAAGGAATGTAACGTACAATTCTGGAGTCTTCTAGCTTAGCTCTAATTTCCTTCCTAAAAAAGTTTCACTTTTAAAAAATTTTCTGATATTTGATGGGGAATCAAATTATTGGTTAGCATTTTTTTGTTGTGGTTGCCGCTTTATAAATGTACGTTCTCTTGAGCTTCAGACAGATGACACATTCCCAGGCTCTGGATGCATTATCCATCAGACACAATGCAGTTTGTTTTTTAATTTTTTCTTACAGCTTCTACATATTTTTCAATCCTAAGGGGCAAGCAGATATGCAGGACTCCTTTATTTTTAACCTTTCTCCTTTTTTTTTTGAGACAGAATTTAAAAAATATTTTTAAGGAAAAAGGTTTTAATACTATAATAACAGAATAAAGCTTACTGGAATCCTCACCTTTCCTTTCATGTCAGCCAAGACAAGATTACTGCAGATGGCAGAGTCAAACCTCTTAACTTTGCATGAATACAGAAAACCATCTCTTTCCCTGGGCTCTACATATGTGGAGCGATAGCATGGGATCTTGAGATTGGTAGCAACCACCTGGGTCTTCCAGTTCATCTTCCTGTCACTGTGGGATTGCTCCTTATTATTCATTTTTCAGTGTCTTGTCTGGTCTAGCTTTAAACGTGCCAGACACTGAACTACTGCATTTGCCCAGGGACACCATATCACAACACGTTACATCTCACTGTTAGGAGTTTGGCTGATACTTGAACCAAGTTTTCCTTTGTTTCATTACATTACATTACTCTCCCATATACTTTCTACCTGCAAGTAATTCTTTGCTCCCCAAAGCTCATATTTTGTAGGTACGGCTAAGAACTTCACTGTCTCCCAGCCCTTAATCACTCTTTACTCAGATACCACATTGTATGATCTTAATTTTTGTGTGTAATTGCATTTATTTGCACTCATAACTACTTTGTTGCTTTTCTCTCAGCTCTTTTATTAAGAATCTGCCAACTAACATGGAGAGAGATGTCTGACATTAGAGGTGCTCTCCACATAACAGTGTCTTATTGGTTGAGTACAGTAAAACTTAAAAAGCAATAAGAATTCAGAATAAAGAGAGTTCTAAGGAATTTGGGTTTAATATAAAAGGACAGTGGGCTTTATATCAGAAGACTTTGATTCAAAATTTCTTGGAGATGTATCAGTTTAGACAAGGCCTTAAGTAAGAAATATTTCCCATGTCCAGTACAGAATCTGTGGTCAAATCAGATAGATTTAACCACCCCAAAGCGTCCAAAAGCTGGTTTTCCACATTTAAAAACCTCCTTCAGATCAGAACTCCACTCAAATGAGATATGACATTACACCATCTCACAAAAAACACATCTCTATCTTCTAATGGGATTTTTTATTTGCTTGATATAAAAAAATATTGCTTGATCCAGCAGAGGGACATCACCCAGCCCAACACACTGCCCAGCCAAGAGGATATTTGAATTCATTTCTCTGTTCTGAATTAAGCAGACTGGCAGCCTGGACCCAAATGTCAAACAAGCATCTCCACTAACCAGACTCTTGGCTATTCTGGGGTGAGATGTGGCACATGACAAAAAGGCGCGAGTTAACATCAATGAGACCGAGCACAAAACTCTGGCAGCAGAGCGAGCCCCTGCTGCTCGGGGCTGGCTGCATCTGGAGCTGTGTGAACAATGACATGGGGAGAGATAGCTCCTAAAGCAGAACTTAATAGATTGCTACTCTGAAGAGCCCGTAGTGCTGCTGTCTCCCCTAAAGCTGTTGGAATTAACACAAGATTTCAAGACCATTTTTGATAATAGTATCAGCGAATTCTTCCTGCGGACCTTTTTCTGTTAGATTCAACCACCACAGGTCATGAGTGTTTCCTTAAGAGAAAACCTGCAATTAGCAAAAATAACCCCAATTCCCATGTTTATTTATTGTTCATTTTTAGCTGACCAAGGTGCAGAAATTATAACATATGCTTCCAGTGACTAATTGCCAAAAATAGCAAGTAAACTGAATATTGAAGAACACTGTAAGCCACTGGCAAATACTTTAAGAAAATAAACCCTGAAAAGCCAGTAATAGGTCATGGTAAGTTCCTCACGCCCCGCCCCCCCCCCAAGAAAAATTGCTGAAATCTGTTAGTGATTCAGCGACATCTGCTTTGAATCCTATTGCTTGCAAAATTGGTGCGCTTTCCAAAGAACAGCATACTTTTTTCTTTGCTTTAGTCTTTTTCACCCTCTTGACTTCTGTTCAGGTGACAGCCCACACCATCACAGCTACTTTAGCTACATTAGCTCACTCATGTAATGTCAACTCCTGTTGGTACCAGGCAGGGAAGAAAAAAACCCCGTGACATGATGTAATACTACATGGTCCTGCTGAATGTAATGCAAGTTGTCAGAGACTGTAGTGCTAGTCTTTAAAGGGAAGAATGAAGATCTATTTTGAATGTAGTTAGTGAGGAGCATGCCTTAAATGTCTCAGAAGTTCATCCTTCAATAGTCCCTGAGATATCAGACTCATCATCGTCTATATGAAACTTTTATGGTCTTCATTTTTCCCATCTTTCATATTTCTTTTTTACTCTGACCAAACTAAACACACTTTTCCTGCTTTGCCCCCAAATCCATCATCTTCTCACAAGGAATTCCGGTCCCTAGCACCAAGGTCCGGAGCATGAGAGGTTTGAATGAGGCACTTCCGTAAAGTCTCCCATCTAGGGCGCTCAACCACTCATCCCTCCCAAGGAATGCTTGTAAGATTGCGCCTCAGCCACTGTTCTTCACAAGACTACACCTATTTCACCCTGCAGCAAGCTACATATCAAGAAATGAAAAGAAAGCAATCTAAGGAGCAGGTCCCCTGTCTCTTTCCACAGGGTTACTCTTGCTCCCATGAGAACTCATCTGGAGCAAGGTACTCCTCAGCAAGGGAAATGGGCAATCTCACTGCTTCCTAATTGGAGGCCTCACATTGTGCTGATCACCTGTAGAAAGGCTTGTTTATCTCATGGTGAGGACACGTGACAGAAGAGAGAGGAAGATCTTTTAATAAACTGGACACCCACCCCTGTAAGCTAATCAACACCTCGAAATATGGTCTGTGATGGTAAGTTAACAAGATGAGCTGGGATGATAGCTCTGTTAAATGCTGAGTAAAGTCTCTTAATTGGGAACGTAACATTATTCTTCATACCATGGTCAGTCTGTTAAGAGTAGTGAAAACATTTCACCTACTTCTCATCCCCAGACTTTGGAATCAGAATAACAGCAAGTGAAATTGGGGTAAAAACTGAAAAAAAAATTGAAAAAAGTTCATGAAAAAAAGATTCAGATGTATCTTTGAATGACAGGCTTAGCTGTGTATTTGCAGACCTTGCTAAAATCTGATGCCAAATATATAAGCTACTAGTGAGAATTCTCATCTGTCACTTGTGCAGAGAACGCAGGGGACTTCTTAGCAAGGCTAACATGCAAACCCCGAGAAGTCACTGAGCAGTGGCCAGGAGCTATTAAAACACATACCTTTTAAGTTCGCTTGAGAGTACTGTATCCTCCAGTCCTAAGTTCACAACCCAGGCTCAGGCTCTTGGTTCTGACACGGATCCCCTGGCCCATCTGCCAAATTGTTCCCGTTTTGTGCTGATCTGCAAAACTGTAAAACAGAAATGGTGAAGGAGATCAAACAACTGCTCGGTTCTGAAATGTCTTCGCACTACAAAAGCATTCTGGAGAGATAATGATACTTTCTATATTCTTCTCCCAAATTCCATAACCTGTTGGATAACGGGCAAATCAGTTTCTCTGCTGTGGCCCAGGAGGTCATTCCACTGCCAAAGGGCTTCAGGAGCTACCTTATGCAGTTAGTCCAGTGGCTTTTGTACCACAATCATCAGGCCATAATGACACCACTTATTTTACAGGGACAAAGCTGTAACTGAGAGCCAGGTAATGTTTGTGGGTGGAGATAACATAACTTTTATAAGACCAGTTCATGCAGTTGGAAGTTACACACATGCTCTCCTTCAGGGCAAGCAGGTCAAAAGCAATTTATCTGACCAGAGATATTGATCAGACCAGAAAAGAGAAGGTAGTTGGGTAACTGAGGAATATGGGCAGGATGTTAGCAGGGGAAGAGATGTCTCCCAAAGAAAGGGAGTGATAGGTAATTTATCATCTATGGAACATGGAGAGATCAGAGGAGAGGAGAAGTTGTAACTGATAGGTGTTTGCCTCCCTCCCTTCTAACTGTTTTGGCTTTTATGCAAAAGTTCCATCCTGTCACCTCACCATGTTCATCCTGTTGCCAACCACAACTAAAATGTTCATTTGTATAACAAACAATCAGAGAGAAAATAGAAGCAGCTAGCCCTCCAACCAACAACAACAGACTGACTGATATCTATTCCTACCACGCACAATCAGGGTTTTAAATTAAGTAGCTCTTGCATCACTGATGAAGGTGACAGTAACTGAAATGCTACTTTTTTAGGTCTTTTGTATTCTCGTTCCATAACGCAGTTGCTGAGATCAGATGTTATCTGGTGGTAATATCAGCTTTGTCAGAATGATGCTAAATGTTCATTTTTCCAGTATAGCACCACACCTCTGCTTTGGAGAGAAAGGGGTTAGTGGCTAAAACATGCAGAAGAGATCCCTGTCCTGCCCTTGCCTGCATTTCTGTGCATCTCATATTCATTTTCAAGCGTTATTCCAGATCACTGGCAGTCACACCAGCGTGTGAGCCAGCTGCTGCCCCAGGGTTGTGCGATTCAGGTATTTGCGAGGCTTCTGCAGACTGCAGCCTGGACCAGGAAGCCCTCAGACTGCAGTCTGCTGCCTCGTGCAATAACAGGAATTTGAAATAGTAAGCATTCTCTAATGAATGAATCAAAGTTAGATGCTTGCACCCTATTGCAAATACAGAAGTACCCATCAATGCCTCACAAAAGTTTACCTATAAAGGATACAACATACTATGCTTTTAAAAAGAGCAATAGCTGTCTTGCAAGATGTAAAAAACTCCCTAAAACTATAGATTAAAATGCTCTCTACATTCTTCTGGCTACTCCAGAATTTCTATGTTAAATATCTCAACAACGATGACATTAGAAGTGGCTAAGATTTCTGAAGACAAATGGTGGTTTTGAGTGCCTGACAGGAGTCCCTGAAAGAGGT
The DNA here is from genome assembly GCA_013398295.1 of Chionis minor. Classification (NCBI taxonomy): domain Eukaryota; kingdom Metazoa; phylum Chordata; class Aves; order Charadriiformes; family Chionidae; genus Chionis; species Chionis minor. Next base: position 1,392,284 of record VZSF01006623.1, read on the forward strand.
GAATGACTTTCACGTGATGCAGTTCCCTCCTCTCTGCAATTTGAGTCTATTAAGCCAAGCACCTCGGGTCACCAATCACCCTTCAAAATCCTGGGTTGTTCATCACCACAGCACGCATTTCCATAAAGGGAGGAAAAGCTTTAGCATCAAAAAATATGTAAATAGGCCCAATAAATCTGGTCCTAGGACTTGTTTTTTAAAGTCAGAAAACTAACTATTACTGCCAGGCTCTTTGCAGGGGCTATAAGAGATGATCATTTTCCCTTGTAATGGTTCTGACATAAAGTGTGTATCAAAAACTGCATACTCTTCATATTCATCCAGCTGTGTTGAGCAATAAACACGATAATTATGCAGATAAGGCTTAAATAAATTCCTATACCTAAGGGCAGCCGAATGCTTTTTTAAGCAAAACAATAATTAACCCTCCATAGGGCTGAATGAGCACAGACCTTTGCTCCTTCCCAAGGTGGGAAACCTGCGTTTTGGCACCTCCCAGGCATCTGTCACCGATATAAATGGGTCAGCGTACTTCAGAGGAAACAGCTCCAGGGCTGTTCCTTGTGAGGTTCCAAAAAAGGTCAAGAACAACAAGATCTACTAGTTCCTGTATCTTGACACTGGGATTTGAGGTGTGTTTCAGACAAACGTCAAAGGAATTGCACGTAAAAGGAGAGAAGAGCATAAAACGCCAGTGGAATTGTTCACCGAAAAACAAAGAGGAGGTATGATCTTGGCAGTAAATGAAGATGCGTGCAGTAAACTGAGAAGCTCAAGGGCTCAGAAGTATGATCAAGCTATTGCAGTATAATGAGTTACCACACACTGGTCGATCTGCAGTAACTGCTCATATGCATGCTCTTAGCTCACAACAAAGATGAAGATGATGTGTTTATCTTAACCTCTTTCATTAGGTTGAGGCTAATATGTTTTATTTTGGATCTGTGACAAGTCAAGCATCTCTATGAACTGCTACTGCTTGAAGAAGCCTGTGAACCATGCTGGGAGTGGCTCTGGTCTGCTAAGATAAACAGGACCAGGTGCCCATCTTCTTATGTGGCTAGTCACCACCCTACTGCAACACCTTTGTGGTTGTCCTCGCCATCATATCTGACTACTTCAGATATAACATCTTTCAATATAGAGACTGCATGGTCATATAGATGGTAATGAATACTGAATTAAATGGTTTGCCAGGCTCTTCCATAGCAAATGATGGTAATAAATCCTACATACACACACTTGCACTTCTTTCTTCATCCTTCTTGCACCTTTTTTGGCCTGAGACCGAATATCAAAAGGAGTCTGAAATCATCTCTACCCCACAGCTTCTTCCTTTAAATCTAGCATAAGAACCATGGGAATTGTCATACTGGCTTATGCGCACTTGAGGACTAATGCAGAACCTGTCAGGCATCAGCTGAAGGTGTGTAGAGAAAAGATCCAAAGCGATCCTTCCATGGTGAGGAACTGGGAGGAGTTACCAGACTCAAATTTCTGCATCACTGTGCTTACCAGTAAGTGCCCTTTCCTTCCGTAATGCTTCCCAGTGGCTTTTGGAAGCCATCTAAACTTTTTAACCCCACCAAATCACATGGTAACAAACTCCACAGTTCAGTTGTGCATTATGTGGAAATAATACTTCTTCTGAGTTATTAACCTGCTGAGAGATTCAGATGCTCCCTAATTCCCGTATTGTGAAAACCATGGAATAACCACCCTTTTGCATTGCTTCCCCTTCCCCACTCACAGCTTTACAGCTGGCTGCTGCCACAGCACTGCCCCAGCGCAGCTCTGCCTGGAGGGACAGTGCTGGTGACAAGTGACAGATGGTACCAGCCCTAAGCTGGGTCTGCTCTTGAATCTCCGAGAATACGGAGCTGTGGTTCACATCTAGCAAACCTCCATGCTCAGTCCTGCGGGAGGTGCAAGAATTTCTCTCTGCTCTACAGGAAGAAAAAACCAAAAAAAAAGCACCAGACCCGGCTCTGGCCGCTGGGTCTCCCGGTGGTTCACTCATGGCAGCTTCACTTTCATTTTTGTTTGCAATACTCCTGACGGTGCTGAGCAGAGAAGGACAGAGGCTTGATCAGACCCTCTCCCTGCACTTTAAAGGCTTACCTACAAAGTTCGAGCATAGGTGTAATCCTTTTAGACTCCAGAGGGGCAGGTTTAAAAGGGTATGGAAAGTTTCCTGCTTCCCATTGCATTCACCAACTTTCTTTCAAAAGCCTGTTTCTACAGACCACCCATTGACTTCATCTGCTCTAAAAAGAAAGGACGTCTCTGAAGCCATGTCACTTCATAAGGAGTCCAGATCCCAGGGGAGACTGGAAACCCAGCACAGCCTCTTTTGAAAAGTCTAGGCACACTTATGATGATTTCTGCAGAGGGCTAGCTGTCCTGAAGAGCGCCATGCTGAGACAATGAGCGAAATCCCCTTGAAATCTATTTTTCAGAGCCTGATGGTTCTGTTCCAGCCTGCGGGGATGAATCAGACATCCCAGCAGGCTCCTGGGGGCACGAAGGGAGAAGTGCTTCAGGTAGTCCTGGTGCGAGTCAGTCTGTACCTGTAACCTTCTGCAAAAGAAATGCTTAGTAGTACTGTCATCTTCACAGCTATTCTGATTTTTCCCTTAGACAGGTGTCCTGGGGCTGGCTGCTTCTCCCCAACTGGGTCTCTGAGGTTTCAAACACTTTCTCCTCTTACATACAAGAATATAGCATGTAGACACTTCACCCTGAGAGAAAATTGAGGTATCCAGAAAAAAAAAAAAATGGCAGTCTTTTGTAAGCTTCCCAACAAGCATAGAAAAGCATTTCACTTGCACGGACAAGAATATTCCCTACACCCTCATGGAAATATCTTTTGTAGGATATGGACTTCATCAGAAGCAGAGCTTTTGATGAACAAGTCTATGAACTCTTAAAAAAGAAACAAACAAACAAAAGCCACTCAAACCCTTCCACCAGGATCCATTCCAGTAGGAAAAGGAAAGACTGGATGAAAGAATAATTTCAGGTAGAAGAACTCATACTAGAGAACATACTATCAAGATCTTGCCTCCTGCTGTATTGGGATCTACCAGTGCTGCCTAACCCTGGCGAGTAATATGCTGAGTTAATCTCCACGCCTGGAAACCGTTAACAGACATAAACCAGAAGCTCAACGAATGGCCAGCAATTCCCATCTTTTTCCTGTAGACTCATTGGTTTCCTGCATCCCTCTTTGGGTTTCAATTCCCTCCTACAGGGCATCCTTTCCCCTCTCAATGCCCCGTACAATTTCACGGCACTCAGACAGACAACTTGCTGCCAAAGCACATTACTTAGCAATTTTCTGCATTAAGCTACCCTGTGCTCATCTCCCTGGATTCAGGCCATCCCCCGATGTTTCCCAGCAGCTTTGAGTCATATGCTCCCACCATCTGACCCCCTCCTCTCCTCTGCTAGAGAGACAGGTTAAGCCTGAAGCCAAGTGAGGTTGAACTCCAGCCCTTTCAAAGGGTTTACATTGCCCAGCAACAGATGGTAGAGTGCAACTCCTAACCAGCAGGAAAATGATGCTTTCCTCTCACCAACTGGAATATCAATAAAAATCTGTACGTATTTTCCTATTCCAGTATGAAAGCTGAATGCGCTTTTCAGTTCAGAGCTTCAGCCTTTGTAATGCCACCAGAACAATGGAACCCTAAGTAATATCACCCAGTTTCCCTTTTGGTGCCTCAGAAGAAGGAATAGCGAGGGCCATGCTGGGTGACTTTGCAGCGAGTTCAAAATTCCTGCTTAGGGAGGTGGGTGTTACTGCTTGTTATCTCCATAGTGGTAATAATGAAATAACTCTTGCTATATAAGGAATAAAAACTTTTGACTAGTGATACAAAGAAGTAAGTTTTCAGTAAGGAAAAAGAATCTATTCTGAGAATTTTCTCTTCAGGGTTGTTAATTCGGAATTTTTTACCTTTAGTCATGATCATTCCTACATTCTCAGAAAAACAACCATGCTCAGCCTCTGCTCTGCGAGTCACAGGCACGCACCATCCAATCCAGCAGTTAATTATTGCTGCTTGCTATTTTTAAGGCATTTTATAAAAAATAAAGTGCGCACCTTTGTAATTGTAATGCGACGGTAGGAACTGGTTTTGTGTCAGACCAGTGTTTTGCAGCGCTGGCCTTCAGACCGCATTCGCAGTCCCCCCTGCATTACAGCCACTTCCAGAACAGCTTTGTGAGTCCCTGGTACCGTGTTCATTATACATTTAAAAATAACTTCTACTCTCTAAAGTAGAAGCCAGAAGCTACTGTAACTTAGCAACATGTCGAAGTGCCAACAGTGGCAAAAGAAACCCCTAAGACCTACCTGCTCCCTCGTTGCTCTTATTTATTTGCCAAAAGTTTGTTATTCGCTGATAAGCAAAGCAAACAATGCATTACCGTGACACGTATGTTCTACATTTACCCACCAATTTTATTGTTGACAAAGAAGTTCATAAGCAAACATGAAATTAATAAAGCCCTGTATACACAAGTGAAAGTTGATAAGATCAGTAATATCGTCTGTCAACTGAGTTAATATAACCAACTTGCTAATTGCATGAGAAATGCTGAGAAGAAAAAGAAAGCCATTTGCTTTGAAGAAACTTAATTCCCTATAATCAAATTTGAGTATGGCTACAGCAGTCTAAACATTTTCTTTTATGTGGTATCTATCAAAACATATGACCTGTTTTCTTCTGATTATTTGATCTGCAAAAATATAACATAAGATGGCTTGTTCAGAGTTGCGTCTAAAGTCCAGTAGAGGAAATCAGTGATAAAAATGAGAAAAAGCCAGCAATTTTTGCACACCAAGTCTTTTTTAGTACATTAATTAATAATTATGCCTCAGATTTTTTTTCGAGTGAGCTATTTCTCCTGCTGACTCTTGCATTTTAGACTATGGGAAGCTGCATCTTCATTCTCAGGGGCAAAATTTTTAAGAAATATGAACCCAAAGACAGACATCTTAAATAAGATTTTATTTTTCCTTGTTTCTAAATGAGGGCTACTATAAGCTTACGTTCAAAGAAAATTAAAAACATCAGACAGACACAAAAGCACAGCATTGAAAGTTGAATTTTTTGCTCCTTTCTTCCTTTCTTTTTTTTTTTTTTTTCCCCCTGGTAGAACTTCCCCTTAAAAAAGAGAAGCCAATCTCGTACACAATTCTACCTACCAGCCAAGAGGCCTTGCAAGGCTGAAAAAGCAATCAAAGTTTTGGTAAATGATAAATTGTCTTTTACACTGGTAATTAAGTTGGAGACAGCACTGACTCATTTCTCAAAAGACCACAGCAAATGACCAACCAGTAAATGGCAGAGCCTTCTATAAGAAAAGGCTTCTGCTTCGGCAGCGGAAGGCTCTTCCGCCTTATGCTCTGTTTAACAAATGCACTGGTGTGTGGACCATAATCGATGTACAATGATGGTTACAGCCCTGGCACACATTTTTCACGTAAAGGCTCACACTTCTCGGCTCTGGGCCGCCCCGTACAGATGGCATCAGCACAGCAAGTGGGCTGGGACGCAGAGCTCCAGACCCCACCAGTACACGGGACCCTCATCTGGCACAGACTGAATGGTTTTTGGCTGCCAGCCTGCCCTTCTTGCTCTGAATATCCCAAAGCAGGGGAGAGATTAATTAGAGCAGCCCAGAGGCTTCCTAGATCAGTGCACAACCTACAGAGCAGACACCATCCCCCCATCCCATTTGGGGGGATGTAGTATCTTTAGTAATGTTAAAGTATCTAAAGTAATACTAAAAGTAATATCTAAAGTAATACTAAAGTATACTCAAGTATTTAGTAATACTAAAGAACCTGTCTTACATCTGGAAATCAAATCAATCGTGCACGCGCTTGGAGATGACATATTTCAGAAATTTTCTGCTTTGTTGAATAACACAAAATAACTCTACACCAGTCAGTTCTGGTATCACAAAATCCCAATCGAGTTCTGTGGCACATTCGGCCTCCCTTTGAAGCAAAACATAATGGGCAGTGCTGGGACTATTTGGTGTCTGTCACAGCACAGGACCAAATGCCTTTTAAGACCAGCTCCTACACAATGAACACTGCAAGGTACGATGGGTTCCTTTATCTCCAAACAGGCATCTTTATCTGAGCTGATGATGGTCTCAAGGCAGGCATTTAGAAAAATCTCACCAGCATCTCTCAGTCTTTTGCTCTGTTTTGGCACGAGCAAGTTCAGCTGCTTCTGAAGGACAGAAAGAAGAGGAAGCAGCAGCATCCCTGTCTCAGCCTTCTCACTGGGAACCAGGAGGCCCTCTAGTGCCTCCGATTAGTTTGTGTCCCTTCCGTTTGATCTCAGCCAAGTCACACAGATTTCCTCGTTCCTGAGATGACGACCTCACTGGAAAACTAGAAAATGGTATAGAAATGAGCTGTAGCCCCATGAGGAGCTCTGCACACGCAGCACCTTCCTTGTCCTCCTGATGTTCTCCAGCAACAGCAAACCTTGTTGATCTCCAAATGCAGTAATCTCCATGCCCTTTCAGAGAGAGACAATGCTACAGCAGCTGGGAAAGTAATTCACAGCAAAACATCTTTCCTCAGGCTTTTCCATGCATGGCCTTATCTTCTTCCAGTCTTTAAGTTGCTCCTCCCGAGAAGCAAATGGAAACCCTTGCTTAGAGCTCGAGTGACCTAACTGATGGAGGCGCTGAAAAAATTCCTGCCTCTATGAGTCATTGCTAAACTCCTGCCTCAAAATACAGCCCTTGTGCACCGCAGGAGTGCTCATATATACACTGTGTAGGGACAGGCTAGGCTTACAGCCTTAAAAGAGGTTAAAAATGAGGGGTTTAACCTCAAAAGCCCAAAGCCTTAAGAAGTTAAATGACTAGCCTGCGGCTACATAGCACAGGTGAGTACCGGAGGTGCATTTTTCTACCACAGAAAACTGATTTTTAATAATTAAAACATGTAAATATGCTTCATGGATCAACTGGTTCATGACCAGGAGACACAATCAACCCACTTCTGCGAGCAATCGTTAGTTCCAATAACCCGTGTTTTTCTGTCTCGTACACAGATTACGCTGCAGTTCTCTTTTTTTAATTTTGCTTTCCCCCCCCTCCTCTCCTGTATAGGACACCTTAATGCCGTGCAGCAAAAAGGACCTTAAACCTCCAGCAGAGAAGACGCCTTTATCTTGCCTTAATTTGTACTGCTTGTAACAGAACGGCATTTCTAAGATTTAGACGAGGAGATATAAATGTAATCTCTCTGGAGTTAAACTAAGCTACCTGTGGGCCTGATGTTCTCATGGTTTGCCTGAGGAAAACAAATCTTTCATCCTTATCTATGTATTTCTTTGCTAATTAAAATGCATGGACTACTTTAAACACCATTTACCCAAGGGGCCTTCAGCAGTGCTCTTTCACCATTTAAAAATAAATAAATAACTACCAGCAGTGGAAGGTTTTAAAGATGCCACATACAGAAGCTCCTCATTAATATTCCTGAAGAGTAATATCATCAAAGCAGGATATTAACACTACAGGTCTATCTATACAAAACAATTGCCAATCTAAACACATGACAACAAGTGAAATCAGAAGCAGAGATAGACACAGAGAACGTACTTAGATCTTGTCGGCTGTTGCGGAGAGCTAAGTAATTCTATGTCACAATTTGCATTTTTCCCTGGGTATTCCCAACAGTATGCAGAAAACCCTGCAGCAGTGAGACAAAATTATCCAAAGCAAACTGGGAAGGTTTGCAGTGCTGCTGGTGATGATTCTGTTATATTCTAAATTCAATTAAGAAAGGTAGGCAGCTAAAATAGCAGCACCTTGCTGATGAGGCAAATCTTTCCCAGGCTGAAGGATAAAACAGTATTTCTGAAGGCTGTTCATGCAAGAGATTTTTACAAAGCCTGACAACGACAAACAAAAGTACAAGTTCTCTTAATACCCTTTGCTTCTGAAGGCCTCCGATCAGCCCAGAAACATTAATTATGGGTGTGAGCCCGCAATTACAAACAAATGAATAACCAGATCTTTCTGATTTTCTGCTTATCAGCCAGCTTGCCTTCATGGTGTTTTAAGGTAATGTGTTTTACTCTGGCTATGCATGTGGTCAGTTAATTCCGTATAACTAACAAGCAGGAAATTACGAAGCGCAGGAACTCACGCGCTTGCACTATCAGCAGCTCCGTAAAATGGTGAGTGCCATAATAAAGTCAGCTTTTGCCACAGATTACCCTTTGTTATTCTTACTTATACCCATTTTACTGATGGGCAGACTGAGATGACAACAGGTTACTGAATCAAGGCTATGCAGCGAATCAGCAGAGAGGAAGAGAAGAGAAAGCTGCATTCCTGCTATTTTCTCCTGAGCTTTTCCCTATAAATAGAAGCATTCCTGCTTCTTCTAGCAGACTGCTTTTTTAGCAGACTTGCTTTGCAGTCAACAAATTAGGAACTCTTCCATGTTAAGCAGCCTTTGGAGATGGATATTCTTGAAGATAAGAGGATAACTAATTTTGAAAGGTCTATATTTAAGTGAGAAGAACAAAATATAATTATTTCTGAAGTAATTTCTGAAGATGATACTCCTCTGGGATAGATTCCTGCTACATGTGTGGCTCTGAACTGAGTGATATCATCCTTATTATGACAGATCATCCTTACTACGCTGTAGTGCTCTTGTGCCTAGTGCTCACATACCCTTTCTTTCATCTAAGAAAGCCAAGCTCTGCCCCCAGACCTTCCGTTCAAGAGTGCTACACAAAATGAGAGACTACATCCATATTTTAATACTTCACCTCTTGTGTCATGCTCTCCTACTGAAAGGAAAGCAACCGTGGACAACCTTGGGATCCTGCAAACTGAGAGCAAACCAAGTAGCAATAGAAAACTTCTGCCTGGACGGGGGGAATTTTAAAATGTTAGAATCAAAATTATTTCATGTGCAGGTAACAGAAGAGCAGATATCTGATAGGACTTGACTTTTTAAGAGTGGAATCCATTTTTGTAGCCAGACTTTACTGACAGCATATATGCAACCACTTCAGCTGTTTACCAAGTGACTGGTGCATACAAATCAAGGGTGTTCAATGTCTAAATGTTAATGTCTTCATAGACTATGCAAGCACAAATTTGCACCTACAAGAACTGGAAGCCACTTCCTTTAAATTTTAACAAATGTGGCTGAAAGAAAGGAAAGAGAGAAAGGCAACATGAATATTTCAGGGTGTGCATCTTGAAAGCTTTGGTGCAGCTGCACAGCTCCAATTAAATTCAAAAGGAGCCTCACATCTAAAACCCTGAGTAATGCTTTGAAAAGTCCAAGGGTTTGATGTCAGAGTATGACTTTCAGAGTCAATCGCTTTTGTTCAGCAGAAGCCTTCATAGAAGAATGAAGCACAGTCTCTTCACTCACAGAAAGAGAAGGCTGAAGAGAGCAGGAAGAGAGGAAGGAGTTCAGAGTAGATATTGGCATAAAGATTTGTCTGGAACAGTGTCTAAGGGGCCACATTGACATTATTTGTAATGGAAATGATTCAAAGAGATCAGGCTTTGGCTTTTCCATCACCCAACATCAGAGATGGTTCAGAAACAATTTCCATTTTCTTTGAACCAGCAAAGCCCAATTGGATGAAGGAAGCTCCTGGATAAAAGGATCATCCACAGATCCAATTTTAATCAGCACAGTGATAATTCTCTTACCTCCAGGAGGATTAATCTGATTGTTTGAATAAACAATTTTGTTCATCTTTTGGAAGCAGAGAGCCCAGATGTCTTTGGACACACATGTATTAGTGCTTCACTGTGGATCAAGGATGTGCTTTTGAAGATGGTCTCCTGGTTGTCTCCACTTGCTGCCCTTTGGCTCCCATCATATCGTGTGTTTGGAGCACCCAATTTTAATTCAGGATAAAATTAGACTGGAAGATGCACTCCAGGAGCTCACCTACTGCCCCTCAGCAGCTGGCAGGCAACAGACCAGCCAGACAACAGCTACCTGACGTTAAAACCTCCAAAATGTGTGTAGTGTTGGGGCTGGACCTTCAACACCGTTTTGCTACAGATGTATTCTTGTTGAGGCGTATTGTTACTGTGGGCACAGTCTTCATGGCCTCTTCAGCATCATCACACAAATGTCCAAATTCAGAAAGAGTTTATACTAAAAAGCAATGCAGATGCTATGAAGAAAGGCATAGAGAGTTGAGATTGTTCAGCCTGGAGATGAGAAGGCTCCAGGAAGACCTTATGGTGGCCTTCCAGTACCTAAAGGGGGCCTACAGGAAAGGTAGAGAAGGACTCTTTATCAGGGAGTGTAGCGATAGGACGAGGGGTAATGGTTTTAAACTGATTAAGGGGAGATTTAAATTAGATATTAGGAAGAAATTATTTACTCTGAGGGTGGTGAGATGCTGGAACAGGTTGCTCAGAGAAGTTGTGAATGCCCCATCCCTGGAGGTGTTCGAGGCCAGGTTGGATGGAGCTTTGAGCAACCAGGTCTAGTGGAAGCTGCCTGTGGCAGAGCGGTTGGAACTAGATCATCTTTAAGGTCTCTTCCAACCCAAACCATTCTGTGATTTTATGCTAGAAAATCATCTTACTCTTATATGAGACAAGTTAGAGTCTACTGATGACTGTGTTGATTTTAAAAAGCCTAATTATAAAAGACAATTTAACTGAACTGTTTCTAGCAGGAATCACGTAAACTGGCATATTTGTCTCAACCTCAGACGTTATAAGCGACAACTTTTTGTCTCAATATTTTTGTCCTGAAGATGTTTTCTCTTCCTATCATTTTTAGTAATTTATGTTATTTCACGACATGTCTGTGGCATCGTATCTACATATCATTATTTCAAGTTGTCATGTCACATTCCACAAGACTACTGCTGCCATGTCAAATCATCACGGAGCAGAGCAGAGCAGTCGCTTCTCTTTATCATTAAGGGCAGCTGCTACTCTGTACAAATTGAAACATCAATATATTGCAGAAGGGTTCCAGGCTACTGAAAACAGTTGCTCCTGAAATTAGTACACCAAATGCTTATCTTTTTTTCTTGTTCAAAGTGTTAACCTGTATCTCTTCAACACAAACAGGAGGCATTTTGTTCAAAGAAACAAAGTGAAGGGGTTTCAAACATCCAGAGTCTGTTTTATGATTGTCTAAATGGGCAAAAAGAATGTAAGAGAAGGTCATATTTTTAGATACCTTTTGTATCTAAAAGTACATGCAGAGATCACAGAACTAGTAAATGTTGTCATAGGGGAAGCCTTTGGCATATCTGGAAATTTAAACTTGTATCATTTGTGTCCTACTCCAGTGCTTTAACCACAAACCATTCACCCTGGTACAGCAATGAACTATATGAAGAAAAAAGAGAAAAAGACAGAAGTCAGTAAAATTCCACACACTGGAGTAATTGTTTATATTTCCATTTTTTTTTCCTGCCAATTGCTCAAGTGGATTTGAAGAAAATAGGATTCAGAAAATAAATCTTTTTGTAGATATTGTCAAAAGGGTCATACATTCCAATTCCGTTAGAAACCTTAGTCTTGGGGCTTTAATTCAGATGGAAATATAGATGAGACTGATGCTTGGGAAAAGAGAAAAGGAGGATTCCTGCTGAGAAGAGTTGCTCATGTACACGCAGGCAGTTTCCTGCAGTTTGGAAGTTAAAACTGGGCAGATATAAAGTCTTTCCTTCTCTGATATGATTGCTTATGTTGTCTGTCAGAGTGTAGGAGAATCTGCAGACGTCAAACATTGTAGATTATTCCCCTTTCACCTTTTGAGTGAATAAAGATGTCAGAAGAGATCAAACACATTATATTATGCTGTAGAGGTAACGCGATGGCTGAGTCACTGTGCAAAATAAGCAGTGAAGGGACTGTGTGAAGCACCACATGCTGGGCATAGCTGCCATTCAATGGGAATGTGCTTTGCTGTATGCACAAATTCTCCAGAAACATGGAGAGGCTTCAGTGTGGCTAAAGCATGGAGGAAGGGCTATAAGACCCTCTAATGCGTATCCCATTCAGAAGCTGGGCAACATGAGCATCTGTGACCGGAAGACAAGATATACTAAAAGATGCAGACCGAAAAAATTAAGAAAAACCTGAAGTTGCTTCTGTTTACACGAGCAAACAGACTAAGAATATCTGTCGCTTAAGGTTACCTTTGCTTTCCTACTTTTCCATGCCAAGCATATGCAAAGAATGGACTATGGGGAAAATCAAGTTTATGACCGCAGTCTTCTACCAACACCTTCTCAAAAGGATTCAAATTTAGCTTTACATTAAGTGCACTGCAGTACTTTGATCGCAAGTTCACAAGGGCATGGAGGTAGTTTGCATATAAAATAAACAGACAAACAAAGCAGAAGGAAACTCATGAAAACAGGAATTTGGAGGGGGAAAAAAAAAAGGCAGAGAATTCAAATAGTGGAAAAGTATCTTTTACAAGCAGCTTGAGCTCTCCCTTTTTCGTCTCCCATTCCAAGTTCAAAATGTGGGCCAAACACCAAGACGCTAATACTTTATAAGACATTCCTCTTGATCACTTGCAGGGGGGAAAAAAAGGGACCCACACCCTTCCTCTCCAAAAAGGATTCAAAGCCAGCACGCCAAAAGTCACCCAGAGCAGGCATCACCCCCCATCAGGGTCTCTGGGTGCCAGCTCTCCTTTGCCCAGAGGCTGGGACAGCCTAGTTAGTGGCATCCAGCATGGGAGCTGCCATTCTCAAATGGTGACACACGCCCATTTGTTTGAGCCCAAAAACTACTAGAAGATATTTTAGGAACATCAGCAACATTATCAGGAGTTTCCTCTGCTAGCAAAAAAATTCAAGAGCAATACGGGCTGGGGAGCAAGAGTGATGACCCCACTTCAGACTTTTTTTCAGTTGGATTAGAAAAACACTGATTAAAAGTCAGTCTTACACATCAGCTTAAGGTAACCCGCTTTTGCACTTTCTTTCTCAGCAGACAGCAACTCTACCTTTGAAGATAACCATTCATGCATAAAATTACTAATAGAGACCATCTATCTGACGAATGTCTGTTCCTTAATAATTTATATCACTTGATCTATTTTCAAAGGTTAGCCTTACATTAAAATTACAGTTCTGAATAGGTCAGCCTGTTACTTAAAGATAAATTACTCCACCTCTTCACGTTATAGTGTTGTGTTTTGATAATGACAGGCATTTTATTCCCATGCTTTCCTCTCCCTTTTCGGGAGCAGCATAGCAAAGTATTAGCACGACCTCCCTTGCCCATGCCACCCTGTAGTCCCATTTCGATTCTTTTCGACTAAGGCATTCTAAACATCTCCAGCTTACAATCTTCTACCTGCTTTTAGCAGAGACTTAGGAAACACTCAGCACTCCAGGATGAAAAGATGAATCAACGATGCATGATAGGAATATGCTAAACTCTAAGCTTTGTCATGCTGTGTGTGAACTAAAATGCTGCATAACCAATACCATTAAATTCATTGTAATTAAAGGATAATTTCTGCTCTCCTCTAGATAGATAAAGCAATAAAATGACAATGTTTAAAGAGGAAATGCCAGTGTAATGTTCGTGCATTTAACAACTACCCAGGAGATATGCATTGTAAATATAACGGAGAAGTCCCTACTGTTTTATGTACGGAAGCATTTTGCGGTGGTAATTTCATACCACTGAAGTAGTCTGGAAAGTTACTGGACCACAGAAGACTTACTTTTTTTTGAAAAATACCCTGTATAGGTATTTTCGTATGATTGTTAAGAATTGTCAGGTTATAACTGTTTGTCACATAGTTTATTACAAATGCATCTCTGAATTACTGAGGGTGAAAAGCTCTTCTCAGGCAACACAGACATCTGCACACCAGATTAGTGCACCAGTCTGTTAGTTCTGCAGCAGCAGGATGAAAAGAAAAAGCAATGTTTGGAATTTCTGGACCTTCTGCATTAGCTGCACGAGTACGGGTCTCCAAGAGCAGCATCCAGCACTGAGAGAGCCAGGAGAGCAGCGACGTCCCTCCCGGCACGGAGCTGCTCTCAAATATGACAGTGTCTGAGGAAAGGACAGGGTCCCATTACACACAGAGACCATCCAGACAGGAAAACTGAGACAGAAACCAGTCATTCTGGGGAGCTGTCAGGTCTTACATACCATGCAGCAATCCTGAGGGAATTCCCTAAGCTGTGCTTCTGACGCAATAGCTCAAATGGAATAACTAGCCTTTGCTTTGCAGGCAAAAATGAAATAAGAATCTGTATGGCCCCTTGGAAACACAGACCCACTGTGTCTCGTGAAGCCAATGCAGTTAATGAAATTTTCTCTATGGTTCCTGGCCCATGTACCATGTTCTCGCCAGAGTTAATCAGGACAAGCTTAGAAATAATATATGTGCTTCAAATACATTTTCCTGAGGCCCCTTCTGAAGTAAACACGTGCATGCATAGAATATAGGTGTATGAAAAGTAAGAAGTCAGCAGCTACAACACAGATGATACACAGACAAGCATCCCCACCATCAGCTGGTGGTGGATAACACCCCAGGCTGTTATCCAGAGGCAAATTATTCACAATGATCGGTGATAAACGAATCAGTTATACATAAAGAGACCAACCAACTCCAGTTACAAAGCTTCAAAATCCCTTTTGCAGATGCTAGCTTGTAGAGAGGAACCCAGTCCATGCATATGAACATCTGTCAGGGTCCTGGGACACAGGAGTTTTTGTCAGCATAACCTGTTTAATGTGCATAATGCAACACGGGATTTTCTGAAAATTTTGACACTGCTGTGTGTAATAACAAGACAGCCCCTCTAATACTCACAGACAGTCTGCCTTTTACCTACATGGGGTGTAAGAGAAAGTGCTGACTTTCTCTTCTGCAGCATTGGGCTCCTGCGTGGCCGTGCATGGGGCAGGAGCTCTGCGTCTCCTCCCGGTGCAGCTCTCACCTTGAGTGCTACTTCCCGCGGGGTGCGCCCCGTCTCCCGGGAACAAAGTGCTTCCCGTTTCACAGACAGCAAACACAGTTACAGCAGAACTACAGGTCTGTTGTTTCAGACCCTGGGCAACAAATGATTGACAAAGAAACAAAGCAGGCTTCAGGTAGCCCTGAGGAGACTACCGAAGGTAGAACAAGAGAAAGAACAGAGGAAACACATCTTCCAGATTTTTTTGGTTAGCTAGATATGAAAGGCTGCAAAAACAGGTATGTCTATCAACAAAGACAAAAAAGGAGGATTCCAAAACCTCGATTTACTGTGAGGAGTCTAACCTAAAGTAAGGGGGTTCGGAAGAAGCAAGAATGGTATAGGACACTGCAGCCCACGGGGCAGGACTGCGCTGGTACAGGAGATACTTCTACTGCATTGGCAAATTTCAAGTGTCATGTTCAGTCCACCCATTATTATTTCTGTGTAGACGGTTGTGACATCAAATTCTTTCAGGGTTTGTAAAGCATGGAAAAACCCTACATTGTATCATATCTTCAATACAAACCAGGCTGAGACAAAGGAGGAAAATGTTTTAAATTAATTGATGTGGATTACCCCAGATCACCTTCCCCAGCAGTAAACTAATTCAGACTTCCCTAAGTACAGCCCTTTCCGCAAACTGTGACTGATACCTCCACATTTCTTACTCCAGCATTTAGTCCCCTTCTTGTCATGGAAGGATAGAGCAGCTAGCTGTTTGGGTTTTTTTTTTTTAAAAAAAGAAAAGAAAACAAAAAAACCCCACCCACCACCAACCAAACCCCAACCAAACCAAACAAAAATAAAGCTAAACCAACATACCATAAAAGCATCTCCAGCCTTTGTTCTAGCTTCTCCTTGCTGATCTATTTTAATAAGAGCTGGACAAGACAAAGCTTGACGTCTGCAATCCTCCCAGCCCAGGTGGAGTCCCGCTTCTCAGCCAGCAATCCCACATTTCCTGGATCCAGAGCCTATTCTCATTGTCCCAGCTTGAGGCCTGCTTGGCCTTTCCTTTGCCATGGCTCTCGCTGTGCGATTATCTACATTTGCTCACTTGTTCTGTGATCATCCGGAGGCCACACAGTAGGATCATTGTTGCTTTAACGTGCACCAAATCCAATCAGTTCTAGTGCTGTAGCTGGCAGGGCAGGCTCTCATTTCTTTCTTACCCTCAGAAATGCCAAGGCACCGAGATGCCAGTGCCGTCTGAATGCACCCAGAGCCAATTACATTAGCCTTCTGCCAACCTGGGGCCTTGTCTGCTCCCAGGAATTAATTCTTGTTTTGCTGCAATGCACAACCCAAGTTTTAAGTTTCTTGCCCAATTTATTACAATTAGTCTTTCTGCAATGCGTTTGGTCTTCTGTATAATTATCCCTCAGAGTCTGTGGTTCTGGGAACTGCTCTGCACACTCTGCTTCTCCAGTTCTCTCACTTTGATCCAGAGGCAAATACCAGCTTTTCCACCCCCATCCGCTCCTGCACATGTAAATTGAGTAAACTGAAGCAATCACCGCAGTATTCAGTGCTTGGATAGCCTGGCACGGAGGGCGGGAGATAAACTGGCAGACTGGCAAACGTGCAGCTAAGTTCGTTTCTCCACTTGGGGAAGTTTATTTGCAACAGCTTTCCTTTGATGGAATCACCCTTACTTGGTTTGTCCGTCTCCGTTCTCTGTTTGCCATCTCAAGTAACTGAGCAGCCCAGCACTATTCTGTTCTGCAGAGGAAAACAACCATAAAAGATATTTTCCCACGGAGCTGCCAGGTCGCTGCCCAAGTGCCCCCGCATGGGTAATCCTCTCGAAGATGTGGGACCCATCTGGAGGATGGCTGGAAGTCACCACCAGAGGAAGTAATTCACTGAACTCTTCCATTCAGATCTATCAGCATCTAGATCTACTTTCTATGAAAAGTGGTGGGAACAGCGTTAGGGCACCAGTCCCACTGGGAGATGTGTAGAAAGGATGAGTTTTTAGTGTTTAAAGAAGGAAGGAGATGTGCAGAAAGGATGAATTTTTAGTGTTTAAAGAAGGAAGGGAAAAGATTTCAGGAGACTCCTCTTGAGGCTAACAGTTGGGGTAGGCTGCCTCAGGGCTGTGAGCTAAGGATCTGTGAGGACTAAGCTCCTATTAGTTCACAGGTTAGCAATCCCTTTTTCTTTCTCTGCAGAAGACAAATATCTGGATGACTTCTGAGGTGAACCTCAGCAGGGCCTCCCTGGTAGAGAGCAAGGCCAGCACAGGCCAACTGCCCTGAAGACAAGTTTGTGAAATCTAGTTTCCCTGAAGTTTTACCAAAAGATGCTGGGCTGAACCATGCAAAACCGTGATGCTGACCCAGTTTTACCAAGAACAGATTTCATTGCCTCGGGTATACAAGTATTATTGCCTACATTACTTAAGTCAAGATATATAGAGCACCAAAAATGCTCTGAGGGACTACCAAGCATTAAATTTAATGAAGCATAAATTACAGACGTGCAAGATATTTTGTCTGTACCTATTCCTCCTCTTGATCCTTTTCTCAACCTTAGAGCAAACCTCTTAGTTACCAGCCACCCCAAGAAGTTATGTTGCAAGCTCATCGATTGTAAGAATTATTTCCTCTGCGGCACTTGGTGTTGCAGATCTAACTCTATTAAGTCTGCAGTTACCCCATGCAGCTTCCCAGAGAACTGTATAGCCCTGAGAGGCAGGTGATCCTCAAAGCCCTCAAACAAAGCATCAGTGTGCACCATGCCACATTGCTTTTATTTCCTGGTACGCTTCATTTCATGGCTGCATGTCACATACAAGTGGGTGGGGAAAGGCCATGTTCACATTCAGGATCTGTTTGTTTCGCCGAGGATGTTTTGATGTAACTGTCTCAACCATTTCACCTTCAACTGGCTGCCTTTCCACAGATGACCAGTCATCCAAAACACCAGAGAGATTTTAAGCCTCCTTGATCTAAGGGAGGCGGATGAAAAAAGACATGATGCAGGCAAATGTCACATTTGTGTCACTGACTGAAACATTGCTGCCAGGATACATTATTCAGTATCTAACAGACCTACTGATATAACCCTGAGCTGAACTGTCCTCAAAAGATCAGCCATCCGCAGCTTTCCCACAGCAGGAGGAGAGATTTACTGCCTCAAGCCTGGGGTAGGAGAAAGGAATACCTACCCCTACATGCCCACACAGCCCATGGAAACGTGTTGTATTACAAGTAACACATCCACTTTTTGCTTCACGGAGGATTCTCCGTAGCAATTCTCTGTAGTGCCCTAGCCATGTACATGAGGGAGCCCTGACTCCAGGCACTGAAACAAACTAAGTTGTCCTCCTATTCTGCTTGAAAGTGTTTGCTCTATGACAATGGAAAACACTACACCATACGATTTCCTTTCCCACAAATGCATTGTTCCTGGTAAAATACTCAAGACTAACAAGGAGAGAGCAGGAGCAACACTTGTTCCAAATGCCAGCTTGCGTCCTCAGTCCTGGACTTACTTCGTGTCAGCACACAGAGTTGGAGAAAGCACCAGGGCAGTAGCTGTTCCCTGAGCAGCCCTTCCCTGTGCTCTGAATCCACAAACACAGATACAGCGGGATGCAATCATCTCCCATCACATGCACGGCCTCACCCCTCATCCGACCAAGAGAGAAGATACTGGCAGGTTCTGGTCAGGATTTGCCCTTCTTATTGCTCTTAACTGGTTTTGTGCTAGAATCCGTTTTGGGGGTAATGGGAAGGAAAAATGAGTTAGACCTTTTTAAAGGGTTTGCTAATGAATTTATTCATGAAAGACTTCAAGGCCTGAGTTTTCCATCAAACACCAGATCAGGCTTTGTTAACCAATACTCACCTATGACTTTTACTAGAAAAGCCAAGATGCTACTTTCCTTTTGCTTCAGTGCCTTTTTACACATCTTAGCCATGTACTGTCCCTAGAGACTATCAGACCATCTCCCCCATTAATTAGATCGACAACGGTGAAGGCCCTAGCAGAGCTTACATACATCCTAAACTTCTCACGCTTCAAAACATCTGCTTTGCTGTTGCATGACCCAATACGCCAAAAGCCAAAGTTCTCCATTCCACCCCGGTTTTCAAGAACGTCTAGAGATACAGAAACAGCCACTGCTGTTTGCTCATTTTGAAAGGGAAGTTAAAAACCGTGCTCCAACCAATCTGTGTTAAGCATAGAAAAATTCTTTCAAATACCTTCCAAAGCAAAGGCTGGTAACTCTGGGGAAGGCAGGCCACACAATCTGTTACAGAGACCTGTGGGGGCTGCAAACTCAACCACTGTGTCATATTGAGGCCAAAAGGCAAGAATCAGGTCGTAGAGGCGCAGAAGACCACACAACAGGCAGACAGCTTCAGAGATCAGAGCCCACGTCCCTCTCACTTAAATATAAACATCTCTCATAGTGTTACAGCTGGAGATCCAGCCTCACGAAAAGCCTGTATCACCAGATCCTCAGCCCAAATATGGCTGGGTCTGCTCTGGCCACAAAGTGCAGGGGAGGCTAATTTTGGTTTTTGTTGTTTGTGTGCTGCATCTGTCCCATTGCAAAGAAAGGGTGCTGGCCAGGCACTGCCTAGAGACGCTTCCGTGCCCAGCCAGCCAGCCCAGCTCAGACCCTAGGACCACTTCAGAGAGCAGAAAGGCCACTATTTAAGCAGTAAGCCTGACAAAATGAAAAGCAAACAAAACCGAAATCAGAATTCTGTGGCAGAGGGAGCAGCACTGAGAGTGTCTGCAGAAGAGTCGTCTCCTAAGGAGGGATTTGTCTCTCCTGGAGTCCCCTGTGTCTTACTGGGATGAACGTGTCAGCTCAGCAGTTCTGAGGGCTGCCTGGCTCAGCCCAGTACTCATCCATTACTTCGGCTTCACACGAGCATATGCTGGTTTTAAAGCCCATCAAGTCGCTCTTGGGAGTTGGAGGGTGGCAGATATGATCTCTGATACCATAATAACAAGACGATGTTGGAATCAGAGAGAAGTCTTCTCCCCTCTTCTGTTTAAGGGAGGCAGGAAAAGAGGTGCCCTCCTCCCATCACACCCCCAGCCGAAACTGGGTGCCACTGGTGCGCTCAATCCGCACACCTTGCGTTTATGGGAGCGATGGGCAGCACAAGCAGCAGCTGCAGCGGGAAGGAGCACTGAGTGGAGAGTCCCACGTGAGCTCTCCACCATCCAACACTGCCTTCTGAGATTTGGGGATGTTGCGCCCTGTCACCTGGAGGAGGTTCAGATCAGACTCGGGGCGCCCCAGCAGCTGTATCAGGGAAGCCAGAGACAGAAAATAAAGTGGAAACTCATCTTGCCCTTGCGGCAGCAAGGTTACAGAGGTAGCAGGAGGTTATGTCTGCAATTCTGATCTGCAGAGCTGTCTGCTGATCAAAACGCAGAGCCAGACAGAGCCCTTCTAGGTTACCTTTCCTGCCGTCCTACTTTCCCACTGTGTGATCAGAACAGATCGCATGACACATGCGGATGACTAATGATGGCAGTAATTAAGAAGGTAGCTGATTTTCTCGTGTTAAGTCCTTGCTGCTCCCCCTTCAGACCTCAGCTTCTGCTGCGGCCAGGTAACTCCTTATGATTCCTGCAGCAGCGATTTATCTTTCTAGCAGTGAATGCATCAAATGCCTCACTTCTTACTGCCTGGGGATTGCAGCCCTTTGTCCTAATCAAGAACCTGCAGGGCAGAGAAGGTGCTCAGGTTTAATGTCTGAAACTCTTAAGCTTTTGGGGAAAAGGTTTGGTACAGGGTGTAGAAACATCAGAGAGATGAACTTTCTCAAACCTTGTGTTTAAGAGATAGATAGAATATTCTAAATAATTAAGGTTATGGCCAATCCAAACCATCATCTTTAAGCAGGGTTGGTATGTGGTTAGTTTTTTGGGCTTTTTTATTTTATTTGGGGCTTACTAAATGCTTTTTTGTTTAACCTTTTAAATTAAAATATAATACTTCAAAAAGTATTCAAGATTTACAGTAAGCTTGTTAAAAATAAAACAAATGTCAAAAAGTTGTTGAAACCAATAGTGAAGTCACATAGTAGTCCAGATGGTTGCTAAGTCCAGAGGAATAGAGTGAGTAGCTGGGAATGGCAGGAGGTCCATGGAGAGTAAGGGGAATAGCGCTTGCTGCCAAAGAGTCCTTCAGCTGGATTCTGCAGGACTGTCCCCACGCTCTTCTGAAGGACTCATCCGTGACCAATGGCAGAACCAAACCCAGAATGAGGTGCCAAGCAATGAGCTAATGCCTCAAAGTCATCCAAGACTGAGAAAAGGCTGGATGGGACACAAGATTGCATGGCACGTAGGACACAGCCATAACGATGTGATGTGAAAGATGCAAAAAGACAAATCCGAAGCTTTGGCAATCTTTCCTCCATCAGGCAAACAAACAGGTATTGGCATCTGTGTCTGCTCAGGCTTTACCTGGTGAATAATTGATGCATTTCCATGTGTTTTTATTCAAAAGTGACTTTGAAGTTCCAATCTCCAATATTTCCTGATATTCTTAAGGATTAGAAGTTGATAATGGTGACTTATAATCAACAAAGAGTCCACATTAGCAGAGACTTGGGGAAAAAAAAGTGAGCAAAAAAAAAAAAAGAATGAAAGGAAAAACAAAAGGCAACTCTGATAACCGTTGCAGGAACAAGACAGACATTTCCTTCACACTGAGCTGTCAGTAAGTAAAAACATATTGTGGCAGGCTGTAGTATACCTATGCTTGCGTGCAGGCATCAGGGGCTCAGTGGGACTAATTATGAAAATATGATTATAATGGATTAGTAATTCTGTCAATCAGAGACATGCATCTGGTAACAAAAAAGCAATGGGTAAAAATGCCACAGGACAGGAGAATTTCATGCTACGGGTTAGTACCAAATGCATGTCTCATAGGCGAAAAAAACATTTGAATCATGGTGGGGGAGAATTGCTGGGATTGTGTATTAATAAGAAAACACGTATCGGGTCTGTGGCTGGGAAAAGCATTAAAAACAGCTGTAAAGCCATTTTTACCCTTTCTCTCTAAAGATGGCTTTGACTGACTTGGAAAGGGTACGATTTCAAGCTGCACTTGAAGTTTGCAGGCAGAATTGGCAAACATCAGCATTAGATGGGCCTGCTCAATCAAAGGAAAGGGTGACATCTCAACCACCAAGGACATTTCCCTTATCCCTGAAATCACATTCTAGAACCAAAGAACAAGAAAATGTGGGGAAGACACTGTGATTTTGGGTAAAGAACACAGTTTTAAAACTGAATAAGAGTCTTTGAATCTGTTTCCTTAATGGGGATCTTTCCCTTTCCTCCCTCACCCATGTCTGGTTCACTGTTTAGGGCCCTGTAGGAGAGCTGGACTATGGTCAGAATGTCTCAGGGGAAGCAGCTGAGGAGCTTTCCCCATCTCTTTTTCTGTATAAAAACACCATAAAGTAATTTATTCTGTAAAACAATGTGAAGCTTGTAAATAACTGCAAGCGTTTTGAACTTCATTCTATGCTTTACAGCTCTGCCAATATGCGCCCTAGTAACTTGGCCAACTCTTGGCATATTAATATGTTTTATTACAATTTTTGTTGCTTGTTTGCTCGGGGGGGTTGAGGCAGCTCCCATGTTTACAGGCCAGTCTGGAAGGCGCACATTCCTCCGGAGGAAGCAGCGATCTCCTGGCTCAGCCTCCGCAAGCTGAGGGGAGCCAAACGCAGCTGGGATCAGATCCGTCTGCAGCTCCCTGGGAGGCTTGGGAGCACTGTCATCTGGAAAATTAGGATGCTGCAGCTTCCCTGCCTTTCTCCTTCACAGCAGGAAGAGTTGGGGGTGGAGGGGGCTGGGGGACTAAGGAGGATCAGCTTGTCAGTCTACAAGGCTAGATAGCTGCTGAACCATTGTCGCCGGCCTGACGATAAAAATATCATTTCTTTATTACAGATGATATAAAACCAGCCAATTAAAGTCCTTCTCCTAATCCCAGATGATTGCCTCAGGTTCTGGCACCAAAGCTGAAGGATGAAGAATTTATACAGAAAAATGGACTGGAAACATTGACCATAGAGCAAGGCTGCGACAAGACACTGAAAATGGATCAAATAGAGACAAAAATATGTGTGTGTTCTTGGCCTTTCCTTTGACCTGTCGCTGTTGCCTCTTTTTTGCAGGTGCCTCAGGCTAAGTCTTGGAGGCTCTGTACCACTAACTGGTGGGACAGAAAACGAAAACACAAACACTGAACTGAAACACAGAGAAATAACTCAGAATACTTTTGCAGTCAAAGGAACGGAAGAAAAGGAAATACCTGGGCCCCATCCTCTGCTATCACCTTGTTTTTCTTCAAGTACAAGTGCTTTTTGTTCACTGGGGTTACTCTGAAATTATTCCAGTCTAAGTCCGGACTCAGGTGTTGGGTATGAGCCTGCCAGCAACACTTCTGCTAGGCTGGCAGTCATCAGCTAAATACATAATAAAAACTACATATTCAAATGCAAAACCAGCTTAATTTTGAATATAATTTCTATCCTACAGCCTAGTAAATAGAGAGACAGACTTAATACTGGTAAAAGGCACGATACGAAAGCCAGCAAAATCAGAAAGTATGTCTGACTCACAAAGATGTGCTGGTCGCCCCAGCTGGGAAACATTGGCAATCAGGGAGAGCCATCAGGAAAAGAAAAAGAAGCTAAGAAGGCAATAAAGAGATAAATGCCAAATAGGTGAGAGTAAAATCCATCTGGTTGGACTGGGACTTCTTTTCCTCCTTCAGCCAAGGGACTGAGAGCAACTTTGCTCCCTCATTTGTACAACAAAAACCTGATAATGTGCTGCAGAGGGTTCCCTGCAACCACCTCACTGGAAACCTATTTGAAAACAAAGACTGCAGAGAAAGAAGAGGAACCAAGGCACAATGAGATGAACCCTGAACACATGGTCTCCTTGCTGTGAATACCTTCTTTCACCACTTTGTGCTACAAAAATCCCATTGCTTCAGCAGCAACAGACTGAGCATCAGATGAGTGGCTTCCTTGTGACTTCCTTCCCAGCTGGCACAAATGAATGGATTTTCAAAAGCAAGAATAAACGGAACTTTAGTATCTACAGTTTTGAGTAGATTTTGAGGGCATCATGTTCAATTTGTTTTTATGTAAAAATGGGTGAGCGGTAAGCACGGGTGTGCTGTCACTCTTCCAGACTAACTTCCTTCCACAAACAAGTTTCTCCCGGCTGAGCATTTTTGGAACCTGCTACTTATTATTTCTCCCTAAACGAGCAGCTGAGGGCCCCTATGTGACTTGTACTGTGATTACAAGGACTTTCCCTGAGCTTTGGTTTCAGATTAAGTAATTTGCAGAACAGAATTTTTCCGCAGAAGTGGAATAGCTGATGATGAAGGGGAAAAAAAAAAAAATTATGAATTCAGCTCTTTTTGAGACATCATCGTTGTTCAGAGGAAGAGACAACAAAGGGACAGTGTAAGCAAGAACAAGCTGTGGCAAAACTTATTAAATATGACTGTTTGGTAAAATGCCATCATGCTGATAAGGGCATTTTGGACAACGCTGCCAGCTGAATCCAGTTCATGCATGGTGTCCTCAGTCCACTCTGGTTTATGTGAGAGACAAACTTTCAAGAATCCTCAAGAGCTTTTTGAAGCCATGGGGGGGCATTGGTCACAGCCATGCTGCCCCTGTGGTTGCTCAATATGCATTTATACTGCCACCGAGTCACACAACCTATCGATAGCCCAGCAGTAGTTTGATTTTCAAGATCACGTGTTTTGCTGGAAGTCACCCAAATAGACCCAATAAAGTCATTTGGACTCAAAACAGCCTGTGCTGCAAGTGGATGCACCTGCAATAGCTGCCGATGAGTTGAACAAGCCATTCTTAAGATAGCAGATTTACAGTTGATTTTGATAACCTGTGTAGTTTAAAGCCTTGGAATTTTCATGTGCCATGCAAACATGCTCTGGACTTTTACTCAATACAAGCAGAGAAGGCAATTTAGTCCAGGTGGAAGCTGATGAGGCAGGTCCATAAGAGGGACAGGATGATATTCCTGGTTAGGAATCTTCCTCTTTAGGAAGCGCAGGGGCCTCCTAAGTGGATAACTAAGGGCTAATCTCCGATACTAGGATCACTTTAATCAAGATGCACCAGTGTAGGGTCTAAATTCTAGACAGTAAAGTTTAAAACTATCAGTCCTCATGACACTTTCAGAAAAGAGAATTCTCAACACTTCATCTTTCCTCTCTCCTGCATGCACTTTGCATTGGATTATTTAGCCATATCTGGGTCTCTAGAAATGATGGAGCACTCGAATGTAAATAGGACCGATCTTGATAATATCACATATTTCATTGTCCTGCTGAAAAGATAAATTCAGCGTGTTACTTGCACAGGCCCTCTCATGTGTCTAACAAGACGATTTTCATGTACTCAGTGGCAGGCTCAAGTGAGCTGTGATGGAAGAAGCCAATTTTGGGAAGGACATTGGAGATTAATCACCAGGTGTTCTCCCTCCACGCACATGTTCTCTGCTGAAAGGCAGAAGCCCACTCAGAGACCTGTCACACCACAAAATCCCTGCAGCTATTGAGAAACGCAAGCCAGAGGCCAGTTGATTAGAAAGGTACTAAAAGCAGAATTGATTTCAGGTCTACATCTTCCATTCCAAGCTAGCAGTATTTGAAACCAAGCTTTAAAGAGAAACGGGTGGAGACAGCAGCAAACAGACATATGGGACAGCAATCACACAGCAGTGGACACTAGCGCTGCTGTAGAGCTGGGGTTGTGCTCTGCTTGCTCCCACAGGACGCTTACCAGATGTGCTCGGGAACTGCAGGGCACGTGCCTCTGCTGTGGACCAGCACCTCCATCAGATCTGGAATCCAAACTGGGAACACGATGCTACATCCCAGTGTTTGACCTGGGAAGCTAACACTTGCCAGCTCTGCAGACTTTTCCTATTTGAAGTCACAACGAGGAATTTCCACCAACACTAACGGATTCTTGAAGAGGTCCCAAAGCTGTCATCTCAAATTTTTTTATTTATCTGCCTCTGGGAGAAAAGCAGCTAGTAACAGCATTCACCATGAGTCCAAATTTACCATGCACAAGGAGAAAATTACATACATAAGAGCAACCGAGCTTGTCCAGCAAGCACTGGACTTCTAAAGTGTTCCACTACATCGAGTGACGTTGTTTGTAACTACACTGATGATCCTACTACTTCCATGTTTTTTAGGAAAAAACAATCTTAAGAACATTTAATCTTTGAACTTCGTAAAGGCAAATTGCAATAACAAAACCCTAATATTCTAATGCAGAGACAACATTGGAAATATTACAAGGAAAATCACTGGAAATCAATAACTAAACCCTAATCACTCATCATGCTTTTTTTCTAGAAGTACATCCCCATACTTCTACTATTTTCCTATGTATCACATTTCTGTATCTCAACAAACTGGAGCTTTGCTGATATTTCATTACCCCTGTGAACACAGCTATTGCTATATAAATAACAATGATACTGTTTCTCAAGGACAAATAAATGTATTTTGATCATATCTGAAAGGAAAGGGAGGAAAATAATCTCTGGTCTGAGACAAAGCAAAGAAAATAGCGTAAAAGAAAGGTGCATAATCAGCTAATATATGAGCAAATGAAAAAGGTTTTATTACAGAAATGGCTTTCCTATCTTGAAGAAGAGTTTGTGTGCCCAAATAAGTCTGTTTTTCCAGCACTACGCAGTCTACTCAAACCTATCCCTTCCTCTATAACCTCTCCTAGCATCTACCACATTCAGAGGGTTGCTAACATTTACCTCCCTACTGTGTTGTTTTCAGATTGCAGCATTCCCCGTTAAAAGGTAAGGTTTCCAATTGATCATATTCATAAGACTCATTTTCATGAGACAGTATCTTTCCTATTTCCTGTGTAACTAATTCCTACAAAGCTTATGGGGACTGTTCGTTTCAAACACCGACTCCACCAAGGTCAGAGACCTCCTATGCTCAGCAGTGCTGGATGCCAATTCTTTTTCATCCTTTCCCACCAGAAATAAGAAACAGGAAAAAAAAAAAATTTTCTCTTTCATTTTTTTAAACAGTTTCATTCAGCTAGAGCCCTGCTACCACCTTCCAAATGATGGCAACTGCTGGTAATTGAAAAAAAATAGTGGACGAGTTTATGACTCCAGTTGAGAGCAATAGCCCCTTATTTACAGGGCTACAGATTCCGCGATATCCCTGCACACCGTGAGCAGTGCTCCATGCTTCCCTTTTTCCTAGGGAAATGGGGCCACTCACAGACTGAAGGAGAACCCATCATAAGATGCACAGCAGAATTTGCCTGCAGTTTGTCAAGGCAGAGTAAGAAAAAGATTTTATTGGTATCGTTTTATTTCCAGTTAAATTCCATAAAAATCAATCTCTGGGAAGTTCTGGTAGCTGATGTCTGCATTTACAGGCTAATGCAGTGAGTGGGCATAGCTTGAAATAGATAGCTGTAAAAAGAGATAGCAGCAATGCAAATTGGACTGAATAAGAAAATTATACCCTAAATCGTACGACTGTAAAAACAGCAAAGGCAGAGCGAGTAAAACTGAAACATCTTTGCTTAAACCATGGTTTGTAAATATCGTGGAACCAGGTAGGGTGACAGAGCAGCACTGGAGAAGCAGCAGCCTTCCTTCTAGGAACTCGTTACGTGCTTTTATAACTTAATTTGTATACGGAGAAAACATAAGCCACAAACGATACAAAAATGCTTATGTATGCAAAGCTCTGTAACTGCATGTAAAAATTCTAAAATTAAATTTTTATAGATGAGTGGTTTTTTGAAGTTATGTAAAGAAAAATAGAATAATCAGGTCTTTTGAAGTCTCCAGGTATAATTTACTATGCATTCCACAAATTCACTTGTTCAGTTCAAACTGGACCTCAATCCTTTTGCTTTCTTTGCAGGATTCAAACCCACTTTCAATGTACCATCCCTGCTGAGCAGGCATCACTACGAAGTGGTGATAGCTCAACCTTTCCCTTTAAACATGAAACAGAG
Organism: Chionis minor; assembly: GCA_013398295.1. Lineage (NCBI taxonomy): Eukaryota > Metazoa > Chordata > Aves > Charadriiformes > Chionidae > Chionis > Chionis minor. The sequence continues at coordinate 1,420,368 of VZSF01006623.1, forward strand.
TTTTGAGCCAGGATCTGTGGGCTTTTTAATGGTTTAGATCCTATTTTAGCTGCTGCCTAAAGCATAATGCCTGGAGCATGAATGAGGGCGGGGGNCTCTAATTGTATTTATATTTCAACTAACTCAAATCAAAACATGGAATTTGAAATAAAAGCTATGACTCCCAAGACACTCCATGGCCCGAAAAGGAGGTGCAGCAGGCAGACTGTGCCTGCTGCTGCCGTGGGGCTGAGCGGGACCGTAAGCGAGGCTGCATGCAGAACGAGCACATGTTTGACCTTTGAAGTAATTCCCTCCTCGTGACAGCCAAAAACTGGCTTAATATCCACAAAAATTTCTCCTTCCAAATAGAAAATGACCAACTTCAGGAGCAGAACTGGGAAACAGCAGAAACTTACAGCAGGGACAATTTGGTTGGGTCAGGAACAAAGAAAATTCACCCACAAAACCACCTTTCCTTTTCCTCAAGCCCTTTCCCATCCAAAGGGGCTTGGTGGTTTGAAGCCCTGCTCCAAAGGGCTTTGAGCTAAGCTCTGTCCTGACCCCAGTCTTTGTCCATGCTCAACAGGACGTTCCAGAAGGATCCCAGCTCAGAAGGTCTCCAAGTCCCCTACCCTAACCTTCCTCCTTCTGCCAAGTCCCCACAAAGCCAAGCCCGTGCAGCTCCCGACAGAGGTGGGGAGGGGAGCACGCCGGCTTTGGGAAGAAGGGAGTGCAGATGCAGGTGCAGCCACACGCCTGACCCTGCACTGTCTGTCTTTAACTGGCTTCCTTTGATCCATCTTCTCCCCAGGGTTTATGGTCCGTTCTCATTCAAAGCTCCCAACCACCACCAAGAGACCTGTGCAACGCGGGCCAAGAAAGGGCATCAGGAAGGGACTGTACACGCTCTGCGAAAGACAACGAGCTGCCTGCACGTGACATGTGGTATCACAGGAAAAAAAAGAAAGTTCTTGGCTCACATGTAGATATGCCCCTTCCTAACAAGGGACACGTGAGCTACAATCACAGAATTCCTGTTTCTCAGAGAATCTCAGTCCAGGATGCTCATCTTTCTTGACTAGGGAAGTCACAGGTAGCCAACAGGCAGGTGTCAGCAGCTTTAGATATCACCTTTGACAGCTTGCTCCATGCAGTCCTTAAACAGAGTTATTCGGCTCAGTCCCTTAAAGTTCTCACTTTTTAGCCCCTTCTTCCATTAAGAAGCTGCCTCTGTTTTAACAGAAATAACATAATTTTCAAACTTTTTCAAACAGCTCCATTTTTTTTAACCTCCTCCCAATTATACTGACTACCGCTGGTTTTATTTATTTCTCTAGTATCTCTCCAGTACTGTAGCATGCAGAAATACAGACTTTACTTCAGCTCTTTCCACAGTACTGTATTAATCTCTCTCAAAACATACTGCACCATCCAGATTCTTTAAAAATTTTAGTTAAAGGAACGATTCTGAAATTTCTTTTAATATGGGAAACACCGTGGGTTTTTTTCATGGTAACAAGTTTTTATAAGCATCTCTGGCAGAGATACACCAGCAAACATCTGTACTCAAAACACTGCAAACGTTGATAGTGCCACTGATGTTGTGTATATAGCTGTACTGCTAGCAAGTGTAGAATATACCGGAATAAATCCCATTAGCTGCATTTTTATATGCCAATCGATACGTGTATTTTTGACAACAAGACAGCAAGTCTCTCTACAGGTGCTGCACCTGGTACAAGCCATCTAGACAGGCAGAAAGACATGCTGGGAGGTAACGGAGGTTGAGACTATGGTGTTCCCCCTGTGCTGGCACAGCTGCTTTGCCTTTCCAGCCTAAAAAAACCAAAGCAACCTTCTGACTGAGCTTGCAAAAGCTGGGCTAAGATTTTTTCTAGGACAGAGACTGACTGCTATTGCCCAGCATATAGCTTCTTTCAAGGCACTTGCACAAAACCCTAGGTCCTTCTCCAAAATCTGCTGCTGTTAACACAGTAACTTCAAGTGTTCCTGCTGCCCAGCTGTCCATGCCAGGGGGAAAAGAGAGGTGGAAAATATATCTTAGCCCCTGTGGTATGCATTTGTCATAAAGCTGGAAAAAGTTGCGTACCTGTGCCTACCAAGAAGTTCCAAGTTCATCAATGTATTTTCTCTTGCAATATTTAGCAGGATGAATTTTTAACAACCAAAAAAACCCCTCTCCTTACAAAATGAGTCTATCCCTAATGACTCACAACTTGCAGAGGTGAGCAGAGAACAATTTTTTACTATTGAAATTTTAACATTGCTTCGGGGGATTCACAACAAATTGTTTTCCACGTCAATTCAGGCCCCCACTCTGTCCAATTCATATAGAGCCCCATCTCTAACAGATGACTGCATTAAAGTTGCTAATCAGGTCAGAGGGGGAAAAATAATCCCTTTAAAAATGACCACCACCAAAAAACACAACACAAATCTGCCTGGAGCTTCTAAACAACCTCATGGAAGAAAGTGCCCAGAGAGTATCGGAATAAAAATATTCTGAGAAACTTTGGAGTATTATAGAGCAAAACTACACTTTCCTCCTCACCACAGGCAAGGACTTGCCACAGCATCAGTTTGCAATGGGACCTGTCTTATATACCCAAAGCATACAGAAGAATGGGCAGCTAAATGACCACTTGATGTCTATAATAATTTGTGTTTAGGTAGACAGTAGCTTCCAGCAATTTCCCTTTTCCTGGGGAAATGAGGAAGAGAAGAAGCAAGAAAATAAAAAAGGAAGAGCAGCTAGGTTGGTTCCCTTGTCATTTATTCTGAATATTCATAATGCAGAGGCACCCACACCCTCCATTGCTGCTCTCAGCTGCAAATAGATCGGTGGAAATTTTCAGATGTATAAGCCCAGCTGCCTTCAGTCATCACAGAGTACAAAGCACTCAGCATTCACCCTGCTTCTGTCCCATTACAGAAAATATGCGTCTTAAAATAACAGATCAGCTTCTAAGAAAATAAATGCACACGTGTCCTTAAAGCAACCTTTTTGCTTTTATATCAGTTCCAAAAAATTGTGTCACATCCTCTCTGGGCTAAATCTGGGCATATAATCCGTGAACAGATAGGGTTTGCACAAACAACATGACAAATAAGTAGCTATATACAAAGGCAACAGCATTCTGAGGTTTTACAAGACAAATAAATCAATACTATAAACACTTTTGAAAAATAATTAGCTCATCAGTTTGCTTGGGTCCCTGCATCTTTTCACAAGTCTGCAATAAAATGAAGTAACCTCACCTCAAGCTACTTTTGGTCTTCTAGCACTCTGAGAAACCTTTTTGCACTTGTTAATATTTATATTCCTGCACTGAGTAGCAGCTCCATTATGGAGCTGGGTTCCATTGGGCTGGCTGGCCTCCATGTGGATACCCATGAAAGAAACAGCCTCACTTAAAGTGCTGGTGATCTTGATTTATTTACAGCTATATTCCACAGCTAGATGTGGAAACTATTGTCTGAGCCGAATGCATGGTCAGCAAGCGGCAACTCTTGGTCACGTTAAGATGTTTCTATTCCTCAGCTAAATGTTGAAAGGGTATGTTTAAAAGGCGACTGTGAAAGCTGCTGCTGAAACTCTAGAGCAGGAGATGCTAAATAAGGTGCCAAAGCTGACATCAGGCTCTCAGGAACGAGGGGTCCATCAGCTCTGCAGCTCAAGCCAACACATCCTGCTTCCAGAGGGGTGTTCCTGCATAGCCCGGTTAGCCAGGCAAGAGCTCACAAGCCCTGGATACTGAGTGCACGTCTATTCCTTTTCTAGTCAAGCCAGCTGGAAAATGCCTTTTTTTTGTACAGACTAAACAGCCATAGAGGATATCATTAAATGTCACTCCATTAACAATCCTCATTTCAGTCACTCTCTATTGCGATGGATTTTTATTCCATTAAGGTCAGTGTACTCTACCCACCCCTAGAAAGAAAAGCATGTGATAATGTTTAGTAGAGCAGCCATTAATCTACATGTCCGGCGCTGCTCTGGAGGTCTGAACAGCAGAGATCAGTTATATATATACAGTGGTTTCCTAAAGCCTCCAGCATAGCCAATTGCAATTGGTTTTGTGGGTTTTGGCTTGGTTAACTCTCATTTGCTGTCCCTACTGTTCACTTGCCTGGCTTCTAAAAATGCTGTTGTAAGCAACCAAAGAAGCAGCAGGGTCCAAATGATAACTAGTCTTCATCTGTTACCTGCTCTCTGCAACAGCATTGCACAGCAGAGCCTCAGCAGTGCTATATGTACATCTCTAAGTCGGAGAAACTCCTTCATTGGCTGTAAACAAGGATTACCAAATCTCAGATGGAAAGATCAGACTTTGCTTCTTAGTCTACGTGTGAGAGACAAATAGACGTATGAACAAATGAAGAAGCAAATCAACTGGGATGATGTTAGGCAGATATCTCATCCAACCAACAGCCCTTTAGCGAGGCAGAAGACCTCTCTGTAAAATGAATTCCCTTCTGGATTACTGCCTCCCAAAGCAATAACATAAATCCACCTAACATTTAAGTAAAGGGATATTGGATTTGACAGATCAACAACAATCATGTTTGTCTACAGAGTTAGAAGGTCACTACTGAAGACCCTGCTGAGAAAAGCAGGTGCACATGGAAAGGGGCCAAATATCACAGGGTAGCTAAAGGAGATTAACCTTTGAAGAAAACAAAATATATTAAGAAATCATCAGGCAGAAGCAGTCCCACAGGAACCAGCAGTTAGTTCACTTTTCATTGCTAATAAGAGATACAGTAAAAGCCTGCAATGTTCTGCAGCTGTTTGTCGGGGGATTGTTATGTTTGTTTTTCCTAAACATGAAGATATAGTGACAGATCACACAGTCCAAACACCATGAAGCAGACACCATACAGAATAAGCCTTCCTTTGAAGCAGGAATCAAGCAAACAGTCCAGGTTCAAAGACCTCCAAAACCCATTCTCCAAGCCCACCCACTGCCAAGCACTTCCAGATGTGCCCACTGCAATTTCCTAAGGTGATACTGACGCCTAACTGGAGACATGTTACTGAGACAGACCCCCAAGAATTAAATTTCCCGAGAAAACCCATCCAGTGAGACAGACTACCGCAGAACACACACATATTCAATTCTAGGTATCAACTGCAATGAGGTGGCATCTGTCCTTGGATGATGTTTGGTGCTGCCACTTTCACGGGACGGGAGTTGGAGCGTAATGCTGTTGTGTGCTTAGCATGCTCCCATCACAAGACGTTTCCTTTCTAGATGTAACCAAGCTAAAGAAAACATCTTCTTTCAGAAAAGAGAGAACAGAAACTAACCTGCTAACTTATTTTTTATTCGTTTCAACTTTCTTTCTGTTTGTACAAGTTTTCACGGGTCAAGATTAGTGTATCACACATGCAGCATGAGCATTTACTGATATCGCAAAATTGAAGCTAATATGCCACGTCTCTCCCTCTCCCACTGCTGCACAGACTACCTAAGCCACTTGAAGCGAAGAGCAGCTCATATTTAGAGCTTACCTCTGGAAAAGCGCCAAACCAAGCATCCCAACAGGGGAAGGGGATCAAGAGACTTCTCTCCTGGCTCACTCAAGCCTTGCTCCACAATCACTCATTTGCCCAACTTTCCCAGCTGGTGGAGCAACCAGCCAACCTGAAAAATCCCACATTCGGTCACAACGCCGTTTGGAAGCGGATGCCTTTGCACCTAAGAGCATCTCTCAAAATAATTGGTTCTGCAGTGCAGAAAAACCTTTCTGCCCTGAGCCAACTGAAGTACCGTAGTTGTCTCTTCAGTGGAGGACACTATCCTAACACTGCAACGTGGCCTGCTGGGTACACACACCCTGGGTCGGGACAGTCAGAGAGGCTGCTGGACTGCACAGCCCTTCCTCCTGGCTCCAGGGTGCTGCTCGGAGCTCGCCGCAGACCGACCTATGCTGGATGCCGCGTTAGGCTGCAGTGACGCACCAGGCAGAACTCATAATTCACCTCCGCCAACACCAAAACAATTGGCAGCCCAGGAAGTCCCTCAAAAAGAGGTTTTTAAGCTAGCTGGATTTGAGAGATCTGCTGAAATCCGATACACAGAGCAAATGAGTTTACACAGACTATTTGTTTTTGCATTTAAAATACCGATCTTATAAATAATATACGAGTACTCTCAGCTAGTGTATTGGTACAGAGTACATTAAATTGCATACGGATGATCTGCAATAAATAATACCTTTCACAAAGGGCACTGGAAGCCATTTGACAAGCAAGACAAGACCTAAAACCAAAGAGCCCTTCAAGATGGTGCACCACTCTGTGAGGCTGACGGACACAACATGGCTGGGAACAGATGAGGACGTGTCCGGCTGAGCCACTTGGGTTGGGTTCCTGGGCTCTCATGGGTTCAACGGCATGGAGGAATAAAGAGTATGTACATATACAAATGCATATGTATATATTAATTCAATCTGGTTTCTCATCTTACTAGGTGAAAAAAAGCTCACACAAACAGTGAAGCAACAAGACATCATCTGCTGGAGCGGCCAGACACAGGAATCACCTCCACAAGGCAAGCTGGCAATCGTGTCAGGAGAATCAAATTAGCAAAATGGCACTAGCAGTATAGGAAAGAAAAAGGGAAATGGACTTCATTCCATTTAACAAAGCCCAAACTAGCAACAAGCAGGGAGAGGAACAGAGTCCAGCCCCTGCACCGTTAAATCCATTCGGTACCATTCTCCAGTAGGCACTTTTCACCTAAGACAGTCTCAGGTAAATCCCAGACTAGAGTTTCATTCCTCTCTCTACCAGCACCCAAGAAGTTTATCTGTTTAACAGTCACTAATTAATTCCTCAGACATGATCAATTTGTTTAAATTTGTTTGCATCTTTGAGGGTATATTTTTTGCCTGTGGAATACTGTATTGTTTTCTGAATGCCATATTAATGGGGAATGTGGCTACAGTAAATACTTGAGTTTTCAACCTTCCTTTGGGGGACAAAGGGAATATAGCAGCAGGGTTTGATGATCTTAAAGGTCTTGTCCAACCTAAACGATTCTGTGATCATTGTGGTCATTTTTTGAAAAACAAGCTGTTGGTCCCAGGTTAATAACATTGGCTGGTGGAATCTGCTACTGGTGCAGGTAATTTCTAACCACAGAAAATGGTCATGGTAAGAAGCTGAATTGTTCTCTGAGGACAGATGTAGGGCACACTTGATTTCACCACATCCACGCTGGACACTTGAAATTATCGTCGGAGCTTAATACTATGCTGAAAAACTCCACAACTGCTGTAAGGGCCTCCAGCCTTCAGAACCACCTGTCACCTACTGCCATAGAGAGAAACCCAAGTTTTCATTGTGGACTGCCAGCACTAGCGTATTTGCAACAACAGAAAAAGAAAATATGTCATCTAAGACCAAACCCCTCTGACGTACGGCACGCTGCCCTACATTTCACAGAGGCAACGGACGTGGGCAAAGTTTTGAGTACTGCAAATGCTATAAACACAAGAAAATGGCCCGTTTCCTCTGCTGCTTTCACGTACAGCGCTCCAGGTTTGGAGGAGATCACCCTCTGAGCTCCAGCTCTGCCACCACAGTGCTTGTGCTGCGGTGGCTAATCACAAACTAATACTGTTAGAATCACTCAGCGCTTTACAAGCCTCGTGCAAACATTCCTTCGCTTTCTCAGAGACAGGTAACCGCAGGACCTCTGGCAGCAAGTTGAAAAAATGAATTATCTAGCACTATGCGGACCCAGGAGCAAAGCTCAGGAAATTCCTGCATCGCTGACTGCTGTTCAGATTCTTTTTCTTTTGCTCCTGCCTGGAAGGACTGAATCAAGAGCTGCAACAGAAGCCACAGCTCTCTCAAAAGATGCTCTACAAAAAAAAACGGGAGAAGACATTAAGTAGGCAAGCAAGGATTAGTTATGCTCATTTGGGGAGACTTTCTTAATCCTGAGAAGAGGTAGCAGAGCTGCACAAAGCACCAGACAAAGGAATCAAAATGCAATTCTAACGGATAAGCAAAGAGCACACCTTACCTGCAAACTCAGCCCATTCCAACATGATTTCGCTAAACTTTTCCTCTCAAATTCTGCTTTTCTCCTCTCTTCAGTCATGTTCCTTTTATACTGTGTTGGCTGCCTTCATTTTTTATTTATTGTATTTTGCCCCCATTATAACTTTCCTCAGCAAAGTTTTTAGCCGATTGCAGCAATCTCACATCTCTCCTGACCTGCTGCTAGGAATTGATGGGCAGTAGTACTCATTATTTTACAGGTGCCCTCCACTTGGAGAAGCTGCACCACTTACAATACAAGGGAGAGCGTGGTGGTGGCAAAGGAATTTATCTGCCTGAGACAGAACCTGTTACTAAAATTTTCAATATTTAATTCACGCACTCTGTGTAAGAAGATCAGGAATGATCTCTTTATATACGTGCCTACATCCATGCAAAAACGTTAGATCACGGTGTCTGTCTGTGTAAGCAGATGCAGGTCCCTCGTGCCCATGATTTCTGCTTCCAGCATCATCTCCGAGCGTATCAGACAGCCACCGCAATCCATGAATTTAAGGGCACAGTTTTACACCTGGGATGCATCTAGCCCAATTGGCTGATTTCCAAAATGGTTTTGAGCCAGTTTCTAAAGCTCTGAGCTTTATTCTGTACATCTGTATGTGTTTGTTCACGCCACCATATTTCATGCTTCCGTTCCTGCAAAAACCTGCGCTTCAGAGCACAAGCTGCTCCCGCGTACACAGAACGGGGAGCCCGGCCACCGGCACAGAGCCTGGCAGGGCAGGAATCACAACAGAAAGGACCACAGAGGCGTGAAGCACTGGGATAACATTGTTTCCATGATGCTGTAGGATTTCAAACCCAAATTTGGTGTATTTTAGAGCTGGAAGCAAATCACCAGTGAAAAGACTGCTCAGACTTGTTTTACCGGGAGCTTGGCATCCGCCACAGAGGACGGCAACAAAGGGAAAGAGAGAAATAGAGGAAGATCCTTGGGGGCCTGGAAGACTAAACGAAATGAGGCATTTGCTTTGGAGCCTGAAAATTGTATGATACGGTGTTTGCTTAGATGAGCAGATTGCAAGTAAAACATGGCATGGTGCCTTCGTTCACATATAGCAGGGGCGTTCAGGAAGCTCCTGTCTACATTCAGTTGGTCACAAGGAGCACTGGCAGATAATTTTAGAACAAAAATAATTAAAGAAATAAAGAATTAAAAAAAAAGAAAAAAATAATAAAAAGGATTCCAGCTGCACTGTACAAAGGAGCACAGCAAGATATCCATTAGAGGTTACGGCTCTCCCCCTAGACAAAAGCAAAACATATGTCATGCACTAATATTTCAGACCTAGTTCCTACTAACCACACAGTTAGGGTATTAAATATACATTTCCGTGTCACAGCAGAAACAGACACAAATACGAGCATGGTAATACTTCAGCGTGATGTGCCAAGCTTAAAAGTCACTTACAGTAGAATGAAACCTATTTGGTACTTATTTTCCACAGGTACAAGTCAGCAGTCCTAAGCAGATGGCTGCCTTTAGCAGAAAACGAGCACCTGAGGAGGGAAGGGGAAGCAAGTAACTCCAATAGGCCATCTGTTTCTTAATTTTAAAGCAAAGGGCACAAAGAACTTTGAGGCATTACCAACTATATCCACCCTGCGCCATACCCTCCCAATTACTCAGTTGTCAGCGGCAGTTAATTCCCCTATTGTAGTGATGCGATGCTTTTCCACGCGGTGCCTGAGAGCCATAAACGATTGTGCCATGTGTCACCGCTAGCTCCTCCAGAGAAAGTGTTCCCCCAAGCCAAAATACTTCATTTGCAAATCACACCTGAGCAGGAGTTGATAGGAAAAGCCGGCTCCATCTGTAGTTACAGTCTCTCTTTGGCTTCACCAGAGCATAAGCAAGTACTTAAACGCTTCACAAGCCAGACCCTTGGAGCAACATGTACGCTTCTTTCAAACAAATATCTGTATTAACCTTGCTCCAGACAGTAAATGTTTATACGTTACCAGTTATTTGTGAAAGTTTTTGCGCTGCATAATTTACGAAGCACAAAACAAAACTGTCTACTTCCACATCTTAGGCATTCGCTCTTCCTTTTAAAATATTGATGTCTCCTGTGGTAGGGAATCACACATGACTTTGTATGTGAATGCTCTGTCCTCGAGCACCCACAGCCTGAAACTGCTGCCTTAGAAAGTCAAAGAATTGCTTGGAAAGTTTCCTGCATTGGCATTTGTTTCTTAAAAAGCAATATATGAAACACAGAGCAATGCCAGTCTCCCACATCGTGTCCACGTTTCCTCTGCGCTCCAGCTGACCCAAATTTTTGGCACTCAGTTTTTTGACCATGCAAACTCCAGTTACTACACCAAAGGGGTAAGACTGTGAAGGACTTAGATTAAACACTTGACTCTCTCTCCTAACATCATAACGTTGCCTTTTAGGGAGGTTTAAACAGCCTATAACTTGCCCAGAGACCTGTATGTTCTCTTTTTCTTACACAATTGCACCTATTGCACAAGCACTAGCTTGAAATGAGATGTCCGTGTCCTCAAGAGACCTCCACAACTCCTGCAGCTGGAGTTGTTGTACAGGGCAATCTGGCCTCCATGCCACCAGAAGGTTTGCCTACAAGAAGTAGTTGTCCTGCTTTAACTCTTCTGGTAGAATTATACCTGGTCTCTGATATAATGACACCAGCTTAGCAACGTAAACGTGAATGCAATTTTACTAGAATAAAGATGTTCCATAGTGGCATAAATGTTCCTATACAGGAACAGAAATGAATAAAGACTAGTGGAAGTTCCTTCTTACCCATCTAATTGCCTCCCCACAACAGACAGTATCTGTGTAGCTTGTTTGGTTTTAGAAATCTTGTTTATAAATATTGGGCCTAAATATAGAGACAAAATAAAAGTATCTATACCAGAGAGTTTTGTATGGCTTCAACAGAAGCAAAAGGTCTGCAAATGTATTTAAGTAAGATATGCAATTTGCTCACAGTAAGTGTTAAAAAGCCAGTGAAACTCAATTGACAAGAAATTATGGCATTGACTGAGACTAATGAAAGAACAAGAAGCACTTTTAAAATTTCTTATTAAGTAAATAAAATACCGAGAATAGAAGCCTCACAACTAAAAAAGTAAAATTGAAATAACACGTTTCAATTATTTAAGAGGAAGGTTATCCCAGGTAGCCTGAAAAATAGCAAGGCACTAATTTGTTACAAGTGGAGACACACATCATGCATGTGCAATTCATGGCAATGCGCAGGGATCAAACAAGCAATAGCTTGGATGACAGAGATTCCCTCGCTTAACTCTCCGCAGTCCTGTTGTCGTTGCCTATCTGACAAGAAGATCAGAAAGGAAGACAACGGTAACCTAAGGGGGCCTTTTGTCACCTCCTGTCAAGGTAAACTTTCCTCAGAGAATCCATCAGAACATTAAATTCATCTTTAATCGTCTGGAAAAAAAAAATTGGCAAGAAGTAAAACAAATAAACAAGTTAAAATTCAACTAAGTCATTTCTCCTCTTCTCCAGCAAAGACCCTGTTGTCCATGGATTATTTAAGTTAACTGACAGATAGTTTTATCAAAGCCTTGTCTACAGGAAAAGAAAAGAATAATGCAACTTTAAATGCTACTAACTGCAAGAAGGTCATAAAGATTTATGGTTTACCCTCCTGTAAATAGCATTCTTTATAACTGATCCCCAGGAGATTTACTGAATGCTCAATAACCTTTCTCTGGTGGATGCAAGCAAAATCATCCGCACCATCTCTAAACCCAGTTTATTCAGCAAACCAAGAGCACTGTGCCTGCAAATTGCCCTCAACAGCACCGTCCCTTCTCTCCCCCCGCTTCTGCAAGTTGGTAGTAATGAAGATGCTGTTGTGATGGAGAATCTTCCCAGTCAAGGTTGAACTTTAAATGTACTTGGAAAGAGTTCTCTGAGCCAAATGTCACTGAGCTGGCCTTGTGGGCCCAGCATGGAAGATGAAGTGTGTACACTGGGCTCTGCAGGATTACTGCTAGAGAGACTCTTTCACCTTCAGCTAAAAGAAAAACTAAATGTTTGCAGAGAACTAGGCAGTGACTTGGCAAACGGAAGCCACATCTGTTATTAAATCATTTGTAGTTTTCTCAACCTCGGTGTTACCAAGGATGCCATTACCAGGAAAAAAAACAAAAACACCCAAACAGATAAACAAATGGGAAAGTGGCTGAGGTCAGGCAAATTCCTAGATACGTTAGCAAAAGTTCTCTTAAAGGACCCTGACAAACTGGTCCCCAACTCCATGCGCAGGGCAGCGTACAAGACAAATGATCTTTTTCATCAGTCCTTAGAGCTTGGTATCCCTGTGCAGTCCCAGACACCACCACAATTGCCAGTCCCAGATCCCCAGTCTCCAAAGACGCATCCCGGTATCTTTAGGGAACTACTTGTGGCACAGCCAGCTCCCGGGAAAAGAGGACATCTTTTGATGCAACACGCAGCACAATGAAAACACCATTTGGCACAGCAAGGGGCAGTTCTCAAGCTCAGCAGCTTCAGCATTGCACGGAGAACTGGTGATCACCGGGGCCGATGCCCACATCAGCACCCCGCGTCACCCAAAGGGCTGTTGCCTGCACAGCAGTCCAAATTCTAGGCACCGCTTCAAGCCGTGTTCTTCCTGCTCAGAGATCCACTCGAGGGAGACCTGGTCCCTTTAGCTGGGATCTGCAATTTAAACTTTGTTCAAAACTAGTGGGCTGGCATCTGGGTACAATTCTACATCTCTGTTTGCTTTTATTAATGCAAGAAACATGGGATAACACGGCTGCTCTTGTCCTCATGACTTAATCTCACCCTCCAGCAGCCGTCCATGCAAAGGGGAATTGTACAGAGAGCACAAGCCTCCTGCCAGAGGATCACAATGCCTTTACTCCCGCTCTCTCCTTCTCTTGCATGAAAAGAAAAAGTATTGGCACAGCTGACAGACAGACAATGGGAATATCATCTCAACATCTGGCTCTTACAGGTGTTTGCAGCCAGCGTTCAGCCTTATCTCTCTCCGTGTAGCACGACCGACTTGCACACATTGCCAGGCGGGGTTTGACGTTATGCACGTTGGCTTTAAATCTCTGACCTATCTGATCTGTATTGCTGTATTCCCCAGCCCCGCCCCGTTTTCCGGATGTATTATTTTCAGTGGTATTTTGGGAAAGGCAAAAATTATAGTCCCACCCATGCTATTTAAATACCTCCATACTTGGACAGCAGTTTTCAGCGGAAAATTGGGAGCGCTCCCCCAGCCCTGGCCCTAAACTGCCCTGATGCTGCAGGCAGCTCTGAGCTGGGGTTGCAGCTGTTACCCATTGAATGCAAGTCTTGCGCCTCACAAAGTTCCCAAGACAGATGCAAACACATCCAAAGCTTTAGGGGGCTAAAATGTGGTGTTCTGGTTTCTAACCCATCGCTAACTTAGAGCGAAATTAAATCCCGCCTGTAAACATCCATCTGTTATTTCCAGTCACCCAGCACCAAATAGAATATTTAAGGAGTGATTTATGATTCCATTTATTTTACATACCTCAAAATGAAGCATGCAAATAGCTAAATATTTTAAACTAACCAGTGAGCAGTTCCCAAGTGTCTGAAAACATCTGCATCTCCCTCACCCACACACAAGAGATTCCAAGTTTTTAAGTACGAAAATTAGGTTTTAAATTATGCTATTTTCAGAGAAATTATGTCTTGAAGGAGATAACTTGGCCTTTGCAAAAAACCCAGCTCCCCTGGGTTACTCTTGGAAAGCCTGGCAGAAGAGTTCTTCTACCCACCCTCCAAAAAACATTAAATTGCACAGATAAAAATAATAATAAAAAGGTCAAAGTTGTTTGAAGTTTAGTCAAACATAAATACCATCTATGATAAGCAGTGGCCCTGGGGAGTGGCGTACCACTGACCTTTCGTAACAAGAGAGTCAATAAGTGGCACCTAGTGCCAGGGGAAGTATTACAAAGGTCTCCAAGCATGAAAATATCCGTGTATACACTAATCAGCCTGCACATTCACTCACACTTGTTTATTATTTCCACTGATCTCTCCACCACAGGATGAGGGGAAATCCCTAGTGTTGCTAATGATCTAGCTCATGCACTGAATAAGTCAATCTAGATCAGGGCAGCAAAGATTAATGGAGTCTTTGCTGTGGGAGTTTTGCTTCTGTTCACAGGAGATCTCAACAGCGACTTCATACAAATAAAAATTATTCCTATCATCTTGAGCTGGGGTGACAAAAAAATATATATAATTCCTTGTTTGATTCACACCCATGACAAAGGAAGAAAGAAGCCTACAAAAACCTCTTTCTTTGCCAATTATGAATACTTACAGCGGATCTTTTAACAAGAGAAAAATGTTTCTTCCTTTGAGGATCCTTAGGGATTCTTTTCTTATTTCTGTCTTCCCAAGAAAGAGTACACTGGAAGGTCAGTGGAGAACCAGAGGATCTGTGTTCTTTCAGCTGGCAGAAAAGGTCAGAGCAGTACATAAATGCCTACCCTGATGGACTCCAGGCAGTAATAAGGAAGGCCATAAGAAGGCCTATAAATAACCAGTATATTTGCCCTTTCTTGGCATATTTCCTGGAATAAGGTGTTGAAAGCACTCCCAAAAACTTGATGGAAAGGAGCGCATCAGAGCGGCAAGTGGCGCTGCTCCCCTCCTGCAGCACAACACACAGAACGACACCTGACCGTCACAGACTCCCGAAGTCTCCATTTTCACGCTGTGACCACATAGCTGGACTCCCTTCCCTCTGACTCCAGCTGGCCCTGGAGTTCACCAGGCTCCTTGGTGCAACCCAATGCCCGGGCTTTGGGGAGCTCTGCCCACTTGTGCCATCGACCAGATTTTACATCCTCTGAGCAATTGCTGCACCCACATGCTGGGTCCCAGGAGGGAGCCTGGAAACACAACATCATGGGTGAAGCCTTTTAAAAGTTACAATATGGAACATCAGACTCTCCTGCCTCTCTTGGCTATAATTCCCTGTTGGTTTGTGGTTTGGTTTTTTTAATTCCTAGAGACGTGAGCAACATCAGAGCAGCCTGTTGGTTGAGGGGCTTTGTTGGGACCAGCTTCAAAGGCGTGAAAACATCCAGAAAGTACCGGGTTGAGTGTCCGCTAGTCCCCTGCAGGCAATAGGAGGATTACCTCCAAACGCTGTCATCAAGCGCCAGCCCTGTAACTTGTAACCTCAGTAGGTAAGCAACAAATTCCCCTACAGCAGAGCTTGCTGGGGCTCTCCAGGCTCCACTCTTTTCTTGTTGTCTGCACTGTATTCTGTATTCTGGTACCACAGCAGATGTGTCCTCTTGTAGAAGAGTCCCAGAGATTACTTGATCCCAACGTCAAGAGCACCAACACAGAAATGCAGTGATCCGATGTGCTTTGTTATTCCCAGTGCCGCATCCGCAGGGATGAGGATACTAGGATGAGAGGAGGATGCTCAGCCTAGCTCTGCTGTGTACCCTGAGATGATCGACAGAGCTTGAGGAAAAAATATTGATTCCATGTTAAAAAAAAAAAACAAACAAACCAAAACAAACAAACAAACAACCCGCAAAACAAAAAAACCCAAACACAAAGAAAAAGGAAATGCAAGAGTTTTGTTAGGGAGCGGCAGGAATAGAGAATTGAGCATATGGAGAGAGAGCAACTTGCTTTCTTCCTCTTGTTGCAGCTTTCCTGAACTCCAGAGAAATGAGAGGAACCACTTTGCATTCTACTATGGTCGGGACTTCACAAAGCTAAATTATATCACTCTGCTACACTGGTTGTTACTAAAGAAAGATGATAAACAAATAACATCCTGAGAGAGCTCAGGAATAAAGAGGCCGGTGCTATTGTTTGGAGAGATGGAATAGAAAATGTGAGAGAGGCAACAAGGAGAGAAGCTATTATTCTGCACAAACCCAGTGAATGCTTAAAAAAAAAAAAAAACCAAAAAAGTATTCACGTTTGCTCAAACAGATTGTCCAGTGCCAACACACTGGGCTGCAGAGGGTCAGTTCTGATCTTCATGAAATGCAGCCATTTGTATGGATCGAGATGAACTTTAAGAGACATTAATACCCTCATTACCCTCATCCTTAATGCTACCAGTGAGTCAACAACAGGTATAGGTGTAGCTTTCTGTGGACACCGTTTGGCTCGCACCACTCCGTGGATCCCACCACTTAGAAAGGAGGAAAGTACAGCAGAAGACTGCGTTTCGGTTTGAATCAAGTCTGTCAGTGTTAAATAGGAAATCTGGGTCTGGGGTGGATTCTCAGGATAGCCATCTGGAGCACACATCTGGAGAGAAGTTAACCAGTGGCTGCATGCCACTATAATCATTCCTCCCTCAAGTACTGCAAATGGAGCATCAAAGCAGAAAGCAGGTGGTTCTTCCAGGAGATAAATGAACCACAGAGAAGGGTCAGAAAGTGTGACACACATTTGATGAGGTGGGTTTTTTTCATGCTCATAAAAATTGTCAGAACAAATTACCCATTGAATGTTATACCAGGTTGCTACATGCCCAACATCTCCTTCCTTGTTGCTTTGCAGAGAGCGGAAGTTCAGTGAAAAGTTTCCTCAAACAGGCATTAACTTAGAGTATAAACCAGCATTTGGTTTCTCACATGAGTACAAATCAACTGTACTCCAATATTGAGAGGTTTCATCTCATGCTGTGGACAATAGTACTAATTTGGGGACTGCAGATTCAGGCATCTGTGAAATCTCTCAAGGATTTCAAAAGGTTTCTCATTCTTCATCAAGGTAATTCTAAAACCCCCAATAGAAAAGGGGAAAACCTGTATGGGATGTGAAAGTAAAGTGAGTTAAGCTTCTGCTCTGAGCCTCTTTAATGCCCAGAAGCGCCTGCTCTTTGCTGCCTGTTTCGGGAGGACTCCGCCTGTCCCACGGCAGTGGTCTCACATTGAATAAATTGTGATAATGCAGAGCAGCAGTTTGAACTGCACCTTCACCAAGCAAGAGCCCTGATAGAGAAGTGATACTCTGATTGACAGCCTGTCATACCCTGACACTCCGTCAGTGAGTAGGTCTGGTCAAAACCTTGGTCAATGAGAGATTAGAACTGAGAATTTCTTTTCCCCAGGAAAACTGGGAGTTTTGTGAATGCTGAAGTAGTTTCTCTGAAAAGATTTTTCTTTTTCTCCCCCACCTTCACCCCCGAAAATGCTGAAAATGTAAGAAATATTTTCTCAAGAATTTGCAGATGGAGCCTCAATACATGAGGAGGACTGTTCACTCAGGAATTTCAAAATGTTTGAACCTCACCTACACCTGAAGGCGAGCATTTTGTATATTTCTTCAGCACCATGCACGTGGTGAAGTTAGAGCAGAGGTGCAGACCCAGACGGAGAATGCCAAAGGCCACAGCTGTGGCCAGAAGAACAACTACACACATGTAAACAACTCAAATGCAGCATGGATATTTCTTCAGGGCTTCCCAGACCTTTGGCCTGGTGTGTTGCACTTGTCCCAGGCTTTCTTGGAGAAGGTCACACCACTGCCGGCCTTGGCAAGCCAGGCAAAGGAAAGGGCTCCTCTCCTCTCATCTCCTGCCCCAGAAGGTGAAACTTTAAGAGCCTCCCTCAAATCTTGTTATTGTGCCTGGATCCAAGGTAGACGAAGGCAGGCCAGTATCACTATTTAGGAACTATGAAAGATCCAATTTGTCTAGAGTTCACCCTGGTATGAACAATGACTTGAAAAATCAGTGCTGTGAAGATTTTGATGGGCTGGTGACCCTTTAGCTTATACTGTAAGTGATTTCAGTCGGGGAAGTTTGCTCCTCAGAAGAGCTCCTGTCCGTATTCTGCACTGAGATAAACTGCAGCTGGCCCAGCATTTACAGAAACTACTTCTGGACGTGGACAAAATATATAAACCAAAGTGGCAGCCAGAACCTCTGAGTTTTTAATGGGAACACTCCCTTAGAGGCACGTAGGTATCAGAAAGAGGTGGTCTATGGCCATAGATTTTTTTGTAGTAGATATTAAAAATGCAACTGTGAGATTCTGGGGATTGGCAATGAGATAGGAAGTTTCTCCCTTGTCAATCCAGCCCTGGTCTGGACCAAGAGAGTTCAGTAAGTTGCTACCATTTCATGCCCAATGCAAAAGAAGATGAAGCCTTCACATGTGTCTCAGCAGACAGCCTCGACACAACTTTGGAAATAAAACCAGCAAGCTTGCACCCAATAGCAATGTCAGGAACACCCAAGTCCAAGGAACAGAGACACAGGGGCCTGACCAGCTCTCTTGTGCCTACAGGAGAAACACTGATGGACTTTGGTGGCAGGCACACCGCGACTCTGTCTCTACAGACTGACAATGCTGAGGTACGTGTCTGGCCAAGGTCAGACTGACACTGACTTCCAATAAAGCTGCTGAAAGGCAGCTGACTATTTTTGTGCTGTACTGCAACCATCTACTGCCCAAGTGGTTTAGGTGGAACTTGCAAAAACTGCTGCATTTGGGGTCATCTTTCACTTTTAGCCCAGCAGCAATTACCTGGGTAATTTTAGAAGCTCTTTCAGGTAGCCTGCTGTGCAAGTCAGTGCTTTTGTTAAAGGAGTATTCATTGTCCAGCAAATAAAGTTAACACCAGAAGAGGAAGAAGAGGAGAGGATGACAGCTCAAATCTCTCACTTGCAGTGAGATCTGCATTACTATAACTAGACATTTGGGTTAATTTCTCTCATACTGAGTCACATGCATTAACCCAGGTTAAGCATAACACTAGTGACTGGGTTTTCAAGGGCTCTGAAATTGGGTTTTCTTTTAATTTTCTCCTATTTCTTTATATCTACCAAAAAAAAGAGGTAATGCTTCCGAAATTGCTTTTAGGAATTGAAATGTGAAAGGGATTAAGAGAGGCAGGCCTCTTGCCTGCACCACGATTCACCAAGCTCACGCAAACACCAATAATGAATAAAGCAGGCGCTACCAGACATCCCAGGGTGGGCAGAGCCCCTGAGAGGACCTGGCCACACATCTGCAGGAGCCAGCAGGGGTAGGAAACAGTTCCTGCTGCAGCACCTCTGTTGTCTTTAAACTGAAATTCCTCTGTTCAAGCTCTTTTTTTTTTTTCTTCCCCTTTTGCTTTTCTCGCCCTCACAGCAGATGAGAGCAACAGAGGAACATCCACAGTTACTGGACCTCACCCAGCCTCTAAACCATGAGCCTGCTCAAGCAGCAATGCCATTTGATGCTTGAGTATATGACTATGACCCTCACACTCCACAAATAGTATACCTGGATCTCACCAGACATGTCCTTTCCTACATAGCCATCTTTTCAGACTGAGAAATTCCAGTTACATCACTGCACGCTCAGGTCTACAGAGCATGCAAATCACAGCCAACCCTCCTCGGTCACATCTGACCAATTGCACGTGTGTTTTACCTGCCACCTGTTCTTCTATTTTCACATTTTTCCCTGAACTGGATGCAAGATCTTTATATTTGTATCTCATTCGGGTTACCAGACCTGTTTTGAAAATCCAGCCGCTTCCACAGGCTGTATAAATAGGAGGCAAGTTTCACAGAAACTCTGGTCTTGTAATATTTACATGAGGTCACACAAAGAACCAAATTCAGCTCTCACTTCTGAGAGCTAAACTCAATCCTCCAGAGCCCTTTCCTCCTAACTGCTAAATCAACTTTTCTTTTCCTGAAATTCTCCTCTTTCAAAAGCAGCTCCCTAAGGCATCTGCTACAACACATAAAGCATCCTGACAAATGCCATCAATTTAATTCATATTAATGGTAATGAAAGTTAAATAATAGATGTTGCCCACAGTATTCGCGTATCTGTAAGTTCTGCCACATTGCTAGGGGAAAAAAAAAAAAAAAAAAAAGAGCCCTGCATTTCTTATGTGGACAATTAGCTCTTTGAAAGAAAAACCCCTCTTCATTAACTGGAGACCAAGTCATTTGTTGACATTTATCTAGCGGGATTCTCTAGAGCAGAATAATGAGGGAATACAGGCTACTGGTGCCCAGCCACGTACCTGCGAGGGCCCAGCAGACCCGCAGCACGACGGCCGATATTGCGGGCACATCTGCCAGCAGCTCTCCCAGGGGCCGGACCGGTGGCAGGCAGCCTCCCGCCCCCTGCCAAGCAACGCGCCCAGACGCCATCACACCTCCGTGGCTCGCGGTACCCCTCCTGCCGCACGCTGTACCAACAGGCCAGACAAAGCCAGGACAAAATGTTCCCTGCCCTGCGCCTAGCAGATGGCAGGACTGGCAGTGACACAGCCCAGACCCAGCCAACACGGCACCGAGCATCGCGCCGTGCATCCGCGGCACAGCGGTGCCCTGGGGAGGACCGAAAGCAGCACGACAGCGCTAATACTGACGCCGCAGCCCGCCAGGCACCTTAAAACCTGGTGGCACAGGCTGGAAAACAGGTCACATCCCGAGTTGGGTGCCAGATTTGAGAGGGAAAGGGGCAGCCCTTGGGAGAGACATGCTAACTCGGTGCTGCTCCCCTCCAGCAACAGCCCCTCAGCAGAAAGTAAAACCGCCCCCGCCTGGAAAGCAGCCGCTGCCATAGAATCATAGAATAGTTTAGGTTGGAAGGGACTTTGCAGATCATCGAGTTGCAACTCCCCCTGCCATAGGCAGGGACCCCCTGCCATGAGAGCTGAGAGAGTTTGGCTCCCTGTACAGAGGCAAAGCAGTTGGTTGTGGAAGGTAGAAAGAGAGAGAGGAGAGAAAAAAAGAAAAAAAAAAAGAAAAAAAAAAGCCTTCCCATGCTGCAGTTCTCCCTTCTCTTGTTTGCTCCTGGATTTCAGGCTTTTGCAGGTGGCTACCTGGGCAGAGGCAGTATTGAGACTGCAGAGCTGCACAACATGTTTTCCACTTTCCGGAGAGTGGCCATTGAGTGAAGCGCCAACGCCAATTCATCACCGCAGAGTTGCTCAAATCCTCTCCTTTCCGCTGCCAGCTGGGGCTGAGCACTCTGGTAAAATGCCAGCAGTCGAAAGGTTAATAGCAATGGGACTGCAATTCAAGCTTGCCGAGATAAATGAAGGTAGAGTGCAAGGAAAAGAGGGGGAGAGGATCCTTGTTGTGACTTCATGGCAGTCTTTTTCTTCTATCATCATCATCTGAAAAAGCACGCTTATCGAATTCACTCTCCAGCAAGCCCAGCGGAGAGAGAGCAGAAGACAAAATGTCCCTGAAACTCACCCAGTCTGGCAAAAAGCAGCACCGTGTCTATTGCTGTAACACATCAGCAGCCCCAAATACATCCTCAGCTGAGCCTCGTAGCACTGAATTAGTTTTGCTGGAAAAACTTAACAACTCGTTGCATGCTAGAGGCCATATACACCATCTCAGGGCTGGATACCGGAAAATATACTGCTGTGGACTCAATACAGATTTAAATGTCTCGCTCACGTTGCTGCGGAGGCACTGTTTACTGCTCCGGAGCACAGGGGGCTCGGTCTGCATCTGGAAACTCCAAAATCCTGGAGCCAGCCTTGATCCTTCCCATATCTAACGTGGGCATGAGTTACTCCCAGGAACCTCAAAGCTGCAAGCACAAGGAGATGCAGGAGATCTCGCTCGTAACAGCTAATTGGTGTATTTTAATACAAACTCAATGGCCAGCTTAAAACCAAACTTTCCCCCCCCCAAAAAAAAAAAAAAAATCCCAACCCTCACTCTAGTTGCTGGTGTTCAAGGAGCTATTTTTCACTCCTCCTTTCATTTAATCATTTCACAGCTGATGTGCACGCTTATCTAAAATAAAACATTTTTTATTTTGATAAACTCCTGTGACTGAGCTGAGCAGTCAAAACTGGCAATGAAGAATAAAAGAGAAACGGGAGAAAAATGCAATGCCAAAAAAGAACAAGAAGGATGATCTTTTAGTGTAATACTTGCTAAATTCAGAAAGCTTTTAACATGTGTATTTTTGTGGAGAAAAAAAAAAAGATATTTTATTGAAACTTAACACGTAATGAAGAATTATGATCAGTCGCATTTCAGTTATTAGAGAATAAAGCTAGAAAGGATGTATTTAGACCCCCGTCACTCAAGATCTTACTATTCGAGCTGCAATTCAACAAAACATTTAAGAGAATAATAGGAACCACATGACCAATTCTATTAATTTCAGGACAGGGGTTTTTTTCCTCCCAATGCCTTCAGGTTTTCTTCTATCTGTTTCTTATTTTCAAAAGCAGCAGCAAGTTTTTGCTGGGGGGAGGGAGATATGGCCCAAGCCTTGCAAAAAAATTATACAAGCAGATCTAATTCTCCACATACTTACAAAAGGATTCAGTTCTTAGATACTGCTGGCAAACTTTTAAAAAACAAATATATGAAACTTAATTTTTTTATTTGTAAGTAATGATGAATTATAACTCTAAATGAATTATTTATGGTATCCTACATATAAGAAATCAACTTTGTTGCTTCACTGATTTCAAAAACAGTCCTGCACTCTATATCCTGTAGAAAACATTTCTTCCTACAGTCCCTGCAAAAGATTTATATATCAAGTTTCTCATTTTCCTGCAGCAAAGAAATTCTGAAATGAAATTTATTTTTAAAACATATTGCTCATCTCTAACAGGAAAGTTGAGGTAACACTAGAATGGCATTTTGGAATATAAGTGGTTTTTAAGACAAAAAATTTAAATAAAAGAAAGAGCGGCGAGTCTATAAAGAGTTCTGCACAGCTCAGTCACAAATGTTACTGCATACCACAAGGCAACCAAAAGGCTGCTTTTCTTCCATTCTTCCTGTCATTTCTTTTTAAAAAAAAATTTTTGTATACCACCTCACAAGCATCCATTTGCATTATTCATAATAGCAACTTGCAACCACAAATAAGGACACATAATTCATTTATATTTTACATCATTAAGAAGGGTATTATAACTGTGAGCAGTAAATAGGAAATATAATAGCATTCAGCTTTTTCATGCACTGTGAGCTAACAGGTATTGAAACTTTGTGCAAGTTTCAGTAAATGAGAAACTTTTTTTTGTTAGGACTGATTTGAAGCACGAGGAAAACATGAGCTACACAAGACAAAAAGAATTGGAAAAGGATGAATGCACTGAGCACATCAAGTCTATTTAAACATCCCCCAGCAAGCTGATTAAAAAAAAAGTTTCTCTGCGAAACTCCAAACTGAAGCACCTGAACTCTGGTCTAAGCTAAGCAGCACAAGCCTCCCCCCTACAATGACAAAAGCAAAAGTCCTGCAAGAAATAACCATCACTGCTTGGACAGAGAGAGATGTCGGAGTTCAGGATTGGGCTGGATCAGGCCCACCTTTGATAAAGGGAATACCTGCAAAATTCAGTTTATAAGTGTCCCCACCCTATTTAAATGCTTTTGAGAAAGTTCTGTCCCCAAACCCTGCATACAGCTCCCATGAATAGTGATAGACTCCCATTTACACAAGTATAGCTATAACAAGTATCAGCCTTGAGTAGACTTAACATTTGACAGCCCACAGGCTGAGGAGATCTGTCCAGAGAAAAAAACATCTAATCCCACCTACTTCAAATTTCTGTCTATTTTTAGGAAGGGTCAGGAACTGAAACTCTCCAGCTGAGATGCGAGAGAAAGCAGTAGTCCCCTGGTATGTTTTACTGCCTGAAACTGAAGAACACAAACTCTCAGAGACCACAACATGAGGCTCAAATCAGCCAAACCCACCAGGGTCAGTGATGTACAGATACCACAGCAACATCTGCCCGGCCCAGAAGGGACTGGCTTTTCAAAGGCTCAGAAGGCACATGGGCAACAAAACATTTAGCAATCACCAACTTCTTTTGAAGACCTCTGGGGAAATGCAGAAGCAGGCTGTAGAAAGCCCATGGTCTTTAGGAAAGTCCCAAAGAGCTGAACGCATTTGACCATGGCTCCCATGTACATATTTCTGCATAATACAACAGTGAAACAAAGACGTATCAGGCGGTACAAAGAGGGCACAGAAGACTCATGAAAAATGACTCCAAAAATTCACCCCATCTATCTTGGCAGATGGTTTTGCTGGGATTAAAGACTGTCAGATCACAAACCAAGTTTTGTCATAAATAGTAAGTATAAGCAGAGGCATACCCCGGGTTCTGTAGAAAATCAGCTGTTTCTGGTTTCCACAAGACAATCACAGCAGCTGGGAAAAAGCAGCAAAAGTCCATACCGCTGGCATGAAATACACCAAAAGCATCACCAAAGCTGAGTTCTGCAATGCTGCAAATTCCAGTAAATCTCCTAGGATGTGGGTGCCTAATTCCCAGCTGTTGCTTCAAAAGGTTCAGCCTAAACTTGGGTTCATTGCAGACATCAAGGACAAAAAACACTGTAAGACAACCTTGGCAGGGAATAACCCAACAAGTAGGTCAGGACATGCAGTAGAAGTGGTGGTGGGGGTGCAGAAGAGGAGAGCAGAATTGCTTCTGCTCCATCACAGATACCACGGGCCACTGCTGGGACACAAAGCCAGCCCAGGAAAGGGACAGGACTCCTGCCCTTCAGAAGCACGGCAGCCTTCCCTTCGATCCGGGAGAAGAAAAGAAGTGCTGATGGAGAACATGGACAAGTGCGGCAGCGGGGCTCACTCAAAGAACCGAGTCATGCTTCTGCCTGGCCTTAGCATTTGGAATTGACCGCGTAAATTCTCCATGCCTCGATTTACCCATCGCGTTGGTAAATACCCATCAGCACCGTAGCAGAGACAGGCACAGCCTCCCGTAGTCCTGCTCCCAAGTCCAGGTGCTCACAAGGCTCTTCTGATCACAATGCAAATGGGCTTTTGCCTACTTGCCTTGCTGGAAACCAAGCAAGAAAAATATTCACAGTAGTGCTATAGCTCTGAAGACCTCTGTGCCAAAGAAGAAAAGCTCACTTATTTCAGAGCCATTTGTATGCAGATGCCTTTTCTGATTTGCTTCTGAAACAGAGATCCTGAATTCAGCATTCCTATTGCGGGGGAAGCACAAAGCAATTGCAGAAAGAGGGAATGTGGCTGACCACGGCGATAAGACAATTATATTGCAAGAAAAGATGAGAGGAAATGCATTTAATGCCGCAATGTTAACACAGCAATTACTCCTGAAATCCAAGCCCCAGCAAAAACGTTGGTTCCTTTAAACAAATATCGAAGGAGTCAAAATTCATTGCACTTCATATTTCTCTTTTTGCACTTATTTTCCAATGCATTAAAGGAAGGAGCGTGAGGATGTTACACTTCATTTCAAGCATCCTTGATCTTTACTTCACTGTTTGTCTCATTTGTTCTAAAAGCCATTTCTGGTTTCCCCAAGACAGCCACAGCACCAGGGAGAAAGCAGCAAAAAGCAGGGAAAGGAGTCAAGGCTTTACACTCATTTGCAGCATGGTCACTCCTCACCTCTCCACGAGCTGCAGTTACAATATACGATATAGTTTATTCTCAAGAGGGGGTAATACACACTTCTGCCATTAAGCCTGAAACAGCTTTAGATTCCTGTAAAGCTTACAGCCTAAGCCTGTGGCAGACAAAGGGTGTCTCAACTCTTTTCTGTGGACTACCTACTGCAGAAACACAAAATACTGAAAACCCACACAGCACTGAAACCTTATTATTACGGTTTTTCCTAAAGGTCTAGAGTGACCGACCGCAAGAGCTCATGAATAGGCCAGAAAATCAGGAGGTTAAAGTCACAGTATTTGGATGCATTTTTAAAACAACAACAAAAAAAATAGATGCAATGTTCTTTTTAGTCCCTGTTGTTTGAACCTTAAGGACCACATCATGATACTTTGCTCTTGAAATGCTTTATTATTTTTTTTTTCCTTTGCAAAGGAACGGTTTTGCATAATCACGGTACTCTCAAAAGTTACCAAATATGCCAAGATGTTGGATAAAAAAAAAAAATCACACGTATTAACAACTGCAATTGCAGGTCATTTCATCGTGCCTCCCTGATTTTTTTTGCCTTAGATGTCAAGTATATTAGGTATTGCAGAAGTACAACAGCTGCTAAATCAATCCAGATGCCTGGTTTCAAACTGACCACACTAAATCCCTCTTACGAGGAAGAATCGGGGAATATGGCAGTTTGAGGAGCACTGAAATTTCCTTCTGTCTTCAACCTCGCCTCTCTGCCCAGCCTTGTCCATAGGATATGTTTGCTCAGAGCAACTCGTGTGGATGGAAAGGATTGCAAAACCGACATGGGCTCTATGCTTTTGTACCCTTCTAATCCTACCGTGGGTGACTGGGACCTGTTCTTTTGGGATGACTAGTGAAGTCTGAAGGCTGCTCGCTCATTTGTGCTGCAACAGCTCAAAGCTGAAGCCAAGGATTAGCCTTGTATTAGTTGTACTGGTTAGTTACTTTTTTTGCCTTTCGCTATATCTGTTTTGCCCTGTTTCATCTGTAGGAGGGAAAAATAGTATTCACAAAAGCTAAATATTTAACTCTGACACCCGGAAGACACTTGGGGGTGACTCACACCATCATTTGGGCCAAATTGCATCTGCAATGCAGGTAACAACAGTTGCACCATCTGGCCCATAGTACGCACACTAGCATATAAACATTGATATAATCAAATATAATTACAAGCCGAAGTTTTCAAAGCCAACTAGCAGTATCTGTAAAAAGGAATTCTTGGGTTCCTCCGTGCAGCACAGGTTTCCCAAGACATGAATCCAGTCACTGAAGGCTAAACAGGACTTACATGAGGCTAGGACATTTTCAAGGGACATCCACGTGAAAACGTCCAAACAGCAGCACATCAGCTTCCCAACAAGCCTGGGAAACAGTGCTCTGTGCTACCTCCACACACAGGGGAGCTGCTGCCGCTCTTCTCTAACTGCAGATCACAAACAGCAGCCCAAGCCCACGCTGCTCCAAGTCCCCAGAAAAACACCCCAAGCTCTACAAACCATGAAATTCAACACCATCTCTCCAGAGCCACCACTGCAGTCAGCACGGAGCAGAGCAGGACTTTGCAAACTTGTACTGAACACAAATACTATAGATTCTCTGGCCGGTGCTGGGGCTGCCTATTCACAGCTGAAGTGTTAAGAGCTGAGCACGTCCATCGGAAGAGGGGAAAGAGGTCTGATTGCCTCTTCCTCTGTGTACCACAGTGCGAAAACTTCCTTTCCAGACAGCGGAGGATGTGGGGATGGCCCCCTGGGCTCCCCTAAAAGGTACTGGTCATCAGAGCCTGCTTTGAAACTGATTCTGTGGGTGGCTCTGTCATGCTAAATCCTTCCCCGCATCCTCAATTCATTCCCCTCTGCTTTCTCTGTCCCTGCAGATTGCACTGATTCTTCCCACAGCCAAAAAGAGAGGACGGGTCTGGCCAATGCATTTCTCAGGTTGGTTAGAGAAGAGTTGCTTAAAAGCCAGGCTAGGTGACACTGTCCCGGGAGTTCAGCTTCCTTTCTCTAGCATTCCCAACTGCTGCCCAGCTGAGGCTTGAAACAGGCTGGAGGCTTGTTTTTAGCAACGCAGCAGAGTAGGGCTCTGCTGAGTCTCCTCCTCTCCCCCTTTCAGGGGAGAACATCAGTGGGAAGCGCGGGGAGGTGCTTGCTGTACCATGGGGGTTACCTAACTCTGCCCAACCCGTTTCTTTAACTCTCAGAGCAGGACAAAGTAGACTGGTTTGGCAAAGCTCAGACCAGAGGGAAGTCTGGTGGCTTCAGGTTATCCAGAAATAGCTGGAGGTGCTCAGTTTGTCCCCACACCTTGTGCAAAAGCCGACACCAGTTCAGTTTTCCCATCAGAGGCTGCCCCTGCCTCCAGCACTGCCCTGAGGCATTGCCAGCATCCCCGCAGGGCAGAGCTCGGCTAGTAACGTAAGCCCTGGGTTTCTCTGCCTTCAAGAGCTAGCCAAGATCCAAACTGAGGAGAGAAAGCTCACCCCAAAGCTGCCTAGCCAGAGCCTGGCAGATTATCATGTTTGCATCCCGAGTCTTTCATGCTCCACTCATCTCTACTTGTTAACAGGACGACCTTGCACCTACCTCCGCTTCTTTTGGATACTGGAAAGGTCTGGCTGAGACCCATTACTGGGCAAAAAATGGCTCGAATTTATAGCGAGACAAGGCGCATAGATCTGCCCTGCTGTCAGTTTTTCTATTTGGTGTAACTGGCAGTTGGAGCAGAAGTCGTACAAAGAAGGCCAAGTCATAAATAGTTTTCTAGTGATTTACTGGAAAACACATGAGCCAAATTCATCCATGTGGAGAGGAAAAAAAAGGCACCTATTGACTCAACTATATATTGGCAGACTGATGCAAAGCACTGAGCTTTCTCTCTACCAGGCTGAGAAAATGCCGTTAGGAGACACTGACCACTGCACTAGTCTCCCTCCTCCCAACCCTTTCCTAGTCCAGAGCACGCTGCGTGGGACAGAGCAGCCACAGACTTGAACTAAAAGTCTGTTTCTAAGACGCACCTGACTTTTTTTATCTTCAAAACTTTAAGAAAGGCTTTCTTTTCATCAGCAGGCACCAAGAATAGAGGCAAGATGAGCAGAGTAAAGAACAAATGAATTGAAATCTTGCAAAGTCCCAGAGAATATATCTAACCCTGGGTTCAACTGTAAGAAATACCTAGAGGGCCAAATATTTTATTGCCTCATATCCATTGGAGTAAGAGATGTCAACACGTGCCCCAGTGCCAAGTGGATGTGAAACGCTGCCAAATCACATTCAAAGGAATATTTTGAGCCCGCCTGGCCTTGGTGTGAGTGATAAACCAAGGTGCAAAAGAGTGTAAAAATCAGGCTCTAGGTGCCTTCTTCAGATGCATGAAGAATTCGCCAGAAGGGAAAAGGTTTAAAACTTTAAGCACAGAGCTCCTGGGAATATAGCTGTTTTGTCTATAGAAGAACAGAGCTGTCAGAAGCTAATATGTTTTCAATTTGTGAGATCCATGCTATTGGAGCAATCCTCGCTGGATACCTTTTATTTACTTCTTCCTTGGCAAAGTCCAATTACTGAGATGCTCCATGAGTGATGCTCCTGGCCATCCCAGGTGACAGCCAGCTCTGCTGGAGAAAGCAGCAGCTTTTGGGGCTTTTGTGGATGGATCCATTTTATCCTCCTATGTTTGTCAAGAGAAAAGAAAAGCACTAAACATCCTGGGAGAAATCATGCTTAAGTAAGCTTTCTACATAGAAAAACTGCAACAGAGCTATTATTTAGAAACACTTCCTTAACAATACACCCACAAACAACATTGAGATTGCTAACGTGCCCCAGGACAACTCACACTCCAGTGCACTCTCCCAGGTTTTCCAGGAGATTCCTGCTCCTTCCTTTTCTCCTCTTTCTCATACAGCAGAAATGAGTGACAGAAAGGGAGACCCACCTCACTTCAGGTTGCACAGAGCGTTAGTGATTTGGCACCGAGAAGCACCGCGGCTCCTTGACCCCCGAGGCAATCATCAGGCTGCTTCGGCATTAACAGCTTTGCTTAGTGATTTGAGTTGTTCAGAAAAATTACTCCAAAGATTCTCTGCCTTCCCAGACCACCGAGCTGACTCTTCCTTCCTTCCTAGCGCCTTGTTTTGTTCACAGCTCATCCTGCTGGTGGAGACGTGTTCAGAAACAGAATTGAGCCTCCACGGCGCTGGCGACGCACATAATTCACAGCTACTGAGCAGAAACTTCTGCCACAGCTCCTCTGATCTCAGCGAGGTCATGTCAGCCACGTGCCTGCAAACCATTCAACATGGGGATTTCTAGAACAGAGCGTTAGTACTTGTCCCAGCACAACTTAGGTCACATCTACGAGCTCTCCCTGGCTGTAGGTCTCTGCTGAGAGACGCACAGGGGTCAAATCTAAGTGCATTAGCCAGACAGGGAGAATCAGAGACCCTCTGCCCTGCTATAATGGGGAAGGGAAAGAAGAGGAAGAGGTCCCTGGGAGGTCTGAAACTGGCTGCGAAGCTCCAGCATCAACCTTGGGGCTGCGGGGACCAACCTGAGCTCCACTGCAGCCCTGAGCATCACCTTACTTTGCAGACAGGCCTCCAAAAACCAAACTTCATACAAGAAACCCTGACAGCTCCTTGTTCCCCAAAACTGGACTGCCTGTGCAAGCCTCAGCAAATGAGTAGGATGGGGAGAGCTGGCTGAGTGTCACTTTTTCCTTCTCTCTTGGTAGACCTGGAGATGTGCTCTGCAGGGGAGCTTCTCTGCCTGAAGCAGATGCGAAGGGATCCCAGCACACAAACAAAACAATCCCAGGCCGCAGCAGATGCTAAGGGCATCTCCTCTTCATTTAAGAAGAAGAAAGACTAATGCTGAGAGAGTTTAAAGAAACTTGTAGTTTAAAGTGTCTGTTGTCTACTAGCCACAGCTGCTCTGGCCCAAAGATCAATTGGCTGAAATGTTCCTCCCCTCCCTGACAAGAGGAAGTGCAAACAAAGGGGAGCATTTGGTCTTCAGCTCATCATCCCTTCCCACCTGCCCTGAATCCCCTCTTCTAGAGATGACCATCTTTATCACTTCCCTCTAGTCAAAGCTATATTAGAAATACACACACACACACAACATCTGGTGCCTTTTCTGAGCACTTACGCTTCAGAAGGATGCTTTTTGAGAAACCACAACATTGGCTTTATTCCCAACTATCACTCTTTTATCTCCTTTTTAATTTCAATAGCCCTGTCATATATACAGGATTTTTTGATCTCCAGATGCAAGGAGAGCTGTATGCTAACAGGGAACAGCAAGAAACAAGGGTGAGAAAAAAAAAAGTACTCCTGGAAGGAAAGAGAGGCGTGATGAACTCCAGTATACCTTAGAGGTTTAAAAATGAACTGTGGTTGAACCCAAATATTTGATTTTTCCTGAAACAGTGCAGTGTATCAAAGACTACTTCTCAAAGCCACATTCATTCAGCACATGAACCCATTTCTGTGACAGCAGCTCACTCAGGAAGGTCCTCACCACCTGGCACTGAAAAACCTCCAACCTGGACACAGACAAGACCTGGTGGATGCTTCTAACCCACCTTCCCAAACAGCTGCTGCCATCACCTGTGCTCTCCAGAGCCTGCTGCTAGCTTTCCCCACCACTGTCGTGTCCCTTTCTCAGCTACTTTAAATGACAAGGACCCCCTGGTTTTCCCTCATGAGGGGAGCATAGGAAATGTGCTGATCCTGTCCCCTTTAATACCTGCACACATGCGGCTCACTGCTATTAATCTCCCCGTGGAGATACAGGGTATTATTCGACAACTCCTACTTATCTATTTGAGGAAAACATAAATGAGATCATTTCAGATGCTACTTGATGCAAGCAAAATTTGAGTCCAGGGAGGCAAACATTTACACTTAAACTTCTCTTTTGAGGACTATCTCCTCCCGTCTAAGGACGAAAAGGATAGCATGTGACCTATAAGCATATGGAAAACGAGTCAAGATGAGCGACATTGTGAATACAAAGCACATCTTGCAGCCGATGAGACTTCATTTCAAGGCACTATTTGAGGCCAGGTTTTGCTGTGGCATGCATTCAGCGTTAGTAGCTTGTTTTGGAGATCATTCCACTGACTTAAAACACATAAACTAAGGACCAAACAACAAGCTGCATCTTCAAATCTAAAACATATATATATATATATATGTTTGACCATATACAGTTTGAATGCATCTCCTTTTCATTTCAGTGAGTTTGGTGAAGAACAGAGCAGAGTAAAAGCCCTGAAATCCTTTACCAGAGTTTGCAACAAGCTCAGCTTGAGCACCAGCAATTCAAACATCATCAACTCAAAATGCCAGTGTGATCACAACTGCTCCAGGGCAGTCACCCACTGCATAGGGTTGGTAGAGGAGAGATCACACAGCACTGTACCTTTCCCAACTCCCACTCATCCTTGCCATTAAAGGAAGCTAGTGCTATTTCTGTTAAAAATGCATTTAGAAATCCTAAATTGCCAGCCGCCTTACGCCGGCAACTGCACATATATTATTAGTTTGGTTATTATCTGCTACCTGGAACCTGGCCCGAGTTCAATAGCTCCCTTGATATAAGGAACCCAAGAGCTGGTGGGACTGTCACCCACTGACCAGGGGGCAGGTATGGACCAGTGCTGCCAAAGTTCATTCCAGCACCAGGCACAACCACATCCAAAAGCTTCAACCTACTTTTCACATTGTCACCGTACACATACAGAGCAATCCATTTACTTGGGGAAAAAAATGGGGGTTTTTATCAAAGCCATAATTACCTCATTCTTCTAATACTGTTTAGTGAAAAGACGACAGTGATTTACTTCTAGAAAACTTTTAGTGATTTAATATTTAAAAGTTTTGATATTTTTGTTGCACGGGTTGATGGGAAAGCCATTAACAATTCTGCATACACCTTATTAGAAAGGCTGCCCACATCCCAGCTCAGTCAGAGCGTAGCCTGATAAAAAGGCTTAATACATAAATGTTTGTTTGTGTTTGGAAAGTTCCTGGAGCTTAGCCAAACATTCAGTGTGCTGAGGAAATACAGAGAGACAAGGGCCTGCTTTTAAAGCAATGCTTGTCTGCAGCTCTGTATTATCCTGAGTGACATTTTGTCCAAGTACAGTAATAACACATGTCCTTGCCTGCTGCTGAAAGCAAAAGCCAGATTTTAATACCTGGTGGAAACATTCTTGCTTTTGGGAGCATCCAGACCTGGGAAAAAAACAACATTCTGCTTATAAAAATTCTGATTTCTTCACATATAAATGAGCTGGTTGCCGACAACAAAAGCCTCTCAGATAGCGGGTGTAATCTCCAAGCTGCTGCCATGACAGTGCTTTAGTAACACCTATAACTTATACAGGGATGTTTCGCCACAGATTGCAAGGAGGCACAACTCTTATTGCTCCAGCTGACAAACAGGGAGCCTGGAAGCACAGAACAGGGCAGTGACTTTTACCCAACCGCATCCAGCAGGTCAGGACCAAAAAGGACCTCCAGCCTCCCGAGTGCTGGCGGACCAAAGGCACGGGGTTACAGCTGAGCCACCTGCCAAGGGACTGCTCTCATCCTGATCCAGGGAGAAACTATACGGACATGGTCTATGTTTGCTTGGCTTTTACAGAAGGCAACGAGAAGCAAGCAGCAGAAGCAGGCTCAACTGACTTGCTGAGTGAAGTTCACATGCACAGCTAAAAACAATGTACCAGGCAATCTCACCAAAATATGGGATCTATTTTTTATCCTGCTTCCTGGCCAAAGGATGCTAAGGTTTAGGGATGGGTCAAGGGATGAGGCAGCAAGAGACAAGTCGCAGGAGAAACCCAGAGCTGGAATTTGTTATCAAACAGAGCCCTGCCATCAATAAACTCCCAAAAAGTAGTGATTTTCTCCCGAGGGTGATGGGGAGGTGTTTCTGGAAGTGACAGCAAACTCAGTGATTCACACTGTAAAAAAAGTTACCCTAGAAACATGCTTATGTTTGCCTGAATAGTGTATGAAAGGCAACGCCATGGTAAATTCATCCTATTGCAAATAGCCTCTTTCAATATCAGGGATAAAAGTGCTACATTCATTGCTACAGAGCACTCCCTTTGAGGGCCACAGCACTGCTTGATGAATCTGACCCTGCAAAGCACCTCCAAGCTGGCCTCTCCCATTTAACCCCCCTTAAGGGCTCTCCCTGGAGTATGGTAGGAGAGTGATGGAGGGGGGAGTAAGAGATCTGTAAAATCAGGAGTGGAAAGGTAGTGAGAGGGCAAGTACTCCCAGCTTAATAAATGGGGATGAGGGGTGGAATCTGATGAAGCGATCAGGCAGCATGTCTAACACAAATTAAATAAAGTGCTTTTTTACACAGTTAATTTATGGAACTCATTGACACAAGTTATTGCAGAAGACAAAGGTTTTTAAAAGGATTTAATAAGGGACTAGCCAAAGTCATGAAGACTTAGTACCTAAGAGTACCACTTGAAAGCCTCTAACCCAGCAGTTGCCAAAAACTGTAAAGGTTTATCTGAGGCAGGCTCACCATCTATTTATTTCTTGTTGCTTTTCTATGCACCTGCCACTAGACAGACTTTGGCTGACCAGGTGATTGCTACTTCCATGTCGTCCTCAGGAGTGAGCGTGGACCGAGAACGGCATGGAGCCAAGCTGCTGCACGGGAAGACCGCAGGAGCCAGCCCTTCCTGAGCGGCATCAGCCTTTGGACAGCAGGACCACTGACCCCTTTTCTCCTAGATCACTACCGAGGAGCTTGCTCGGCTTTTCAAAGAGAGGGGCTTT
Organism: Chionis minor; assembly: GCA_013398295.1. Classification (NCBI taxonomy): domain Eukaryota; kingdom Metazoa; phylum Chordata; class Aves; order Charadriiformes; family Chionidae; genus Chionis; species Chionis minor. The sequence goes on from VZSF01006623.1 coordinate 1,454,699, forward strand.
AATTTTGCCTGCCCATGGAGTCACCTTCCTGCGTGTATGTGCCCGAAGGCCGGTCCGAACGCGGCTCCTAACGTGAGCAGCAGACAGGTCGGAGCCATCTGGCTATTTTCATACCACTTTTTAAATTATTCTTATTAAGTGAAAGAAGACATTTTAAGGTCTTTTTCTCTTCTCATTAAAGCGTCTGTCACAGGAATTACTTGTTGCCACAGGTTTAATCTTCTGCAGAGTTCAGCTTTCACGTGTTTGCATTCATGAGACGAGGGACAGAACATGAGGAGGAAATTGGACCAAATTAACCTGCTCCCATGACAATCCACAATAATAACAAAAGTGGAAAATGGCAGAGAATTAAACTGTTCTTGACAAAAACTGTAATGACCTCCAAGAATGCCTCTAAAGCAACTGTCCAAGTAATAGTTTCCAAGTGCAATTTCAAGGATATGCTATGCAAACTCTCGTCACAGAATTTCAAGCTACCAGTTAAAAAGCCTGAAAAAAGAATGAATGAGAGGAAGAGGTAATCAATACTATAATTAGCAACATAGTAATCTGATACAGGATGATTTAGTTCAATAAGGACAGGTAGATGGGATCAGGGAAAACTCTAAAGAGAAGAGTTTTAATCTGGTTTGGTTTTAGCACTGGGAAAGAAAACACTTTAAAAGAAGTTGTACAATAGGATGCCCTGCTCCATTTCAAACTCAAAATAACAATTGAGTGGAAAAAAGCCACCCCCAAAAAAAAAAAAAAGCAGCAAAGCAAACTGATTTTAGATTGGAAAGCCTTAATTAGTCAATCCCCAATCAGAGAGATAACATCAATCAGTCAGGGCAGAATTAGGACGAAAGGCCATCTGAGGCTGGGCCAATCCTCTGAATAAAAAGGATGTCCAAAATAAAAGTATTTCCACTGAGTGAAGAACAGAGTCTGTGTGCTGCATTTTCCCTTTTAAAGCTGGCTGAGGTAGCCAGGGCTATGTTTTCTAGGGATTAATAAAGGAGAGAGAAAGAAAAACCTTGTTATTGTCCTTGTAACAGTGGCTGTGGCACTATCTAAATGCTCCTGTTCAGAATCAATATTTCTGAAAATGGTGTCAGTTGCCATCGTATCAAAGAAGAAATTCAAGAGGTTGTCCCTGAATCATAAAAAGAGACTGAAACGTTGTCTTCAGGATAATGCTGCATTCTACACACCAGCCACAGGCCACATCTAGGTAACATAAAAGCACCCTGGCCATATCAATGCACAACTGATTGTAGTTCAGGGACAGGACAAATATAAGCTATTCCTTCAGATAAAACCGAGTAGTGATATGGCGTTGTCATAATACACCTCCTTAATCTAGGCAAACTCTACAAGAAGAAAGTAATCCTTAGAGGATTTTCACTAAGTATAAACAATAATATATTACCTAAGGGCTTAATACCGCTACAGTGACAAAAACCTCTGAAATGTAGTGCTACTGAGACTTCCAAATTCCAGTGCAGTACAGTGAGCACTTCATGTGGGATTCATCTGTCCAACTTCAACTCTCTACAATGTGAATATTTACATATGAAAATTCATTTAGATTACATACTTGAAGAGCTCAGTACCTCTGGAGGGAAAACCCTTTCGTTCCATTACTGATGGACAGACCAAAGCACCATTGTAGATTACTGCCAAAAATAAATACCATTTCTCCAGTCTAAAAAAACCCCTTGAAACTAGCTCTGTGGCTAAGATACAGAGTTTTCTTCAAAAACTGTATAAAACAAACTAAGAAGGCCCCAATACCAATTAAAAAAAAAAAATACAGCATTGAGTTGGTCACCAAGTTCAGTCTTCAGAGTGAACCAGATCTTTCTTTCAGACAATATCCTCCAACATCATGAGAACTGAGCCCAAGGGCATTGCATAGAATGTGGGCCAAACTTTTGTTTCTTTCTTTAGATACATCTCAGTCCCCCACATGGACAATTAATCTCTGTTTTAGGAGTCAGCCATGGCACACTGTTGCGGTCAAAGCTGTCATTGCTAAATGAAAGCAGCGGGTAGATGACTTTTGTTAGATCCCTTTTTTTTCAGTGCTCCTTTGACAGAAGTTGGTTTTGAGGCAAAGAAACAACACGGTATGAAGACACAGAAGCAAGCCAAGGCCTGAAAGGCACTTAGATCTTGGTGTTAACATCCCAAGATGAACCCTTGGACCAAAACCAGGTCAGACCGTACCATGAAATAAAGGGAGTGGCACAAAATGCAGTTAAGACTTAGAAATGGTTTAACATGTCAGTGGATGAGTTTGCTAGCTGTTTTCTGTACTCCTCCCAGTTTGCTGAAGCTGATTTTGGTACGAGTGCAAGGGAGAAAAGCCCTGCAATTTAAATAGACCTTTCTGACTGTCAGTTAGATTGATTACAGTTTTCTGCAAACAATACATTTTTAAATAGTTCTTTATGGAGTTTATTTCACTCCCAACATTTTCCCTATTACAAAAACCTCATAATAAATGCAATCACATTTCTATTCACTGCCTATCCAAAGTCTTCCTCCCTCCCTTTTCTCTGGCCACCTGTTAGCTCTTCCTTTTCTAAATTTAACTCCCTTAGCTTTGTTTGGTAACCTTTTCCTCATGCCCTCATTATCTGAATTCTGCTCCTGCTGTCGTTAAGCTGGTGCGGGTCTGGATCTGGGTTGTTATTTTGGAAATGGGTGGAGGAGGAGGTAATGAATCAGTCCATCAGTAGAGGTTTATTTATGGATGTTTTTTCTTTAAAATAAAAAAATAAATAAATAATCAAGGTCTCTACCACCTTTTACAAAAAGTTCACAGAATAAAGATATCATTGGAAATTATTAGAACATCTCAAAATATGGCTTGTTTCCAGGTATCTACTACTTTGCCTGAGTAGCAAAAAGGTACTGGATAGTCCATTACAGCTGTGAAAGGTAAATGTAAGCATATTGGAATTGTGACTCCTTTGTTCGATGCTTGCTCGGTGTTAACACAAGTGACAATGGAGAAACTGTGGACAGCACTGAGGTACAGTATCATGGTTGCCCCAGGGCTCTGCATATAGAAGAAGAAGAAGAAGGGAAGGTAGTCCTGTCCTCAGCCAGCTGCTGCTGCCTGCCCCAATCTCTAACCCGATGTGTGGTTCATTCAGCAGCAATTCCCCTCCTGCCTGTCACAACATGGTATTTAGGCAACTGCCTCCTTGAGGCCGCGGGTAACCCCCTTCTTTCTATTCCATCCCACCAACCACAAATATTCCTCACTGATCCTTGGCCAAGATAGACCCTGAATGCTGACTTGGAGTCTCTCCACCAATTGGTGGTGATATCCAGCCATCCCTCATCAGGCACATGTGTGGTAATCCACTGTTCAGAGAACAAAGGGGAGATCTGCAGAATGAAAAGGCAGGCAAGCGAGGACAAGGCAGGTCTAACTGGAGATCTTTGTCATCAGTCACTTCCCAAAAAGGCTAACAGAGTAAATCCACACAGAGTAAATCCATACCACGGAGCAAAGAATACACTGCTCTAAATATTAGCTTGTCTTGCATTTCACTCGCCGCACTTTTGCCCAAACTTTGCTGCATAAACTGCAGCTCTCTCTTGGAGAATCCCATTAACCTATTAGACACATAAAGAACTCCCACAACTCCCTGCAGGAGAGAAGCTCCAGGCATAGCATAGTTCAGCCATTCTGACCATCGGGGACGCAGGAGCAAAGTGTAGACAGCATGATCCCAATGGAAAGGATAATTGCAGCCTTTCCCCGTGTCATCTTCAGTGTATCCTATTCTGCCATCCCTGCCCAACACACTCTTCTTCAAACTCCTCAACTGTCCCAATAAATCTAACCTTGAGCTAGTACAACTTCAAGACTCTGTGGAAACAGGCTGATGCGCATAAAAACTACACAGCTAATGCAGAGCGAGGTTACTAAAGGAATGAATTTGGATGCAAGTAGGAAAATAAAAGCTATATTTCACCTACAGAAAGAGCCTAGAAAACCCTGCTCCCACAAAGCACATACCGATTTTGAAAATATAGCGAGCTTGTGTTGGGACACAGAGGGGAGATATTTTTGAAATGCCAAAGTCTCTGGCACGGCACCAGGCATTGGTTTAATTTCATTCTCATACTTGCTCAGAGCCAAAATGAGTCATCTTCCCCATGAAATACAAATCTGTACACAACGCTAGCTGTTAATTACCTTTCCTGTCTCCATTAAAGAGCGAAGTGACAGTTTCAACCTCTCCCTGGGCGAGCATTGTGTTCTCTCGCTGTCTCCATCTCTCGCCAACAAATCTGCTGCTACAACTCAAGTGGCACTTGAGATATTCAGTCTAGCATTTCAACAACAGTATAATAACTGATAATTTGACAACAAGAAGCCATCTTTAGAAAACTCAAGCCACTTGTAACCACAGTAGAAATAAATAGAGGTATTTCTTCACTGGGCGTGCTCACATAGCAGCTCATTTGGCCCCATCCGGCATTGATCACTCCAAGGCTGGGAGCAGTCATCTCCAAACTGTTGCTGTTTTAGCACATTGGCTCCATCAAATCCAGGGATTTATCCTTCGTTTATTTATATGGCTATATTACTGTGCAGGTAATGTTTTAAGAATAACAGGACTCAAAAGAGGTGATACCTAGCTACCTGGTGATCACTGTGCATCCCAAACCCAAATACCACTCCCCAGCTCTGAGGAGGTCACCTCTAGAGCTATACTGTCACCTCAGTGACCAGGATACACTCCTTCTGTCATTCCCATCTGCCAACTCTGTTGACATCAGGTAGTTCACCAACATTTCACAAGTTGCTAAGGCTCCTTTTTACCTTTGCACAGTGCATTAACTGGAAGGAATGCAGGTGCTATAGCAATTGCCGCCAATAGACATTCAAAAAGCCCTGAACTCTCCCTATCCCAAAAATTACAGTGGCTTCAAACATAATAAGCAAAAACGTCGTTTGCTTGTTCTCTGAGCTTTCTATTATACGGAAGACTCTCTGATTGTGCTCCCAAGACTTCTTGTGTAAGCTTGAAGGGCATAAACAACTTTTTTTTTCAATACAGAAGAATGTGGTTTTGAAATGCCCCTTCAGAGGGCTTTAGCTACAAAGTGAAATACCCTAAGATTTAGAATATGAATATAGTCATAAGGAAAAAAAAAAAAAAAGGAAAAAACCCAACACTGAAGTTGCCATTTACAGTTGTAGCAGAAATTCACTCCTATGCAAAGATGAATCAAGATCCATGTAAGACTTAGACCAGTAAGCCCTTGAGGTGCAAACAAATTGGTGTACTTGTGCTGAACCTTTCCAGAAGGGCAAACCTCACCTTTGTGTACATTGCAGCAGTTAAAGAAACAAAAGTTTGCAGGAACTGAAAACACTGGAATTTGAAAAACTTCAAAGGCAGCAGGGGAAAAAAAAGTATACTCACTTCCATTTCTGTTCATAAGTGCAATGCTTTACTCAGCCAGAATAACCTCCACCCAAAAATCTCAGAGCAACTTGCTAACCCTCATCAGGTCTCACTGGATACCTCTACACTAGATAACACAGCTAGTGCCTCTTTAATACTTTGTGTCACTACAGGAGAAGATTGATGTGTTCACAGCAAGGCATTGGATCATTTGCTTGTACCATGCCACAAGTCATTCTCTTAGCTCCGTCTGAAGGCCACTGTGACAAACTAATTTATTTTTTTTCTTCTTAAACCATCTGAATAAGCAAATATAAAACCAGAGCTGATAAATTTATAGCATCTTTCCCACAGAAGAACCAGGGACTCATATCAGGATACCCACTACTATGATAAGCCTTTTTTGTTGTCACTTTATTACTTGGTCATAATATGTTGTGTATTGAGTAGAACTGCTCCAACTTAAACCAGTTCATTACTCATCTACTCTGGTGCTTATGGGGGAAAGCTCTGAAATTATTAAAAATAAATACACAAGAGGACTAGCATTACTTCTCAGAGGCAGGGAAATTCCAGTTACCACCCATGTCTTATCTGAGAAACTAGAGAGTACAAGAAAACAATAAAGCAAAATCTTGATTGTTAGAGTAATTTCACGAGGGTATGTAAAGAAGGATGTAGAAGACTGAATCTCAGTCTTGCAAGGTTAATCATAGAATATTCATCTACGTGAAACATGCTGCCTAGTTTACTGCTGCCATTTTTTTTCCATAAAATAGTTTAAAGCTAGTTATTCATTTCATTGAGCTTTTCATAGGGTTGTTCATCACATTTTACCATTGTGGCGAGTGACTAATGACCTTGAAAAAAAATAAAAAGTAGCCATATGAGCATTAACAGAATAATATATACTCCAGATTAAGGAGGGAATATTTAGCTTTTGCTTAGTGAGGTATGTAGCTTGCTTGACAAAGAATGATGTATAGGGAAAGCAATAGGAAAACTCATGATGTTTTTGAGATACAGAGCAGGCATAAGCAAAGCTGCAGCTCAATGCAAGCAGAATCCTAGCCAGCCACCGTGGAAATACTACTACACTTTTGTGCTTCAGCTCACCTCGCCTGTACCTATCTTATTTAATTCCTTGAATTCAGGGCCATCATGAATAACAGGCTCTGTTGCATTTTCTTCCCACAGACTGGGGAAGAAACAGGAACACAGTCACAGCTAAAAAGGATAGGAATAGGATCTACTCTTTTCCTTCCAAACAAAGGAAGGATTATTCCACAGTGAGCAGCTGAAGGTGCAAGATGCATTGCTATGGACTCCCACTGGGGTGGTGTTCGTGGATAGCTGGCTCATAACACTCACTGTTCAGGACTTTTTTCCCCTGAAATTTGAGTCATCTCTCAATCTCTTTAAAAACCTTAATGCTGCTAATACTAGCTATCTAATTCCAGATGCTCTTATTCAGATAAATAGTGATGTTCCCTTCCTGAAACCTTTGGTGTGCGCACAGGTTTGTAGTGATGATCTCCAATGGATGTATGCGAGCTACTTGAGGGAGGGAAAAAAACAAACAAACAACAACAACAAACAACTGAAAAAAACCCACAAAGATAAATGGTTGAATGTCCTTGTTTTCATTCTCTTGAGCCTCATCTCAGTCATGCTTTAATGCAACTTAAGCGCTGCCCAATTTCATTCTTTACGCAGCCCCAGCAGATGACAACACATTACAAAACCTGAAGATCCCACATACAGTTTAAAGTGCCCAAGCAGACTTGCCCCAGAGAGACCCTGGTCAGGAGAACCCTGTGGCTGGAAGTGGGGGGCGGAGAAACAAACAGAAACAAAAAACCATAGGATCTGTGAGAATGCCTCTTTTCACACTGTTTCTATTCAGAGAGCTCATGACTTCGATACAGGAGCAAGAACTATATTTTCTTTTAATTTTGCAAGATTTGATGGGTAGATTAAAGTTTTGCTGTAGTTATTCTCATTGTATTTGGTCTAGCTTATTTCTTCCAATATCAATAGAGTTAAAAGAGGACTCATGTCATCTACTTTAATGGGCTTGGGTTTTCCCACTTCTACTTTTTACAAAAGCAATCAACTAAAAGATAAAAGGTAACACTACTGTTCTGACCTGGTAGAATTTTACGTCTATTCGGCAATCCTAGAGGTTAATTCAGTTGCAAGCTAGCCAAGAGCCACACTCTTCCTTTTTTGGTTGCAACCAAAAAACTGCCAAATGCAAAAGGAGTTTTTCCAGGTAAAAGTGTTTTGGTGGATGTGTGTGTAACTGTTGCACTCTGAAATGCCTTTGGAAACATTAGACATTGTGCCGAGAGGCTGGCCACATATAGATTACTGAGCTGGAAAATTATTTTGGACCTAAAGTATCTGTACTTCAATTTTATGGGTAATTAAACCTAATGTGTTGCCATTCAGAAAGCAATTAAGTCCAATATCTAGAATGCGGTGTCCCCTACCAGTGAGTGATGGGGAGGAAGCACCAGGATTCACTGTGCTGATTGATCATTTCTGGGGCCCCTCCTTTGCAACCTTAGGTCCTCTCACGAAACAAGTATCGAGCAAAATATGGAGGTGGAGCAAAAGGATATCTCTTGGTCTACACCTTGCATGTGTTATCAACTGCACGTCCAAGGTAGGCACGTTAGCTGACTCCTCAAAAGCCTGGAAAGGAGATTTCTTTAGGAATTAGACAGCTTTACCTGGATATTATTGTACTACAGAGACAGGAATGACCAATGTAAGAGAGACCAGGGCTGCAGCAATGATTTCTGTTCTTTGTGGACTTCATGTCAAACACACTGGGCACCCTATAGGTCTTTGCGCTTTTTCTGATGGCAGAAGACACCAGTTCAATCTGGCTAAAGGCATCAAATCCATCAATAGAGCTAACAGACGTTGCAAAATCACCTTGGCCAAGAGCTGTGCTTAGCATGAGGCTCTTAAACACCAGAAACTGCCCTACCCTGAGCAACACACCATTCCTGATGCAATAAAGCGCAGTTCCCAGGCCCTGCCTACAGCTCTAGATGGAAGTGAACCAAAACAGCTGCAAGTCCATGATCGGGCACCTCTGAAGCCCCCCACCCCATCCCGCACAGCCCACCTGCAATGATGCAGCGGGAGCTGTGGTGTCCACTCCCAAGCAGAGGAGCTGTTCCAGGCTCCCTCAGCCCCACACATTGCACATGGCCCCCAGTCCTCAGCCATGTGAAGGCTTGTGTTTGGTTCAGACAATCAAGAAAGGTGGCATGAAGTAACCCAATAACTCGGAACAGAAAGGTCAACTGCCACCAAGGTCAGTGAAAGCTCTGAATTGAGATCTTCTGGGGGGGAGGCGAGAGACACAGGGGAAAGAGGCAAGCTTATGTCAGAGTACTCATTTAAACTATAATATTTGTTTTATATTATATTATTAAATATTATTAAATTTAATAACACTGGTGTGCCAGGACATAATTGTGATCAAAAGGTTCACCCAAGGTTAGAAAGAAAGTTGGTTGCAAAGTCATGAAACCAATCTAATCTCTTGCTATGCAGTCCTATACTTTGGACGGAAGATAATTGTTACTAAAGCTCACCAGTGGATAGTCGCTATGAATAAAAACTTAGGCATTATACACACACTCAATTATTATTTTTTCAGTATAACTATGGAACAGAGAAGGAGGTCGGTAGGGAAGAAGTAAAATAAACTTGCCAAACAATACCTCCACAAATATCACATCAAATCACATCTCAGACATGCTGTTACAATCGTACTGACCTAGCCAAGGCATTGGTCTTTTTGATAGGAAAAGTTAGCACCAAGCAGAGATTTCTTAAAACATTTTTCTCCTCCTCTGTTATTTTTTTATACTATTATTTGAATGCATCAGCTTGCCACTTCTTTCATGACTGGGCAGCTTAGTGATAAGCCAGAGCATTGCGAATGTTTTCTCCATCTTTGAGAGCAATATGTAGTATCATTAGATTTCCACAGTTCGCTTTGGCAGCGATACGTTCAACAGACAAGCTGGTCTCCCCATGGTAGAGATGGGACCAGCTCTGAGTAAGCAAGATAGAAGAGGAGCATTAGTGGAAACCTATTATCTCTGTTCAATTTTCCCAAAGAGTAACCAAGGCTTCTTCTGTGACAGAGAATAAATGAAAACATTTATCGTCTGATAAAAATTAGTAAGTGGCTCTAACACCTGCCCACACTGGCACATTTCCTTGCCGATTACACTGCAATAAAGTGGCTTCAGGCGATGACCAGCACGCAGTGGTTGTGACAGCCTCGGCAACCTCTGCTCCCACCACCCAAGGACCTGGCTTGGAGACCATAAGGGTGAAGATGGAAACCCTGGTGCCACCACTGAAAGGATTCACCTGGCTGGTGTACAGCTCACATTTCTGAACACGAAACAACAACAAAAATGGTTCTGTTCCTCTGCCTGGCCACACGCTCCCCTCCTCCGTTTGAGCTGGCAATTACCACGTCACCGCTGCCCAAGCTGCTTTTGGGCCAGTTGCTGCACCTTAATGGCAGCACATTCAAAGTCACATCACCCCTTCCTGAGCGCTTCGGGAAGGTGAGGTTTCCCAAGGTGCCAGGCTTGCAGTCTGTTGTCTTGTCTGGTTCGTTTTACACCCTGACCCATCCACGAGAATATTGACAACATATAAAGTCTGCTAACGGGTTGTATTTCTGCATCAGGTCCTCCCCAGCTGCTGCACAGGCTGGCAGTGATGTGTGACACATCAGGAATTTCCCAATTTGTTGACTGTCACAGGCTTGCTTTCACCTTCCTGGAAAATTGGTCCCAGGAGTCGAAAGCCGGATTTTCACTCTCTACTTCAATGCCTCCTTTCAGCACGTGCCAGTTAATGATGGTGCACAATAATCAATAAACAGCTCTTGGCTTTCAGCTGATGGTGCCTTACTGCCAGATCGGAAGGGGAAGGTGAGCCGTGCAATTTCTGCTAGCTGGGGAAGGCTTCTGTGCACATATGGCCCCTAACAGCCTCCCATACCTGTCCTGCTCGTGTTGTTACTGCTCTGCTTTTTGCTGTCAGCATATTGCAGTATTCTGGAATTACGAGACTGACAGTCACAGAGCCCCCGGTGTTTAACGATATGCAAACAGGCAGCGTTTTGGCAACTTCAAAAAAGTACATCCCAGCACAGAAGCTGCAACGAGGGTGATGGAGGCAGGTTCTCCCAGAAAGCTTTAAACCTGCGGCCCACGTGAATTTGAAACAGGACCAAGTCAGAGCCTGTGGCAGGAGAATGTTGCTTCACACAGCGTGCGTCCGCAGCGCTGCTGCTGCAAGAGAGCCCCAGAGTTCAGCGGCTGCTTTCTGCTTGTCTCCAGCCAGCACCGTTTGAACTGCGAATGCCAAACGTTAAGAATGAAGAAGTGCTTTTTGTCACAAGCAGGAAACACATATATCAAAATAAAGCATGCTCCCAGGTGCACAAGATAGCAAAGGAAAGGGCCTGAGATTTCATCACTCTTAATATTCCATTTTGTACCTGCACCTGATCCAAACTGTCAGACAACTTTCCATTATGCAGAGGGACAGAAGATGTCATATGCTGACACCCTGAAGCACTTTGAGGTTGTGAGGACAGAAGCCAAAGGGCAATTAAGTATTTCTTACATGAGATCAGCCAAGCGCCTAAATCCCTTTGCCTCTTAACATCTCAATAACTCCCACTTGACTCAAGCAAGGTACCAGGGACACATCGGATACCAAATTAGGAACAAAACAAACAAAAAACCCCCCACCTTTCAGGCTTTAACTCTTCAAGACAGATTATCAGTCACTGCCTACATAATCCATTTGATGGAGTTTGAGTCTGCACATGGATATTTTTACCAGCAGTGCTCCAGAGGTGGCACAAGCACGCGGCCACGAACCCATCTGAAATGAGTTCCCAATACCACGGACGGAGAGACAGAGCCTGCGCCTCCTTGGCACGATCCACGTGAGATCTGCCCAGACACGGTGCAGTCACACCATGCTCCAAGGGGTGGGTTTAAGCTCTGAAACGGGCAGGATCCTGCAACCCCCTCCTGCAAAGTCAACCGGTGATAGTCCCCTTCAGGTCAGCGAGCAGCAGTTATCTCCCTGCAGCGTCGGTCAGGGTGAACGGCAGATACCGAACTCAGTCAAGCCAGCGCGAGCACTTCGTGCAGTGCTCATGCACTGATGATCAATCGCTCATAAACTGAGAAGTTTTGTGCTGAGAAGTTCTCAGGGGCTTTTCTGCCTATTGCCAGACCCGCTATGCGCCGTAACTGTCACACTGGGTCCTGATGGCACCATTGTAGCTGTCACATCTGCTTTAAGGACCTGCCACTTGTGATACAGTTTGATCGGAGACAGACCAAGTGAGGCGTTTGCTTTTGGAAATCACAGACTTCTTGCCTCAGCGGGGAAAGAGCCCAAGAAAAAGGAGGAAAGCAGCTGCAGTGGCACATAGCGGTTTTGTTTTACGTCCTCGCCTATTAAGAGCAGGTCCAGCTGCTGCTAAGGTGACCATCTGGGTCCTTGTTAAGAACCAGGTCAAGGAGCCATCGGGTCTGCAAACCCACGCGAAGGACAAACCCTCTTGTTGGATGAAACAACAGCATAAGGTCACTGCTGTAGGGGGCAGCTTTGAGAGAAGCGGAGGAAGCACCAATCCAAGGGGGTTACTTGTTTGCTTGAGACTCCAGATATTTTCCCTCTCTTACTGAGGAGACTTGAAGAACAGGACCACACTTGAAATTACCCTTCTGTTATTGTAAGCTAAATTGGCATGTTGGTGGGCAGACCTTTTTTCTTTTTTTCAAGAACCACTCTGAAGTCCCTGTACAGGATCACGGCTTCTGACAAGATTTGTGGCAGGCCAAAACGGGAGCAGATGATGCGATGCAACAGGAGGTGGTGAGGGGACACGGAGGATTCCCATACTGTTTACTCTCACACAATAAGGGACAATCACAGCAACTCAATAGCTTGAATAAAATGAATTTCTCATCTCAGGTCAGTGTGGAGTGAACGGCTGCTCCCATCTCTCTCATGCCAGTGCAGTTAACCTGGGATGAAGATGCATTACTGAAATACACGGAGACAAGGGGAGTTTTTTTCTTTCAGCTTCTACTAAAATAATAGCAGAAACAGCCTGGGAATGCTACAGAATAAGGCTAACACTTTCTGCATTTCTTTTCCCAGTAGGAAAAAAAATGCAAAATAACAAAACCCAATCCAACATAACAACCACCCAACTGAAAAATACCTCAACATTTTCTCTCTTACTATGGCTTCCCTCCAAACTAGATTCGGCACGTGGCATTAAACCCGTTTCGGAGCAGCTAAGTGCAATACAAACCATTAACCTGAAGGTGAGAAAAGCCATAGCCCATTGCGATGGGCTATTAGGTGCCCCATGCTGAACGCTTCCACAGCGATTAAAGAGCTGTGTTGCTGAACATCACTTCTCCTACAGGAGTTAGGCCTCGTCATGTTTCCTTAGAATACCAGAGAAAGCCGTACCAAAGAAAGCAGACTATAGCCATGGAGAGGAATGCATCCAAGTAAACACCAGGGGAGAACCAAAGCGAGCAACGAGACACCTCTCTCATCACTTCTTTATTACATTTCTTTTTGCTATCTGAACAGCTGGTTCTCCAGTCCACCCCAGCACCGCCAGATGTTTTTTGCAGAAGGGAAGAATTTAAGGGAAATGTAAAAATTGGTGGGTTTTTTTTTTTAAAAAAAAAACGGATAGCAAGAACTGAACTGCTCTCGATTCAGACAGGGACCAGCCTCTAATCTGTATCTGCCCATTGAGAAGGGGGAGGCTGGGCACTTCCCTGACCTAGGCATGAGGATCCTTTCACACTGTAGAGTACAAGCCCTTGCTGCAGCTGGAAGAGCTTTTTTTGTAGCCCCAGGACACAGGATAATTCATTTTTAGGGTTCAGGATTTCAGACTTAGCCACCACAGAGCCTCTGCGCAGACAGGCCATGACCTGATGTTCTGGTTATAGTGGATTTGAACCCGGCAGGACTTCCCTGCAGAGAAAGAGCAGATGCACGCCCTGACTTGTTAACGGGGCTAAAGTAACTGAAACAGTGCTCTGCAAACAGCACTCCATGGAAAAGCAACTCTCCACGTGGCTTGTTGCCTCCCAGCTAGCAAAGCTTCCATCTGAGGAAGAGTTCTGAGAGATAGAAATGGGTCATCTCTCCCAAATCCTCGTGCCTTTCCTGCCCTGGATAACCACTTAAAAGCATTAGGTGACAAATGCTTTGTTGCCAAGCACTGCAGAAGGCCCACGGGACTTGTCTTCCGACACCCCTGCTGGTAAGTGAGCAAGTGGCATAACAACATGACAAGGGATTTAGAAAATTAAATCTTCCCAGACATTCTCTGGGGGTTCTTTTGCTATGATATGCAGGCTGGCAGCGCTGCTGCTCACGAGATGCCATGTTCCCACATTTCCTTGTTTTACAAGAAACGGATTTCTCTGGTTGGTGAATCTTTAATGTGACAAATGGAAGGGACATGGTAGTAGTGCTGGAATGCTTTTCTTGGACACCACAATGCAGAAGGCTGCCTATGGAAGAGTGTTCACATTGTCCCTGGACGTGCCTTTGCACGACCAGTCACTCAGATCAGGGGAAAAAGAAAAAAAAAAAATCAATTTTGGAAGGAACAGACAGAGAGCAAAGGCTTTGGCTGTGGAATTCTCATGCTGAGAAGTGCTAGGAGGGGAAACAAAGTTGTAAGGGATGGACAAGACAAGTCACCTGGGCAGGATGGGACAGGCAGGTCCTGGTTTGTCCCTTCCCAGCTGTTGCTGGCAACACTTTCCTCAAGAACACCTCGGAGCCCTTAGTGACAGCCCACAGCACGTTTCAGCCTCCTCCCGCTGAAGCTGCGTTATCAATGGCTGTCTCCTCACTTCCAGTACCTGCCACTGTAAATCATACCCCAGAGCAATGCTTAAGAGAAAGCATCTAAATCACAAAATAAAACAGGTCAGAGCTGCAATTATGATCAGTGAGGCAGGCATCAGTATGTTGTGCATAATTAAAATGACTGTGGAACTTATCTATAAATATCAGCCAGAAAAGTGTCTCTTTGTGTGTGGGCATAAAAACGAGATGCAGGAAACAGCCTGCTCTGATGTGACAACATGACCTTGGAACAACTTTGTTGCCTCCACACCAGAGTAATTACACTGTTGAAATGTCTGATTGTGTCCCTCTCGCCATCAGCAGCAACCAAGCCTTTGCAGTAATAAATGTGTAACCACTAACAGTTCAATAAAGATCCAGAGATAGACTAATTTTGCAGTGGCTGCTGCTCCTTGAAGTTCTCTAAAGCTGCAGCTCAAAGAGCAAAAGCTCTTGTTTTCCCTTTAAAAGTCTGAACTCAGCTTGGAAATGAAATTCACTCAAGATGATAAGTGGATACCATGCAAAGCTTGTCTTACATACGTGTTTAAATACTTTACTTACTGCTCAATCTTCCCCATCTATGCAGCATTCTCAGCTACTTTGCAGTAAGAGAGCAAATTCCTTCAGGGAATTTGGGAAGCAAAATACGTTCCCACTCTTCTCAACACCAAGATGACAGTAAATATGGAAATGTTAAATGAAGAGTGGTGCTAAAGCAGAAAGCTGCTCCAGATCACTGTGTGATTGCCTGACTGAGCTGTAGGGCAAGGGCTGGCCCTCGCCAGTCCCACGGACAAATCCACATGGCACATTTTGGATCTCATGAATCCCAGTATGTGCAGTTTCATTGGGAAGAATGCAGAGCTGACCAACAAATCAAGCCTGCATTACAAAACTTCACAGGTGAATAACATCACTATTAATGGGCAACACAAAAGGAGTATTTCTATTACCACAGAGACAACCCAAAAGTTTGGCAAGTGACAACACGGATGGTATGTTTTTGTTCAAAGCTATATCAAAACACAAATACTTCAATCGATAATCACTCACCTCCCATTCAATAACCCAGTAATCCCCTTTTGTCCAGCATAATGCCTAGACACATTTTTATTGACCCAGTAGTAAACTCATAGGAATTAGCATTCTTTGACTACTAATGACTGGGTATATTTCTCCCTGCAGTCAAGTATTTATCAGGCAGAAGGAAAATATGTGATTCATTGACTCATAATACATTACAGATAAATAATAATGAAAGACCTATGCATCATTCTTGTCAATGTGCTGAAAAGACTTGCTGAATGCACAGAGGTTGGGGGGAAGAAAAAAAAAATATAAAAATCGAGCATTAATCTGCAAGAACAAGGAATAGATATTAAGGCGTAAGCTTACTAGGGGGCTAAAGGGACCCTGCCACCAAGACCAGACTGCTAACACTAGCTGATGCAGAGCCCCATCTCATGTCCAACAATGTAGCATCATCACATACTCCAAAGGAAATGCTCCAATCTATCCCACAGCCCAAGGTGTGGTCGCAAAAGATATATATTGAAGGGAAAAAGTCGTGGGATTTTAGAAATTTAAGGAAATCTGTGAATCTTTCACAAGCTGAATGAAGAAAAGAGTATTGAATAAATTAATCCATATAAGTGATTTTCCATATGAAATTATTAATATGCTGACCAGCTTTCAAAACTCACAAATTAAACAAAATAAAAGCCCATAATGAACTGAACCGGAATACTGTGAAAAATAAAATAAAAAAATAAATTAGGAGGAAACAGTTGTTATTCTGAATCACTCAAATATAGGTCTTCCTTGTAAAGAATAATGGTGCATCAAAAATGGTCATCTCCTTAAAACAAGCTATATAAAGCACTAAAAACCAGCACATAATACATGACTTATTGTTGCAGAGTTGTCAGGTCACCATTTCTTTCTAAGGTGTTAAACTGCTTGAGCTTCTGCTGGGAATTCTCCCTAATAAATTCCCTTTTTATGTCCCTTTTCAGGACTGTCATTTAAAGGATGCTATGAAAAGATTCAGAGAGCTTCTGGAGTAACTACAGGGAGCTGGTAACCCTCAGTAGAGAGGAGCACAGCAGCTCCCTGTCAGGTGCCCCACTGGAACCATGACTAGTGTTGGTGCAGGACAGGAGTCAGGGAGTCTAATGAGCCACCTGGATGGTAATGAACTGCTGGTTGAGCTGCTCTGGGAAACCCAGGGTGTGATCAGGAGAGCCCCTCCTAGCAGGTAGGATTTGGGCAGGCTGGGGAGGCAGAAGGACTTCAACCTGCTGCAACGGAAACTGTGTTGATGGGGCATGGTTACCTTTAAAAGTTTGTCCCCTACAGAGGAGAGGATCCCTCCCAAACCATTCCTGCTGCCTTAAGGGAGGAAACCTGTTCTATAGCAAAGCAGACAGGGCGTATTCCGTTAGCTGAAGGAATTAATGCTACAGCGTTTGAATTTGTTCTTTTCAGATGTACACGCACATATACATACGTGTGTTTGCATGTGGACACACACATCTCTACACACATATACGTGCGTACACATCTCACCTTGACTTTACCTTACAACTCTGGCTGTACGCTGCTGTTGGCCTTCCCTCAGCTCGGCGTTGGACACTCCTCCTTCCCACGCACAGACACGCGCTCAGCGGACAGACAGTTCTAGCGCAACGCACACGCGGCATTTCAACCCCACTCCTGGTGGGAACGGAGATAACCGCATCTCAGGGAACAAATTAATGCAAGTCTGCAAAGCACCAGGCCAATGCCATCGCAACCCAGCGCTGGGCTAAATAAAGTGGAAGGAATGTTGTTAAATCTCAGCCTCCGCGAGGCGGGATTTCCAGGCAGGGCACGGACACGGCTCAGGCAGCAGCAGGCTGAGCCTGACTGTCCAGCAGTGCCTTCTGCATTTTACCAGGTCGCCTGTCTCCTGTTGCTCAAAGTCAGAGGAAAAAAAAATAAAGAGATCTGTCTGCTAATACATTCCTCTGTCAGAGCCTGTTAACTCCCCATCTGCCTTCCCCCGTATCCCTCACCCTTGCAGGGGACACGTTCCATTCAAGGCAAGTAACATAAAGAAAGCTCATTTCCTTTGAACTTATTTACAAGTTTTACCATTAAACTTGCCCACATTATGCAAGCAGCTTGCAATCTTCCCTAATACTCTGACTTTAATTATATAATTGAACAACCCAAAACCTCATTTTTTCCAGGAAACATTAAACATTACCATCTTAATGAAATCCTTAATGAAACGGTCCTCTCTGCATGCAAATGACTGGCACTGGATTTGCTTATCACACTGACAGACAAAAGGACAAATGCCCTTCCTTTTGTCAGTCATGAAGAGTGACAGCCCTTTCTAAGGGCACTCCTCCTAGACGGATGGATAACGCGGACAGAATCACGGACGGGAGGAAGACGTAACAGGGATGGGCGATGAAGCGGCCAGCAAAGGTCAGTAAGCGTGAATAAACCAACAGACCCACAGTCCATGCAAACTCTTTCCTTAAGCTCAGATAAGTTTAGAGGGGCTCTGCTTCAGCTGAGCTTTAACACTCGGGAAGGGAAGGGCCGTAGCCATGGCTGGATGGATGAAACAGCCTGTGGTCTCAGCAGGGGACCTGCTGCTGCTCAGAGTAGGGAAAAAATGTTGGGTATTTTAGACACTTAACTTCTATAAACCATTTCCAGACACACGGTTCGGTCTTCCCCACCTCAAGCACCCTCCTTGCAGTGCCTTTATCTCAGGGGCGCTTTGCTCCAGGCCCCTCCACTGCAGACACGCCGCATCTGCTGGCAAACAAGGAGCCACAGCAGATCCCCGTGCTGGAAGGAGCCCTGTGAGGGAGCATGTCCCCAGCAACATGCCTGTGCTGGGAACCCCTGTCCTCCCTCATACAGCTGGACACATTTCCAGCCAGGGGTGCTGGCACACCAAGCAGCTGCACTGCAGGGACCCAAAACGTCTGCAAGGCTGAAAACTCCAGGACAAGCTGCAAAAGAGCAAAGGGAAAGATAGAAACCAGTACTAAACTTCTCGCACACCTTCCACTGCCTCTCTCACCTCACCCACCCACTCACCAGGACTCTCTACTATACCAGCAGTGTGGGACAGGAGGATCCTTGCCCTACCAATGGTACAGAATCACAGGAAGTTAAGGGTTGGAAGGGACCTCTAGAGATCATCTGGTCCAACCCCCCTGCCAGAGCAGGTCCACCTACAGCAGGTTGCACAGGATGGCGTCCAGGCGGGTTTTGAATGTCTCCAGAGTCCGAGACTCCACCGCCTCTCTGGGCAGCCTGTGCCAGTGCTCTGCCACCCTCAGAGGAAAGAAGTTCCTCCTCAGGTACAGAGATAACCACTCTAGTCCCATGTTCTGGTGTCTTCCAGCGACAGAGCTGCTGCTGCTTTTCACAGCCAACCTTCAAGGCACCAGCCCAGCCATCACTCCAAACACAAGGCAAAATTTAATTTACGTGATGGAGCACTGTTTCCCCAGTACAAACCTATTCTGCTCCCTTTGAGCCTTTTCTTGCAGGGTAATTTTATGCAGCTGATTTCTCCTGTGGTACCAAGCTCTGCGCAGAAGAAGAAAGTTGTGTCACAAGTATTTCAGGTGCATCCACTCCTTCACTCTCACTTTGTGACCTCTAGTTCTTTTTTTTGATACCAGTTCAAAGACACCAGGAATGCCTTTCATTTTTATTCCCGTCAAAAACGTGTGTAGTTCAAAGACATGACCTTGGTGTCTGCGCTTCTGCAAACAACACCGGCCTCGGTGCTACACCAAAACCCATGTCACCAAATCAGCTTGCTGAAGTCTCTTCTAAATCTAATTCCTTCTAAATCTAATTCCCACGGATCAAGAGCAAAATAGTTTTATTCAATAAGCATTAATTAATTATTTTTTCTCCACTCTCCTGCTTCACTGCATTTTCAGTGTCCTATCCCTTTGGTGCACAGATACTCCTCACCGTGCTGCAGCTCCTAGATTCTCCCAGTTATTTATTGACAATAAAACTCAAGCCCCAGGTGCCTTTCCCTGATTTACACTCAAACCTGCAATGACGTGGTACACGGTCACAATAAACTTTACAATAAATACAGATAGTTTGGGTTAGTAATTTAGAAGAAAAGAAGGAAAACCCAAAGAGGTGTCAGTGTCTTGGTACTAACCTAACCAGAAAGTCTGGGGGAAAAAAACCCAAGGACCCAGAAGAGTTAAAGATCCAGCAGCACGTTGGAGATGGGGGTCCAAACCTGACCCCTGCGTGGTCTCCGCTGATGGCATTCAGCTACCTCAGATTCCTACTACTGTCAGCTGAAAGTCTGGCATTTTTCAGGAGACGAGGGCAAAACAGTCTTTTCTGTTTCAAGGCTAAAAAACATAAATATTTTTGAGTTAGCTACAAACATCTGACAAGCTAATTGCTTGGTATCATTAGCAGATAAAAGAATTAGGTGCATGACCTAAGTAACGTCGATCTGGGTGAATTTCTTATGCTGCTTTGGAGCAAAAGGCTGGGGAGTACTGCTTTGAGAAATGTCCCCTGCCAGGGTTGATTTCTCAGCTAAAACCAGCTGCTGAGTTCTTCACACATTTGCAAATAGGTCCAATTTTCTCAGCTCTCCATCTTTGCTTAAACCCTTGTTCCCCCAGCTACAGCCCTACCCAGCGTTGCACTGAGACATAATCCGTGTCAGTAACAGAATCCTTTTTAAAACTCTGGTAGGCAAAGATGTTCTTGATCCCGTGACAGTTTACAATCCTAAATAACAACAGGAATATCCTAACGCAATTAACACGGTCTTAGTGCTCAAACAGTCCAACTGAAACCAATTGATATATTTGCCCAGTAGAGTAAGAAAACATCCACAAAGCACAAGGGATCAAAACATGGCCCGCGAGGCCCAAATCAACTCATTTAAAAAAAAAATAAACGGGCGCAATTCCATAGGCCTCAGTGGGAATTCAGTCCAGTGTACAGCTTATAAACCACTTTTACTAAGTGCCTTTCATTTGAGGCACTCCAAAGGAGAGGTGCATCATTATTTGCTGTAACCCCAGAATCTCCCCCTGTTCTGGTTTGTTTTTCACTATATGATTCATTCCACTCTCTCAGAGTATTCCCTAGTTGTGCATTTTTGTCCTTGGCATTGTTTTCTGTCCTTTGCATCCCATGTGCTGTATTCCTCAGCAATTATTTATAGAAGAGACTCATCCACCCCCAGATCAGTGCCCCCAGCCGTATGTCAGTACGGCTCCAGCTGTTTGCCTCCAAGGAATTCAATCACCTTTCTGCTTGCAGGTTGCAGCTTGGCATTCACGACAGCTCATCCTCTCTGCAGAAGCAGAGCTCCATCCTCCTAGATACAAGATTTCCAGTTAGTCTCCACAACAGCCATTTCCATATGGAGGTATGAACTCTAAATGGGTAAAAGCGGGGTCCTCGGAACCTATTTTTTAGGCTATTAAACATGGCACAACATCGAAATCCTACCTTACTCTAATATAAAATTTGGCTCTTTATTCATCCCAACAGAAAGCCATATTATTTTTATCACGATAGCATTTGTGATGACAACAAAGCAGCTCAACGCTCAAAATCACACATGCCTGAACACACACCAACCTGAACACAGGGACAGACTCGGTCCCACTTCGCTACATAGAGTGGGGTTTGTTCTTCTGTCCCATTTGGTTTCCTCTGTTACCTATTCCTTTTCCTTTCCCCCTCTCCTCTTCTTTATTTGTAAAGGAAAGAATAATTTTTGCCTTCCCTGGTGGGAAGTCTGCAGCGAAAGGGTGGAGAAGGGACCCCTTTAGCAGTGGGAGGGGTAGGACAGCCTAGCGCCTCGGAGATGCACCAGAAGTGCTGACTCTGCTCCTGAGAGCCAGGAACAGCCTCCCAGTCACGCTCCGTAGCTCCGACCAAGAAGGATGCCCTTTCCAAAGAAGGTATATTGATGACAAGCGACCATCCCATCGCCAGCCCCCTTGGCAAGAGGTCACTGCAAAACTTCCTTTCCTCTCACTCGCGTCCGTCTCGTTGACTCTGCAGAGATTCTGCAGGTTACGGCAGAGCTAATGAGAATGTAATGTTTCATTGCTGACTTCCACAGTCACTTAAATCTATCCTTATCTAATTAATTTTGCAAAACAAAAAGCGACTAGCCAAATAAACTCCACCACAGCTTGACAGCCAGTAAAATTATACAAGTTAATGTTTGTTCAGAAAACAGACCAAGAAAGTGCAAGGGGGGGGACAAAGAGGAAAGGATAAATAAACTGCTCAATACAGAATTGACTTCTAAATCAGTGCAAAAGATGGGGAGGGCAGCTATGGCGCGCTTTGGCACTGCTTTTCAATAAAGCAGGAGGAGAGCCCCCCCGCGCAGGTTGGCAGAGAGGGTTGAAGCCAGGTTTGAGCGCGAGCACCCAGACCTGGACCACCAGCGCCACAGGAGGTCCCAGCAGTGAGCTTCTCCTCCCGTGGCAAACCACCGACCAGCCACGGAGGCGACACACATGGCACGTAGCCGCTGGCACCCACCGCTACCCGCACACAGGAGCACAGACAGATGTCTGCTGGAACAATATTTTCCGTAGTTTATTTGCAGAACTTTGAGCTGGAGCAAAAAGGTAACAGGGCTTCTTGCTGCACCCTTTCTATTTCCAAAGATATATATTTTTGTGCCTCATCTGCACAAATGCCAGCAAATTGCTAGTCTTACCTCTTCTTATTTAGAGAGTAGCAGTACGTCTGAGAGTACTCAGCAGTCAGCAAAGGGAACAGACTTCATTACAGGGTCAATTAACAAAACTATTCCCCAAAACTTTGCCCTAAGCCTGGGATGGGTAAGGCAGGCAGTTGCACAATTGCCCATTTCCTAAGGTGCCACATTGGGCTTTAAGTAAGAAGCAAAAGAAGAGATTAGATTCTCAACCCAAGTCTTACTCAGATAAAATGAACTTTTGTTTTAGCGAGGAATGCAGGCTGACATCTGAAAAGGGTAAAAAAAAAACCTCACAACTGACCCACTTTAGCTCTGTAAAAGTGTCACCCCTATCACCCTGCTATTGAAAGGCACAGAGGCTTGCGAGTGACAAACTGAATACAGCTGAGCTACACAGACCTAAGGCAGCCGCAGCCAATCTTGGAGAAACAAAATTAAACAACATTAGCAATGACCCATTTCCTCACTCGGCAGGGACCGGCGGAGCTAATCTGGCATGGGGAGGAAACATGCTGTGGGCTTTCCCGCGCCAAGAGATCGCTCCCCGCCAACACACACAACGCTTCCGCTAATCCGCCTCGCCCCAAAAATGGTTGACCATTTCTGTTTAAAGAAATAAGTGGGGATTAAAAGGAGGAAGCCTGAAATCCAGCAGACTTGAAATTAAACTGGCAGGGAAAGCGAGCTGCTGGGAAACAGCAATTTGCTCTGGGAAGAGACGCAGAACTGCTGTGGGTCGGGGGGGTTGCACAGGGAGTTACATCCCAACGACCCCCTTGCCAGCATGGGGGTTTGCTCATTTCTGGGGAGTTTTTGGGGTTGAAGACTTTTTTTTAAGTAGAAAAAGGAATTCCTTCCCTGTTCACCTCCGAGGGAACAAGCTCAACCATAACTTTAGCCACACGGACAGACCCTTCTCTTGTGCTCTGGGTAAATGTTTTCACTTAAATAATCTAAACTGCAGCGACAGCTGCTTGGAGTGTTTGCTATCGTCCTCTCCCTCTCCTGCCACACTTTTACTTGCTTTGCCTAAATCTACAGCCATTTGTATCCCATTTGCTCCCCGTTACATTTGCCCACGTTTTCCCTTAAAAAGCAGAGGGCAGCTCCTCAGCCAGCACCGGCCGGCAGAGACCTTGGGCTGCAATCAGAGCAACGCTCATCTATTCCAGCTGAGGATCCGACCCCAGGACTTCCAGCACTTGAGCTGTATTAGAAGTAGAGTGAGACCAGGTCATTACATGTTTGGGAGATGTCCAAGACACTTTCAGGTGCTACAGAAAGCAGTGCCAGCAATTCTGCAGTTCGTAAGGGTTTCCCCCTGCCCTGAATTAAATAGGGGGGGATCAGTGCAACAGCTACGGTGCACAGGGATCTTACCCAGAAAGCTTACTCTTTTGATTAACATACGTGCCAAGGTCTGCTATAAGGTTTTGTTGCAGGGTTCGGAGACCAGGGACACGCATCAGCACATTTTACAATTCAAGGCTTACTTGCATTCAGTATTTTTGTTTTCAGTCCAAAAAGCAGGAGAGACCCCGTAAACCAGACAGTCTGGTGTGGTACCGCATAGGCCAAGACCCTTAGCAGGAGTCACTTTTGACAAACAGAGCTATCTCCAGATCCAAATTTGGACAATTAAGTTAAATTTGAAAGGAAGCTAAAACCACCCAAGAAATCCAACCAAAGCAAAGGGCTGAAAGAAGAGAGGGGACACATTTCACACCCAAGCATCCAAGGAAGGGTGGGGGTTTCACTCCCCCTTTCTTCTTTCAGATTGCACAGTTTTATCGTGGTTTTTCACGTTGAAGGAAAAGGCTTCCCAAGACAAGATGAAGAAAGGACACCAGACACTACCTGATCCTATCTTGAACCACCACATTTGCAACACGTAGCAATCCCATCCAAGACCCTGGAAGGCTGCCTTCCTTGACACGCATGGTCCCGTCCAAACATAATAGATTATTCTACAATATCTTTGGGGTTTGCCCAGGGTAGAGTATCTTTGAGGGTTATAATGATAATCTTCCCTGCACATGGTTACATCTGGCTATGGGACACTGCATATTCTGCCTAACTCCATCTACAGTGAAGTAAGCAAACCCTCCCTGAAATACCAGAACACTTAAAACTGCCACTTCAACTCCACTTGACTAGTCTCACTGGAACAGGCCACTACTAGTTGCTTAAAAAGGTGTTTTTCAAATCAAAGAGCTGCACAGGATGAGAGTAACACCGAAACCAGCCTGACACCGGAGAACCCTATCAATATGTCACCGCGTACGCGTACCAGAAAGGAGCCTGACCCTGCAGTTGCTGACAGCAGTTTTTCCTTACGGGAGGAGAATCCAGCCAAAACCCGACAAATATAAATAACAGGTGAGGAAAGGCATGTTTCAAGAACAAGCCTATTTATTTGAATAGTTATTTTTCCATTAAGATGATGTATTCTGGCATAACTTGCCATACCCACCACTTCTGCCCCTTGCTTCAACAGCTCTGCAAGTCTCCCTGCTAGAGCAGGAACAGGAACACAGCTCTTTTTCTAAGTAATCGCATTTCTTTTTTGGTTTGTCTATCGCTGCTGTCGTGGGTTAACTAATTGAATTCAAGTTGCTTAATTGAAACATGTTAAGTGCAGTGCCTGTTTCTAATGCAGCAGGAGGGGGGGCAAAAAAAATCCCAAACAAAACAATGAGTTTCAGAGCAGTTTGCATTTGTTGGCAGTATTTTATTTTTTTTAGCTTGATGTAGACTAGGATGTTCAGAACAATACTGTGGAGACCATACAAATTTCTACCTAAGAACGAGAGAGAAGATATTCCTCTTTTGTACAACAACATTTCTGTAAATTTTGTTTAGCTTGCGTGGGATACAGTTAATTACAGCAATTTATCAAACTGGCACAAGGTAGTATTCACACACAAAGTTTTTCCAGCAGTCAGAATCCTTAGTTTTATATGAGACTGGTTTGTGCTAATTGAATTTTCACTTGGGTAGATAAAATCTTTAACAACTCTGGAATAACTAAGTGCTCTTTGTTCAATGATGTGGATCAGAATGATTTACAGCACCTTTCACATAATCATGCTAATTTTGCTTTCATATGATTAATTAAAACAATATGTTCTTTCTTCGTAAAACAGAATTAGTGCACCCAAGGAGACAGGTTTTATTGCAAACTTCTTCTTCTGGTAATAAAAGCAATTTTCATGCACCATCTTTTTGGCAAAGCCAAGTAAACACGCTTAAGTGGGCAAGAAAACTGCAGCTGGGGTCAGATCCCTTCACGGTGTGCCACCAACACTCTTAGCACCAAAGACAATTTAGACCCAACGCTGTGAAGCAGAGCATCGCCAGCAGGAAGCTGGCCTGGACATCCCAAAAGCAAAAGTCCCTTCCCACTGCCATGCTTTCCTATAGACAGGTTCTCTCTCATCACATCTAAAGCCAAACTGAAGGACGCATCTGTGCCAAAACAGAAGTTCAAAGGCTACTACAATGGATCATGCCTGTGGTCCAAGCTCTGGATTCAGCACAAACATGTAATTTTCGGCACCGGTCAAGCACACCTGGAATGGTCAGATTATCTGACTGTGGTGGTCACGCTGTGTCTGACCAGCAAGCTGAAACAAAAATAAGGCTGACAAATGGTCCTTGAGAAATCATCCTGCAAAGCAAAGCTTACATACTGATTCCTTGGCTCCCTGCTCAACTGTGGGAATGCAGAGCATCACCGAGCCTTGCAGCTATTGATGGGCCCACAAGTTACCTTAGCTCTCCTACGCCAGGCCACTTTTGATGCGATACTGGTGTTTCCCAGCGAGACCAACAAGCTCAGAACATCGTTAGCAGCGTTACAGTGGCCCACCTCACCACATTGGTGCTGGGTAACCGAAAAGAATCAGCAAAAGGGAAGAATGACAATAAAGAAAACCTGAAGCGAAACCACAGAATATGTTTTCCATGATTTATCTCACCACAGCGCCATAACAATACTCCTTTGATTGGAGGTTGTGCAGGCACTGCTGTTTTAAAATTCACTGAAGAAGAAAGCAAGTGACTTTCAGGTCTGATGGGCAACGCAAGGAAGCAGGGAGGAATCATCCATATTCAACTCAGTAACTTCCCCTGCACAAGGCTTACCCGCTCGTGGTTAAGTGATTAACAAGGACCCCCAATTAATCTTACACAGGTGCAGTAACTAATAGTATGAACGAACGCTGAATTTTAACAGAGATATTTGGCAAAGACCTGAAACCATCTAGTTGCAGATGATCAAGTTCAACACAGGTTAATTCACGCAGAAAAGAAACCATGGTGACCCAAAGTGTCAGGCAAGAGCAGCACAGCAGGTGATTTCACAGCCTTTAAGGCAAACAAAGGAGTTTCTGCCTGGTGCTATGACATCCCAGGTAGACACACCACCAGCTCCTTACACTTTCCAAACGGACATGAAAACCAGAACCTAACTTGGGGTCTGTGGCATTTAAGTAAGGACTGGAATTAAAGCACGGAATTGAAGCAGCAACAGTGACATAACTGAGTGTCTGTGTGAACTCAGTCATCACTGCCCTGTGTGGTCCAGGAACTCCCCAGAGGCAACGGACCACTTCACAGCAAAGCCACTGACTGCTACAGGAGTGGGAATTTTGGGCAGTGCTGGAGATCACAGAATGTTTTGAGTTGGAAGGAACCTTTAAAGATCATCTAGTCCAAGCCCTCTGCCATGGTCAGGGACATCTTTCACTAGAGATGCCCTGAGGCAACTCTTGCTTAGAACAGGTCAATTGATGGCCACCACTTGTCACCTCAGGTGCATGGATTAACCTCCTGGGTGGAGAACCTGGCCGTCCCTGCTGTTCCTGCTGCTGAAGTGACCAAACTGTACATAGGTAACTAAACTGCCAGTAGAAACTGTTCCTGCAGATACAGAAGTGGTCACACAGGACCCATTGCAGACGATCCAAGTTAACTTGGCAGGGCTTTGCTCTGCTCATTGGGTACCGAAGAAGAAACTGGTTTGTAGTTATTTTTTATTGCCCCTTCCAGTTTTTATTTTTATGCCTTGGCAGGATTGTTTAGATCTTCTCCTTAAGGTAGATATTGATGAAATACCCCAGAAAATGAGACCTGCTAGCAGTGAGCAGTGAAGTGGATCGCACTGGGGGAGGCTCTGGAGAACAGGCAGGTGTTCTGGCTGATGGCAAAAAGTGAAGAGGGAACCTCAAGAGATGCTCTAATAGCACCAAAGGGGTAATTGTGCAACCTGATGCAAGAGAATGTAGATTCACAAGCATCAGTATCATTAATGGCAATCATGTGGATGGCTAAACTCCCCACACAGAGCACTGAATATTTACCTCCAAGTGCTCTCTCCTGTCTTATTTCACTCCAAGCCTGGATCGAGGTGCTGGACAGCAAAGATTACCCAACACACTAAGGTCATGGTATCACATCTCTGACTACCAGCCTGGATCTAAGACTTTCTCTAATGTGAAAGAAAGTCTACAGTGTTGGGTTTCTTTTCCTTTAACCAGTTTAAAATATTCAAGACAAGTTTATTTTTGTCCATCAACCAAAGATCTCAAGTTACTTTGCCTGAAGTATCCATGTGTATCAGCAAAAAGAAACCCCTCAACTGTCAAACGTCAGATTCAGTTGGCACTGTTTATTAAAGCAGATATTTTCATCACATAAAGAGTATAATCCACCCCAGACAGAAAACCAATGCAAAACCTAGAGTCACCCAATTACACGCCACTTTGAGGACCTGCACGCTGCATATGATTCCCTGCAATAAAGGAGAACTCCAGGCGCTTAGTAAATAATTACCTTGTAATTGTCAGTTTATTGCACAAAACCTCCTGTAACATTAACATGAAGAGGTTGAGAGTTTCTTCCCCGCCCCAAAGCACACCTAAGCGTTCCAATGTGAAGTGCACCATGAGAGCAAATGGCCAGACACAGGTTTTCTGCTTGGACCTACATTGCTTATAGGTGCTGTCAGAGACAAGAGAAGGAAAGGGAACTCAGAGAGGTGCAGCAGAACCCTACAGCAGTCCAAGAGACACCTACAAGTCCTAGAGTTGGCTGATGACGTGGAGTTATTGTGCCGTTCCTCCAAGTAGCTACAAACAAGGTGAACAGCCCATCAAAAACACCAAGTCAAGTCGGGCTACACATATGTATGTCTAATCCTTGGAGCGCAGATATCAAGAAACACCATGACTGCAGAAAGCATTTCAAGAAGGTAACCCACCAATCATACCATACAGAGAAACCTGCATAGAGATATAAATATAAGGAGAGTGAAGATCAGTCAAAGCAGTCAGTTAGGGGGCAGGGGAATAAAAATCAACGCTGGACAGATTGAAACAGAATATAACTAGTACTTGAACCTAACATTAACACTAAAATATAGCTGCTGCAAGTGCTAGGCAGAAAACAAAATGCTTTCTGGAAAGCAACCGTGAAAAATTTAGGCATCAAATAGAGATAGTCCATCAGCAGGTAAAGGGACTCAAGAAATCAATCAAGATTAGGACAAGACGAGTATAGATGGAACAAGCACGTTCACTGGTGCCAGGAAACGTGAGCACTCCCAAAGAGCCATCTTCTCAGGAAGGCAGTGCAGTTGACATGGATACTGAAAGGGAAATATTTAAATCCAGTTCTGATTCATATAGAAGAGAGTGACATACAGAACAAGCAGAAAAAAAAAAAAAGTTTGCATACACGTGTTTCTGTACCTATCAAAAGGTCTCCAAAGATGACTGTGCCGGTTCTCTCTAACAAAATGACTGGTAAACTCAGCACTAGAGTAAGTTTGATCATTGCAGGGAGCATTGCATCCCCTTATTCTAGTAATTAGTGGGCTAAAATATTTACATTGATTTTAAATAATTAGAGAATATCTTTTAACTATACCAGTACTTTCTGCACCTGACAGACTGTCACTGTTTTGCAGAAAGATAAATACCCTACTGGGGTTGATGAAGTATTTGTGACCGTGTTTTAAAGTCATATTTGAGTTCTAGAGCAAGCAAACTTTTAAAAACAAGTGAACAAGTACACCTCGCACATACATGGCTTTTCTAAGATTCCTGGCAAGGAAGTGGTTAAAAGACCAAAGCCTGCACCATCCCTAAGTACATTAGCCGTCCTGTTGGTTTCGGTGGAGCAGCCAACAAGCTTTCTGGAAAGCATGTTTATTCTGTTGTGTTAGGCACAGAAGACAGCGTCTTCTCAGGAACCAGTCAGAGCCCATGAGTAAAATAGCTTTTGTGCGATTAAAAGGACCATAGCTGCACTCTCCGCTATAGCTATCTCCACATCTCAGCCTGCTTTCTCTAGCAAACAGAAGGGCCTACGGTTATTTCAAAACTTCCTACCACTGCAAATAACTCTTTGTGCACACTGTTGTCTCCAGGGCAGAGGATGAGCAAATCAGCAAACTGCATGCGACAGGTCACTTAATGCATTTCATGATGGTGCTTAGGGCTGTAGTCAAACTATCTACTCTCAGACTCTAATTCCGGTGTCATGACTACTTCTCTGCAGTGGCTGATGAGCGAGTTGCTCTAGGAGCCCTGGCCAGTTCCTGGTCTTAACCTCTCCGTGCTCTCTGGAGTTCATTGGACACAGCAGCTCTGGCAGCTGAGGGAGCTACTCTTCGATGCTGTTGTACTGCGGGCACAATAAAAACCCCATCTACAAAAGCATGAGGAGAACAGACTAACGGGCTGCTTCCAGCTAAGGGTCATCTGAACACTGCCAGTGGTCAGACAGTGTGGTCAGTCTGTCCGTCCTCTCACCGCCTCCACCACGGTCCCGCTGGAGCCAGAGCCGCCTGTGTGCTACACACCACTGCCACCTCCTCCAGTGGCTGGCATTTTCCGCTTCTATAAAATTAATTTGATGACTGTATTAAACTAATAATTGCCTCATTTCCAAATATGGTCTCTGGGTGCACTTGACTTCGAACGTGCTTCTCTTGGGAGGTACCAGGGAGATCTAGTTGTATTACTTACGGAATTTGGGCTAATTTAATTAATTTTTGATGGAAAGTGCTCTATTTTGCAGATGGTAGCTGTCTGTTTCGTCTGTAGCCAGGGCCACACACAGTTGCTGATATGTTTTCACTTTCCCCTGTTATGTAAGAGATGATAAAGGGCCTAATTAATAAAGTCACCTTGAAAGAGAGACCTTCTGTTAATGGGAGAACTGAAAGAGATTCACCATTTGGGAAGAATTCTGGTTTCCTTATTTCTATCCTATCCACCACCCACCCACTCACAATATGCCTCTTGAAAACAACTGAACACTGAGGGAGTCCATATGTCCACACTTTCACAAAGTCTTTCAAAGCAAGGTAACAATTACGAGCATAATTACAAATGACACTCTGAAATTGTGCCTCTCTCATTGAGCATCACCTCCAGTTCCACATGCTCCCATCGGAGCTCACCAGCCCTGCAAGCAGGAACAGGGCATTTGAGTCCTGCTTCAAAAGCCTGGGAACTTGAGTGCTGACAATGCAGAAATAGTGCCAGAGTAAATAACAATACATTGTTCTTTCAAAAGTAAACCTGTGCTCTTCCCCCAGTCAAGGGAAGAGTCACAAACCTCCACCCAGGAGCTTCACGCTTGCTTCCTCCACTGCCACCAGTGTCCCGTAGTGCCTCAATATTTGTTGCTAGGGCTTCTAGCAAGGGGAAAACTGTTCCTCTTCTCTCTTTGCCTTAAATTAGATATTATTTATGCCTTAAATTGGATATTAGGAAAAACTTCTTTACCGAAAGGGTTATCAAGCATTGGAACAGGCTGCCCAGGGCAGTGGTGGAATCACCGTCACTGGAGGTATTTAAAAGACAGGTCGATGTGGTGCTGAGGGACATGGTTTAGGGGTGGTTTTGGCATAGGTTTATGGTTGGACTCGATGATCTTGAAGGTCTCTTCCAACCCAGGTGATTCTATGATTCTAAATTCCCCTACAGAAAAGGGCAGGTATATTTGTTTCTTGCCCTCTGTCTTGGCTACCCAGATCATTTTTCCCTGCAGGCCAAACCACTGCTCACCATAGGTACATACAGAATCTTGTCCTGCAAAATAAACAGGGGCTCTGCTTTCACATGGGATGAGATGCCAACGCGACACCAGATACCAACGCGATACATGGAAAATGAACTAGAGCCAGTCAGTGTTTAATGGTTAGTGCCTTGTCAGCGTGCTGAAGCGAGCTGGAGAGTATCGTCTCATCCCCACAGCTCACAAGAAATCCTGGCAGGCACTTCAGTCTGTAGAGCATGAAACACAACAGTAAAGATGCATCCTGGAGCTTGGGATTTACTCTCAAGGGCAAAGTGATTGAGTTCTGCTGAACCATGCCTGGCTTTAAACGGCACGGAGAGTAAGTGGAATCAGCTCAGCTGCTTTCTCCAGAAAAGATGCACCAGATACAGATCATCCTCTGTCAGCAACAGGGAGGGAACCTACCTCCAATTAGCCAGAAGAGGACGGAAGTTAAGAAGTGAAAGTGGAATAGTTCTGCAAAAAGTGAAGAGGCAAAAAAGAACCCTCCAGAGCTTTGATTCATCCTATGAATGAAATGGTGGATTCTGGTGCCACTGCGAAACGCTAAATGGTTTTAACCCCACGCCCAAATGTGGGTCATTTTCTATTGTAACTGATAAGACTGTCATTCCCATTTAAATCTATTCCACAGGTACCAAACCGAGATTTGCAAGGTGTTATCCCTCAAACTCTCTCAAAGCACCAAACACAGGAGTAGATGGAAAAGGCGTGTCAGGCACAGCACCATGCCCCAAGCCTGGCCTTGGAAGCTCAGGAGGTCTCTCCTGAGGCACCAGGTGAAGTCCACCACGGTCAGCCAGGGACCCCTGCATGTCAGCAGAGGGAATCTAGGATATCTCCATGGGTTCTGGTGTCTTCACAGCAGAGTATCTCACCACGAAAGCCTGGCAGTAACAGACAATTTTTGCTTTCCTATTTATTACAGAGTCTTGAGATAAGCCTTCATTCTGGACATTCATTTCTACTAATGAGGGTTAGAGTCAGAATATCCAAAACCAGAAGAATGAAAACACACACACACCCAGCAACATCCGATAGCACCGATAGCAGCCAGCCTGGCATCTCACGAATCCCCTTGGGACACAGAGGAGGGCTTGAAAGAAAAAAAAGCTCAATTTGGCAGCGCTGACATTATAAGGCCTCTAGTACAATATTAAACTAGAGGCTTGGTACTCCCTCTAGGACCGCATACTGTTATTTGTAATACAGTTGGAGCTGCACTTAAAGTGAGGACTTGTGAAAGGAATAGACTACCGTAAAAAGAATTAATTTTCTGTACTCCAGATCAGAGCTGCAGCACTCAAGTGAGTCCTTTGGAAACGAATAACTGAAAAGCAATAAACCTATTAAAAGAATAAACTTTACTGCACCAAAAGGGTGAAATAGTGACCTGTCACATGAATGGCTCAGTTAAATGAATACATTTTCTGTTTCGCAAATCAAAGCACATTTCCTAGGGAAACAGATCTTTTTTGAACAAATGCTTCTTTTAGGATTAGGCGTGTTGGAGCTGGAGCTTGACTTTACAACATGGCTGAGCATTAAGCAGATTTTTACTTGAGCAAAGAAGTTACAGATGTAGTTAGTCAGCAAAAAATTAAAAGAGGATGATCAGAATAGTTAGGCGTTAAAGAGGGAGGGAGACTATTCTGCATGCAAAACGCTCTGGTGCTGCGGCTTTCAGATGGTGGCAGAGCCCTCCCCGTTGCTGCCCAGTGCTTTGGGTGGAGGCGCAGACCGCATTTAAAGGCAAGTGCCCCATTTCCCAGCCACTGTGTTGCTCTCGTCTGTTCTTGGCCGGTGACAGCTATAGAGCTGGCACCTACAGTAGTCTGCAGCTCCACCAAACCTCTGCACCTCCTGTTCCCCAAGTTTCCCCACTTTCATGTTCTCTCATCGGGACCCCAATCAGGTCACGCAGGTCCTGTGCATCAGCTGCTCATCCATTCACTGTGCTCAGCCCCACTGCTCCAAGAGCACACAAACTTAGGTAAAAGTCCTAGGGTTTGATGACCAAAAAAAAAAAAAAAGTTTGGCTTTCCTCCCAGCCTGATGCAAACAGGCCAGCTATTCCTGATCCATGGAAGCAGATGAAGGTAGGAGGGTCATTCCTTTAAAAACCAAACAAATTGCCTATTTCTAGGAGCTGCGGTCTTCAGAAAGAGATCAGGCAAGGACTCAAAATTAAAATGGCAGAACCAGGAATGGTTACGCGTACCCCAAACACCCCCGTGGCGGTGAGAGGGAAACCCGCCTCCCCCACAGCCCCCTCAAAAATTGCTCCAGTCCCTCCATTCTACCATAATGACAAGGTTTTATTTACCGAAACAAGATTGTATCCAGATTTTGAGGAGCTCTTGCTGCTTTTTAATCTATTGCCCAGGATTTGCTCTTACAGGTAGTACTTGACACCGAGGGAGAGGCACCTGTGCCTGGCAAAACTCAGCGTGCCTGTGTTTGTGCCTGAGCATCCCTCAGGCGTGCAGCTCACACAGACCCTGCCCTCAGGCAAGTCTGGCAGACATCACAGCACCCTCTCTCACTTGGAAAGAGTGTATTTTCTTCTCTCACTACACAGCTGAAGGAGAAACCCGAGGACACGGGTCAACTTTCCTCCTCACACCGCTTTTGCACTTCACAGTCATGGCATTGCTGAGCTCTACAAAGTCCCCGTCTTCTTCTTGCACTGAATGTGGTAAAGCGCAACTTTTTTTTTATTCCACCTTTAATAACATGGAAACTGGCATTTAATTTTTAATGTTAGCTTAAAGCCCAGGTGGTTGCTAGGCTTTATACATCAGCAAAATCAATCTCCTTATGGGTCATTTAGAGAGTTCAGGAGTCTGACACTACTGCCTGCAACTAATCCCTTCCCCCCCCCTTCCCTCCTCTCTCAAACACCCTTCCAATTTGGCTGGACTAAAGGCAGGGGTAAGGTCAGGCGACCGGCAGGGCTCCTGGGATACTGCAGGGGCCATAAACCAACAGGAATTAAAGTGGGATATATATGCCAGGTTACCAGGCCCATTTCCCGGCCAGCGCAGTTTAGTGGCCCACGACACATTCCCTTGTGCTTTATCTACAGCTCTTGAATAGAGCTCGCTACTATTCATTTCTGGTCACTAGGACTTTGCAGCTCTTAGGATGACCTGCAGGCTGGTTTGATCCTACCTGCAAAGGCTGTCTTGTCTAAGAAAAAAATAAAATAAAATAAAAAAATCAGTGTATAAAGGAATAGATAAAAACATATTCCTGCAGAGATGAGTCCCTGAGGTTTTAGGGTTTCATGCACTACCAGCAAGTTCATTGCACTTGTGAGACGTGTCCATACCACCAGTGTTTTAAAACCTACATTAGAGAACAGACTGCTTTTTCTTCTCTTTGGATTTTCTAAAGGGAAAGATCAAGAGGCTGGAATGGAAGGGGGCGGGGGGGAAGCCACAAATAGGACCAGTTCCAAGAATATCAGCTACTTGTCAGCTCTGCAAAATAGCTGTTAATTTATAGAGGAGAAGTGTGCAGGTTCTTTCAGAGCCATACGTCAAAGCTTTCCCACTATGATACCTGGCTTTATTTGGCCTTCATATTATGGACCAAATTGGATTTCTCTGGTTCTGGATAAACTGCACAAGGGTGATGTACACTGTGATTTATTGCAGTAAGTGCTTAAAATGCCTCCCACTAAATTTGTGGTGACCTTATCACACCATTAAAACCCGAAGTAAATAAGTGCACTGAGTAAAGGTTAACAACACACCAAATAAAACAAACAGCAAACAGAGGGGATAGGACCTCCTCGCTCACATCGCTGGCACGCTCCAGGGAATGAAAACGCTGCATGTTCTGGCAGCACGAGGGAAGAGCCCAGAGGATGCAGAGCTGTACAGAGATGGCAGAGATAAGGAGTGGGCTGTAACTCCTCAGACCAGCCCCCACCTCTGCAGCCCACCGAGTGTGACAGCTTTGCGAGGACACGTTTTCACCTCCAGAAGCCCCCGGATCATGCCCCGTAAAGAACAGCATCCCTCCACCTCCAGCCCAGGCTGGGCGACGGGGACAGCAGCACCGAGGTTCACGGGGCTCCCTCTGCGCAGGGAGCCTGCACCGGGGATCAAAGCCCCAAAACCACCGAAGAGGATCCTTTA
Source organism: Chionis minor (assembly GCA_013398295.1). NCBI lineage: Eukaryota > Metazoa > Chordata > Aves > Charadriiformes > Chionidae > Chionis > Chionis minor. Next base: position 1,490,101 of record VZSF01006623.1, read on the forward strand.
CAAAAGTGTTAAGGATTACACGTACTGCCAGGAGGAAAGCAACCAGCAGCCTTTGAGACAGGCCTGAAAGGGACTGTACGACTTATTTACCTGCACGAGCATCCCTCTTCCTAAAGAGCAAGATGCTCCCCTTCCAGCCCACGATACTCAAAGCAACGAGCCCAGGCAGGTTTGTGAAAACTCGGGTACCACAGAGATGTCTTCCCCTTCTTCTTCTCCAACAAAACCCCTCGAGTTACAGCTTCCCCACCTCCCCAACCTCCTCCAGCTAGTTAGACGCAAAGGGCTGAACCGCCTTCACAGCGGAGGCAAGAGCTGCCCATTTCTGGAGCAGACTTAAACCATCAGATAATAAATCAATAACACGACGTTATCGCTGTCTCCCTTTTCAGTGCCCCAGCTAGTACCCCTCTCCAGACTAGTAACTTCTTAAGCAATAGCTCTGCTGCCACAAGAGGATCCTTTAAAGAAAGAAACTTTGCACCGTGGTCTGAGAGTCAGCAGGGACAAACCTCACCCAGAGTTTTAAAGAAGGGCTGAGTATTTTCCCTGGAATAACTGGTTCAGGCTGTTTTTCTAAAAGATCATGCCTAGGTCACGCCATCTATCGTCTCTCACAAAGATTTACAAGTTACCAAATTGTCTGAATAAAATTAGTATCAGAAAGTAGAGAAGCACTGGGAGAAACACAAGCAACGTGTGAACAAATGCAGACCACTGACACAGAGAAAGAAGAAGAATCATTTAAACCACTGATTTAAACAGATTCCTTGTTGTTTTGTAGAGGCAGATATTCTTGTCTCCAGGTTACAGCCAGAGATAACAAAAAAAACTTGGTGCCACTCAGAGCAACAGGACACACCTACACACCTTTCCAGAGTCTCAGCTTGCTCAAATGAAAATCAAAATGGGGGGTCGTGTGTGTGTGTATTTTTCTTTAGAAAGCCTCAAAAGAGTTTGAAGTTCTCAAGACAAACAGATTTATTAGTTTGGCCTCTTCATTCAGCCTGATTAGAAGAAAGGCTTTTTGTTCCAAAGTAAATACGCATTTCACATTTCAGGTAAATATGAAGTTTGGAAAGTTTCTCCCCAAATATTAAACTGCTTAAATATAAAAATTAGTACTCCAAACCACATTTTATTCTGATATATCAGAAAAGGCAAGTCAGGTCATTAGAATCTCCTTGCTACTTATTCTAACTGCAGTTATGATAATAAATTCATTATTTTCATAACTGCTCCATTATAATTAAGTAATAGGTTCACATTCACTTCAAAAGTCATACCATAAAGGCATTATCCAAACAAAATAAAAAACAATTTAAATTAATCTAAAGTCCTACTTACGAGGTATTACACAAAAAAAAATAAGTAATATGTACCATGAAATTTATCTACCATCCTATTAAAAATTAGGACTTTCAGGTCAAAAAAAAAAAATTAAAACCATACAAGATAATTGACTTTTTCTGATACATTTTGAAGCAAGAGCAGATAGCCAGTCCCAGTGCTAGAATAAACAGGTAGGCTGGGGAACCAGAGAGGCTTCACCTCCCCCAGGCTGGTCCCAGAGCCCACCAGAAGCCCCCCAGAGCCTCCCCCTCTCCCCCAGCCTGTCTCACTCTCCCAAATATTTCCCTCTGCGAATTCAGGGGTGTTATTACACCAGTCACTCACTTTTCCCAGGGCAGTCAGGACTCCTCGGGAAGCTTCTCTGCAGGTTCCTGCTGCCTTCAAGCCTCGGGATGAAGAAATCCCTCTTCTCTAGCTGCAGGGAAGCACCACGGCTGGTGCCTTCTCCCCACCAGCCCCCGCAGGTAACCACAGCCTCACCTGCGCAGTGCCCACCCCCCCGGAGCCCGTTACCTTGGGGCAGCGGGGCAGCTGTGGGGAGCAGCTCTCTGCCCCTAATCACAAACACCTTCCCACCTGGTTTGACCCAGGTCCTGCTTACTCCCAGCCAGAGTATTTCAAGAAGAAAAGGCTTTTAAAAAAAAGGCACCTGATGCGCCTGTCTGCTTTGTCCAGTGTTCATGCACTTTCCTTGCAGGAACCACAGCACAATACTATTTTTCCCTAAGGCTTCCGAGATCGTGGCACCAGCTACTATCTCGAATCATAAACTGCTTTATTGTTTTTTGCTTCAGGGAATGCATAGCCCAGTCCTGCCTTGGACTGCTCTTTTGAACATCCCTCCACTAGGCTGTAGCCACTTTTGAATTAAAATCCTCATATTTTTTTGTTTTAAGCATGTGTTGAACTGTCCTTGCTGGAGAAACATATTTTCTCCACAGCAACGGAACTTGTTGTATTAATGCAAAACAGCCTTTTGCGTAACAAATACATGGTAACCCTAAGACATTTCTATAGTATGTCTCAATAACTAGGTCATATACGGCATTAAGAAAAATGCTACAGGTCAGATTCCCATCTGCCATGCCCCACAAGGGGAACTAACAGCATCATTTTATACGAGTAACTTGATCTCAGCATCCAGTTTTACATTTGAGAATGCATGTGCATGTTCAGGAACATATTAAAGCAAACAGTTAACTCCACCCCTGTCAGCTATCTCCTGTCTCTGCTTTCCTGAAATGAGTCATTAACTGCATTTCATCTGTTCAGTTCCAAAATCCTCAAATTCAGCTGCAAAAACGGAACCCCTTTGATCTTAGATTGCCGCTAATTCATTATTGATAACCCAGTCTGGAAGGAAGGGAAAATCTTCATCCCCATTAGTCGTTCCACTTAATATGTTCTGGTGCTTCAATTATGCAAAACCCAACTCTCAGGGTCCGCCTGCCTTCCAAAATGTGAGTCAATGGGGGAAAGAGAAAAACCCAGATCGAATTATTCCAGCTGTAAATCTTTGTAATAGCATACATGTCACGAGAGTGAGATCCAACACTGAACAATTCTGTTTGTTTTCCGAGCTGTTGCCTTGTAGAATTCCCAAGGCATCCATTAATGACTTCAGAGAGCTCAGCAGAGAAGGACTCGTTCCCTCCCACTTTTTTTTTTTTTTTTTTCGGTCATGTCATTAGGCTGCTTGCTGTAATGACCCTTTTTGGCCCAAGGCACTAAAAGCCTTGGAGTAATATATGACCTGGTAGGCGAGTAAGCAAGACGGAATAATTAACACAAGTCATTTTGCTCTTTGTTTTGTAGAAGAGAAACTGTCACTTCTTTCTGAAGATCTTTGAATTATAAATGTTAAGAATATGAGCACCGTGAAGAAAACAGTAACATGCAGGCATCACTGGGCCAAAGAATGTTTTTCTACTGGGAGACTCTGACAGAAGCGGGACTATGCAGCAGGGAACTCAGCTAAAAGGCACATATGCCTACGTCACCTCATGTGAATAACCAGCCATCAGAAATATGTGTATGACTGTACCTGCGTTCTGTCACCCAGCTGGTTGTTTGGCTGCAAGAAGAATCATTTGACTTCCATTTCTCTTCGACAAAACCATACAACCACGCAGCAAACACCCAGGAATCAGGGGGAAATCAGACTGCAATTGCACAGGTGCTGTTCAAACCAGAACTGATTTTAAGCACAGCTGGATCACCCGTTCAGGACATTTAGGTTCAACAGTTGTCCAGAATTCACCCACATTAGCACAAAAAGAAAAGATGCAGTTTGATTTTCTATTGGCTTGTGTCAGGTGACTGATGGACTTCATGCTTTAGGAAGATGTGAACTCCAGTTGAAACTTTTCCTGGAGTAGGACCATGATAAGGTCTCTTTCCTGGAGGTCATCACAGCTTTTCTTTTTCAGGTGTGTATAGGATCTCTGCTCTACCTGCCACTGATTTTCTAGAAACTTCATTCTCTTCCATGCTTGTCTTCATCTGTCAGCTTGGTCAACAGGTCACTGCTGGGAAGTCTGGGAGATACACAAACAGGGTGCAAATGCATAAGCTTCCTTTCTGTATTAAACTATGCTGGAGAAAAACACAAATATTTTGCAACAGGAATTGACATCCTCTCTTCTCTTTTCTCTTATGTATGGTGAGTTTCCCATAGTGACAAAGTCAAAGGCTTAGAACAAATGGAGGAAACATATTCTCATTGCGTTTATTGCCAGAATGTGTCAAAGCCATCACATAAACCTCCTTGCATTTTCTGTTGCGTTTTAAGGGCTAAACCATCAGCCTCTTGCAAGACGAAATCTGATGAGTTCTCGAGCCTTCTCTTGCTCTGTTCCTACTTCCCTGCTGAAACCTTTTCAGTACTTGGAAATTCCAGGGTAGACGATGTGCTTTATAAATACACTACCTGTCCTCACAGACCATCCCCTTTTCCCTCTGTCCTCTTTGTCACGTGCTGCAACCCACCCGCTGTTACTTTTGCCCTCCTGGCATTCCCCCCCCAAATTTCCTCTTATTTCTCCAAAGAAAAATACGCCTTAGCCCCGCACAAGTTGATGAGAGCAGTAAGCTGTCAGCTTGCTTCCTCGGGCAGTGCGGACCCTTCCCCAGACCCCAGGGTGGGGGCTGTCCTGCAGGAGATGGGGGTTGAGAGCTCTGGCTTTGCTGGCAGACTTTGGGAATCCTGTCTGATGCCCTGCAGCGCCAGAACTACTGATCCAGAGCCAGTTCTTGCCTTACATTTTGCCTCCACTGCTTTGCTGCATGTTCTTCTGTTGTTTTTATTTTTCACAGACAACTGGAAAATAAAAACAGCCCTGCACCTCACAGACATTTTAATAATTCATATTCAACTTCAGCTACTGCAAGTTTAATAAACAAGTACTTATTAGAATACAATCATTTCTTCTTAAAGCGGGCAGTTTTTAGGAATGAAATCACAATAATTACTTCTAAGAATATGTATGGATAACAAACATTCAGTCCTCCTGGTTTTGTTGTTTCATTCATTTGCATGAAAGCCTTCCCCACTGTTCCCCTTGCCTTTGTTTTAGCAGGGACTTTGCTTTTAATTGGACTGAATATTCAGCTGGGTTCAACCCCAAATTTGTATGTAAAGACGCTATACATAGCAACCAGCTCATCCTGGAATCCATTAAAAATAACAAGAGGGATTGAAATGAGATTATTTCAAGAGCTCTCTTGCATTCATAGGAAAACAGATTACTCGCATTAGTGCATTTGCAGAGAAGCTCTCCCAGGTAAGGGAGATGCAGGTGATAACATTGAGTCCTCCTAGTTTTTCCTCTTGTCCACAAAGCGGGACCACGTGAATTGCTGAGCTAATTTCATAGCCGAAGAGCAGCTTGCCACACGTTGATAGTCTGCTATCCACTTCTACGCCAAGACCCGTTTTACTCTGAGCACAGTGACATGCCAAGGCTGTCCGTTTCCGCAGCCTCCTTCCTTCAGCCCTTCCTCGGGATGCTTTGCAGGCCCCCGTGAAGTTCACCTTAGCGCTAAATGGAAGCGATGGAGAATACAACAGTCTGTACAAAACTAAAATAAACCAGACGTTGTTTACTGGCAACTACAATAAACAGCTGCAAGAGCCAGGAAAGCAGGCTGAAAAGCCGACTTAAACCTCCAGAGAAGGTAAGCCCAGAGGCCTCAGCATCCCGCTGGAACGGGGGGGCTAGCCACATCCCTAGCACCCACCCCAGCAAGAACAGCCATCCTCTCACGGGGCTCCGAGAAAATTGGGGCTCATCGCATGAAAAGCAGCGTGTTGCCTGAAGGGCAGCCCACAGTCCCAAATTGCAGCCTGCCACCTCAGCTGCCAGCGCTCTGGGAGGATGCAGGCTGTGTTTTTATTCCAGGGGAGGTTTTTTTAATTATTTCTCTTACTTAAGAAATTGTTATTTCCATAAAGAGCGTCTTCCCTGCACTCCCACACACAGGGGGAAAAAAAAAAAAAAGGAAAAAGTGATCCAGAAACTTTAGGTTTCTCCTTCTAGCACTTGACAGGGGAAGATTCCCAGGAAGAAAAAGAAACCCCAGCTTAACAAGACAATGAATTGGTTTTGGGTACACGTGGTGTGGAAATGTTTAATAGATGAGAACATGGGGGGAGGACAATTTTGATTTTCTCAGCAGGGAAAATAATACCTTTGTAAGTCAGAGACATGCACCGTGAGGCTGTAGCTGAATTTTGGAAGGGGAAGCCCTCCACTAAGACTTGCCTTGCTGGCTGCCTGCAGTGACCTCATACAGTACTCCCAGAAGAAGCCCTGAAGCCATCATCTCCAAAGGCACAGGCTGGGATGCGCCTCCTCTGACAGTCTGCCTTCCTGGGGAGAACATACGTTTAACTCCAGGGCTACAGAGACCAGGGTGAAGCAGCAGCATGTTCTCCTGTGTCAGGTGAAGCACGGCCTTTCAAGGTGCTCTTCAGAACAGAACATCTTCCTTCGGACCACAGCGGCATACGCAGCTCCAGCTTAGGTTACTGGTGAAAGGTCCGTGATTAGAGGCCGAATGAAACAGGACAAATCTGGTGGTTTTGAGAGCGCGTTCTACTGACTGTCACACACCCTTAAGTGTTGAAAGTCTGTTGATCCCAAAAGGTTCAGGCCACTAAGCACAAGTCACAGGAGCCAAGGTGGTTTTCTTTGAAGTCTCGCTTCCAGTTGCTTACAACTTCCAGCTCTCCAACTACATGAGCTGACGCTTGGCTCTCTGTAGATAAAGGTCTTACATTTGCACTGTACCAAAAGAGCTCCCAGAGCACAGAGTAGTTCCTCTGCACCATGCACATTCCTGCAAGAGTTAATCACTGTAAAGCACAGTGGGGTGTTTTGGTGAAAGGCACTAAAGAAGTCAGATCCCATTTTTTCCTTACAGATTCCACATCTCTGTTGTTTTTTGGTGGGTGTTTTTTTTTTTCCCCTAAGAGCACACTGAAATGAACTGAACATCAGTGTGGCTCAGTTCTGTAGTAGATTCTTAGTTGACATTCACACCTTCTTGCCAACCCAGGAATGGATGTGTGGTGGCGAAACACAACCGATATGACTATAGTCAAATATACAAGCCTTGGCTTCAAGAAGGTTAAGAGCTCATCAATTTACCGTCATTTTTATAGTCCTCTTTTCAAAACTAGAAAAGAGGCTTTTATTTCAGTATCCTGGAGTTTGCCCACTCTCCACATGAACTCAAAAGCATTTTATTAGAGCCTGTGACTAGTGCCTTCTGCCAACTCATTTTCCCTGGTGCATTGGCATAGAAGCATGCCGGGCAAATGCAAAGCACCGCCACCACAACAACAAAAAAAATGACCATGTTTGGATCTAACCTAGTTTGGGAATCCCTGGCTTGCAGGGGAATTTGAACTGGCTACCCAGTTCCAGCTGTGTAAAAAAGCCCTGGCTTCTTTTTAAGCTTGTTTATGTACAGATCAAACAAACAGACTTCCAAGTGCTTTCATTTAACTTTGATGCCAAACTTTGATGTCTTCACCATTTACAGTAATCATTTTTATGTGCATTTAATATTATTTTTTTAGTCCAAAACACTACGCATAAAAAGACAAACTTCATTTGAAATATGCAGCATTTTGCTATTTGAAAACTCTGCATTTTTAATTTGTTTCTTATCAGCAGAGTACTTCTGGGGCAAAGAGAACATCAAGTTTTTAATGCCTTTCAGTTGATTTAAATTAATATTTTATGTTTGTATTCCAAAGAGCTGGCTAATAGAAGGGTGCTAACATTTTTTCGTACTCTTTCTCTGGCACGTGTTATATGCAATGTAATGGTTATTTCTCAAATGTTTGGTGCTTTATTCCATGAGTACCCAAAAGATGACATTTCCACAGTTTAATCCACTTGGATCATTGCTTAAAAGCCCTGCGCCCAAGCTGGGGAGGAGAAGTAACCCAGCCTCTCAAGATTAAGATTTAGATTATATCAACACATTGCTTTAGATGCAAATACCTACCTTTGTGTGCTCGAAAGCCCCGTCCCCCCAAAACAACAAAGTAGGGCAGAATTTCTCTCCCTAGTTCTGTATTTCTGCCAAGCTCTTTTCCAAGAGCATAGAAAGCCAGAGATAAGAGTGAAGCTTTTAATCAAAAGGGGCCTGAATGATTTCTATTGTATTTAATAACCACTTCATCACTGTCACTAGATCAAAGTGCTGTATTGGATTCCATAGCTGACAACCGTGGTGAGGTAGAGGATAGTCTTTGATTAGGAAGCCACGCACCTCTCCTTTTAAAACCGATGGAGGACAGTAGCTGAAGTTACCTTTTCACTGCTGAACACTCCAGCCAGCTTTAATCTAGGTGGCTCAGAGGCTGGTAGCAATCTAGTACCAGGAGGATGGAGTTCAGTTTGTATTTGTCATTGTAGTTATCAGAATTAAGGCCAGAGTGATGCCATAGTCATACTGCCCAGAAATCTTCCAAGATTCTGTTAAGAAGACAGTACTAGAGGACTGCTAAGGAAGCTGGGAATCATTTCCATTAGGCATCTGCTATCCAGAAACTGGCCGAGTTTACTTAGTACAACTTAAACACTCCCAGTTAATCTATAGGATTCACTAAACACAGAGATGAACCCTGGGCTTCCGAAACCAAACCCAGCTTTTTAAGTTGGGATTCCTGCCGTGCTACTCCTGTTCAGAGCACAACTACTAACCTTCAGCTCACTGAATCAAGAACATACCTTCAAGCAGGAAGAATTACCCCTCTAATCCAGACATACCCACAGATTGTACCAAACACTTTCTTGCTTTGTGTTTGCATATATACACTGTTATAGCCCTAAACTTCCCCACGAGCCTGACTACTCTGAGAATTTAATGAGCACACAAACCGTTTTTTTGATGTTCCTCAATGGAAACTACTGTAGTCAGCCTGGACCAGCTGTGCAAATGAGTCAGCAGCAGCTCACCACCCGCTTATGCAAAGTCCTCACTGAGAGCATCATCAGGAGAAGAATTTTAGAAATGCTCCGGAAGCATTAACTCTTCTATCACTTTGGTTAACAAGAAGTTGAACAGCTCAGAGGAGTCTGGGGAGATGCAAGCTCTCAGACTTCCCCTGCTAGAGTTAGTACAGTCACAGACAGGATCTACAAATAAAGTCTGGAAAAGGAAAGAACTTAGAGGAGGAACATAATTACATAGCTAAGTCCCACACAGCACAGATTACTGTAGTGTTAGGACTGCGTTTTTCCCCAAAAGAATCCACTTAGGCCATTATCCAAGAGGACAGAGTACAGGGGAGAAAGTTTTCCTCTCTAGGGCAGATGAAGGAGGAGGCGAGCACTGAGAAGCAATCATTAGTAAAATAATTGACTGCCTGCTTTGCACAGTTGCCACAAAATGTTTACACTGTCAGTGCCATGAATGTGTTGGCTTGTCAGAGTCACAGCTGTGCCAAGGAACTCTCTACCACCGGGACTGCTGTTGCATTTCACCTTATAGGTATATGATGCACCCCTGGGTTGTCACCCGTATTCCCCTGCACCGCATCAGGAAAATGTATTATCAGCCTCCTTCCGAAACCTAGAATTTTGGTCCCCATGATTCCTATCAGGAACAGACATAACATCTCAAACCTACTTTTAAGAAATGAAGATACTATGCTGTCTGATAAAGGGTCTGAATTAAGTAATTATTTTTTTTTAAAGTACTAATAAGTTGGAAGCTTCCGTGTCAGAGAACAAGAAAAAATGCTGCTGTTTTTTCCTGCTGTAGACAGAAGGGAATGTTAACGTCTTACATTCGAGGACAACGATACCAAGTTTATTGTACTGTGCTGGAGTGGGGTAGAAGTGTCACTTCAAGAACGTATTTTTGTTTGCTCTTCCCCCTCATTTTCCAACCAACCTCAACACAGCACACCTTGAAGAAGGAAGGGTGCTTTTGTTTCCTGTTGAAGAAGATGGACATAGAAAAGAACTTGTAAGAGACCCAAAAGGGGTCAACTGAGCACAAGCAGTCATCACATAAGTTTCCTGAAGAATCTCACTTATGAGAGAAATCATAATAAAGACAGATACGGTCTAGGAAGGAAATACATGCACCACACAGTAATCTATTCATGTACTTCATATGTAAAGAAAGCTTCTAAGAGCACAATCCTGAAAGATGCTGCAGGCTCCCTGCAAGTTACTGCTGCTGTCAGTTGAGCATGCTCAGCACCCTGCAGGATTTACCTCTAATGGCTATCTGATCCAAAAGCCAAATTGTTAAATTAATAAAATCCCTGTGCGCTAGATCAGGACACCAGCAATTAAGATTATCAAGTAAATAAATCTAGCATGTGATAGATAAAACAAATACCCGTTAAAAATACAAATGTCTCAACACTAGGAAGAGAAATGCATTCCCAGCATAGACTCTGAAAGCCTTCAGAAAGACAGGGATATCCCGCATCAGAACAGATGGAGAAAATTAAGAATAATTGCTTTCCAAGCATCCATCTGCAGAAAAGTAGTGAGCATAGGCCCACGAAAGAGATAGATAATAAAAGCAAAAGAAAAATGAAGGGTAGCTTTGAAACATCTAAGACTTGATGAGAACAGGTAGGAACCTCTGCTTCAAAACGTGGCATACTTGAGACAAACCCAGCCATTTCTAGGTTCTTAGCCAATAGTTTAGCTGATATTGCGTTGATCTCTGACAGAAATTTTCACCAACTTTTGTAGGTAAGAGAGATGTAACTGCACCAGTCTTCTGACCCTCATTCTTGACATTAGTCAGCCCAAGGTGAATCCAAGTTCCACATCATTTTGTCCCTACCCTTCACTGACTTTGGCAATCACCTTCCTCTTCCTAAGGGCAACACAGTTCCAGTTGTTTCACACTCAAATTCCTCCAGTTATGTCTTGGTCAAAGAGGTGCCATTTGTTTTCCCTCATTCAACTGTCCGTGACCACATTTCTACATTTACCTGGGCACACTCAGGATGAAACTTAGCAACAGTGGCATTCAAAAGAGGTTGCTACCAAGAGGGATCTTGGGTGGCTTCCCCTATTCGCACAGACAGGGCAGACAAAACATGGACAGAGCATATGCAAAGACACACTATTATATCATAGTTCTTCCACTACTATAATATAAGCTTGATGTAGAGGCCATCCCTCGTGACTGAACCTTTCCAGCTCAAGGTCTGATATCTCCAGCTTGTCTTTTTCTTGCAAGAACCATGTTACAGGCTGCAACTTGGGGGACATCTGTCACAGCACAGACCATTACAGGTTGCTTCTGCCTGTGCTCAGAGGTGACAGAATACAAACCCATCCAGGAAGCCTCCAGCTGCAATCCCAACCCATGTAAAACCCCGAGCACAGTCCTGCTGGGCGGACCCTGGCTGCAGACTCAGGACTGCCTTCCCCTGCCTGCACAGGCAGGTTCTTCTTTAGACAGTCCAATGTTCAGACTCACTGAGAACTAGTGACATATTTCAGGCCTCAAAGAAATAGAAAAGGACTTTAAGCCAGTGGGGAGAACCGGAACCATAATGAGCAGCTGAAAGCTAAAGCCTTGGAAATTATGATACAGCACGTTGACCAAAGGCATTTAGTTGCTGGACAGAGAACGACCTCAAGGCAGATGTCCCACTTCCATTCTGCAGCACTGTGGGGTTCAACTGCCCTTCTGGTGAAAACTTCCAATTTGAAGCCCTTTTAAGAATTTTCCAGGGCACCTTGCTGTACTGAAACGATTCAGGGAATTCAGACTCCAGAAGAGAGAGTGTAGCAGAACGAGACTCATTATTAATGATTTAATCAACAATTTGTAGGGGTTTCTGGCTTTGTGCCAACTCTACTTTCAGAGTTTTAGGATGCACACTGTGTGAGGGAACATAGAACTTCTGTACACTCTCTCAAGCTGTTCCATTACACCTGATTTATAGCATGACACTACTTGTTCTGGCCCATAACCTTGAGCTTGTAAACTACACAGGGGAAAATTACTAACTACTGAGTTCATCTTAATGTACTACTGGGAATTTTAAGTGGGGAGAAAAGGCGGCAAGGAATTGGGGCCATCTAGAAGAGCTGGTTTTGAACAGCAATCCTTTAATGGCCCAGTGCAGCGCACCTCATAGTCCACTCTGTTTTCATTTAATTAAAGTTTTAATCTACACTGCCAGCATACAGTAAGGACCTATGTTTGTCTTACTCTGAAAGAGATAATCAATAGCAGAGATATAGACACATTTCACCACTTATTAGCTGCACACATTGATGGAGTTTACCACAACAGCATGTACAAATGCCTTTACTCCACTCTTAGCCAGCCTAAGAGTTTGATTAATAATAGAAGCCAGAAAACTGTTTTGCAACTTTTCTATTAGGAAAGAAAATTATCATCAACAGAACAATTTCCTAGTGGTAAAGAAATCCTCGCTAGCGTATACAGAAAAGCAAGGAGAGCTGGAACACAGGTGCCACAGGTACTCACTGCAATTCTGATGAGCGACCTAAAAAGGACCCGAGAGCTGCATGAACATCATCAGGCTGAACGTGAGCCAACAACACGCTCTCATCGCAGATGCATGAACCTGCGTACTTGGCTCTCTTAAAAGCATGGCCAGCAGACTGAGGGAAGTTATCTCCCTCTCATCGGTACTGGTGAAGCAGTACCTGGAACACTGAGGCTGGTTTTAGGTCCCACACTGCAACAGCAATGGGGAAACTGGAGAGGGTACAGCACAAGGGCTAGAGAACTAGATGTATGAGGAGAGGTTGAAGCTGGGCTTGTTCATCCTGCCAAAAAGGTGGTTAGAGTGATCCAACAGCAACGGGAATTACAATGTGAGAGAGTCAACCACTTTTTGGTAGCAACAGGATAAAGGACAAGTACAACAGAGCACAGCCTGGGAGGCTCAGGCTGAGCTTTGCAAGAAGTTTTCACAAGGAGAGCAGCGTAGCGCTGGTACAGGCTAGCAGAGAGGTGGCTGCACTTCCAGTATTTAGACAGAAATATGGGTGACGATGCAGTGTTGACAATGGTTCCAACTCCAAGCTAATTTAAAATAAAGATGCTGAATGAATACAAATATGGTTTAAGCCTTCATTTCATTATTTTTAGAGGAAAGAAAAAGGAAGTGACTCTAGGTTCATATATGACAAATTCCTTTTACCACAGAAAATGTGGTGGCTGTACTACTATGCAATACACAGAAGCAGCACCCACAGGTGCCGCAGTTATTCAGATTCTCTGCCCTGCATGTTATCTTTCGGCTCAGGAACGCTGTTTTCAAACGTATCACATAGACTCTCAGATTCATTTCGTCAGCTAATACTCGGAGGTGGATGCCTAATTTGCCCAATATAAAGTTACACTCTCCTTGGCTCGTTCTGTTCAATGGCAGCCTGCCCTCTGTATTAGTGTATAACTTCCCTGAAACAAAAAGAGTGTTGATGTTATAGAGCAAATACCAAATTAGCTCTGCATTTGCTGACTGCTCCCAAGAGATACCTTGTTCCTTACTTCGGCCTAAGCACTCAAAAGTCAGTTCCTGAAACTTTTCCCTCCTTTCAAGTTCTTCTCCCTAGGTAAAGCTCCAGCAAACAGTAACTTGTGTTATTATTATTGCTGTTAATGGTCTCTTATTTTGTATAATTTGTCATTACTTTAAATTACCTAGCTGAAGTGCAGCTGGACAGATGTCATTCAGCAATAAAGGCTTGTTCTTTCAAAAGCTACAAACGGGGGCATTTTCAGCAGGACTATAGCTCACACTGTGAAGAATGTCACACTTTGTTTCTATGGTTCATTGAGGATACAGGAGTAACCGTATTTCTATTTAAAGGAGAATTCTGTTTGCAAATTACTTTCCAGCATCCCAGCAGTGGATTTTTAAGGGGGTTGGCAGAGAGCAAACAATGATTCCCATTGTTCCTTCACTCCAGTGACTGAAGGATTCCCCACACAACTCCGCAGTGCAGAGGTGGCCGCACTGTTACACACCTCGGGCTTGTGCAAACAGGGGCAGTCAGAAGAGTTGTGCTCCATGACCTTGGTCTAGTCGAGTTCATGCCAGGTACAGCAACACAGCTGAAGCACTGGGCAGAACGTGCCAGTCCGTGCCCAGGTACCACCCCAACCCTAACGCAGCCCACTTCACAACAGCAGTTGCCAGTACACACCTGACCAGAATTGGAGGTCCTGAACAGTCCAGTCATTGACTATCACACTCACATTTATCTTCCATGTTTTTAAAGAGGCTGATGATCACTTCATAACTATATTCACGAGTCTTTCCTTACTCTACTTTTGATGAGCTGTCTCCTCAATAACCACCTGAGTTTTAAAAAAGAAAAACAAACAAGCAAACCCAGCACATCCAAAAAGACATCAGGCTGTCTGGCAAAAGTATTTGGACTTTCTCACTAGATACTTTAAAATGTTTATGAACAAGCCCAACAGCAGGTTTTTAAGTTTTTCCTCAATTAAATCTCATATTGCTGAGCACAGCTCACGGTTCTGCTCTCTTCAGATTTCCCTGAAGCCTTGCTACACCTTCACACATACTTGCTCCTTCGCCAGCTTCTGTAACATCAGCACATAAACACACAAGTGGTGAGTTTACAGTGCCCCCAGATGTTACTAATAAAATTAGCATCAAGCAGAGGCCTAGGTGCCTCTCCCCCTCCCTTCTGGTGACAGCTCATTTAAGGATGTTCTTTCAGTGGAGATCACCATAATAAATGATCTTCTGCTAAAGACTTGTTGCAATTAGCATAGAATTTTCTGTCCAAATCCACATCAAATATCCAATTGAGATGTAGATGTACTAATTACAAAGAAAGCGCAGTAGAATCAACCCCCCCCCATTTTATTTATACACAGAACTTGACAATATAAAGCTTTATCACTAGATCTTACTGAATTTTAAAAAGGTTCAGGGAGGTTCCCATACCAGTGCTCTGATGCAGCTATCACAGAAACCACTTCAGACACTCTTAGTGTCCCACCAGTGAAAGGCAGGGATCAAGGCAGTTCAAGCCCCTCATCCCACCAAATCTCCCACCACTGTACTGTTACAGCTGCAGAGCTTCTCAGCCAACACCATAAAGATCTACTATGGGTTACGCACTTTAAAGGTGGCAGAAAAGGGTACTAAAGAGTACGAGGAATGCTGGAAAGCATGTCAAAAAAAGTATCTTCACACTTACTGTTTGAGAAAGAAAACAAGAACGACAAGCAACACCCTTGCTTTTCGACTGTAAAGTTTTAAAAGCCCAGGTCTGTTTGTTTAAAGGCGCTCAGGGCCACCTGCTGCGTCATAAAGAAGCTGGAAAACACATCAGTCACATGCTCACTTCTCTCCCCATCCGCAGATTTGTAACTACAGCAACAGTATCTTTAAGGATACAACCTTGTCTGCAGGTCCAGAAGGGACCCAAAGGACAATTTAGAGCATGCAGGAGAAACAGGTACTAGAACAAAATATCTAGGATCTGGGTTTTACATGCTTAGATAACAAGTGCTCATTAAGCCTGGATTATTTTGCAATTCCATAGTCTTCTCCCAGATCACTGACCCCCAAAAGATTAAGTCATTCAAGTTTGCTACAACTTGTAAGAGATTCATTATGACAAAACAGTTTAATGGCAGCTGGCAGAGCAAAGCACAGCTGTTTATCACAGTACACCAGAAACAGTTCTTCAAACACACATCAGGGACTACAGAGATAGTGTTTTATCAGGAACATACCTTTCAGACAAAAGTTACTACATGGTGGCTTTAAAGCAAGTAAATGCATCTGTTAAATGCACTGCAGAAAAAGAGAGTACAAACAAGCACCCATTAATGGTATTGAGCTATGCATCCACTTCTGTAACCTCACCATTCCCTAACATTCTAACATCATGAGACCTTTTCTTGGGTAGCCAAAGAAACAACTATATGCCACCTTCATTAAGACAACAATGATTTGTTTCCTTACAGGAACTGTCCCTTTGTCATCATTCAAGTACTGATCAAAGCAAACACATGTAAGAAAGGCTAACACTAGCTGGTGCGGTAAAAAGATCCAAATGAGCTAAGCAATCTATCTCCCATTCCAGCGTTCCCAGAATTGGAAAAAAAAAGTTCTAAATATCAGACATTTGCATAAACAAGCAACTACTCATTCTCTTTTTATGCTGATGTTCATGATCTCCGGCCATCTGACTTGAAAATTTGACTAGGTGAAATGAGATTCCCCCTACTGACCTCAGTCCTTCTCTCTTCAAAGAGGTAATGATAGAAACTGGATTGTTTTCAGAGAACTGAAAGCCTGATTTGTATATGCAACAAGCCATTCCAAATTAAATCCACCGAGCATTTTACTCGCCTCAATATTACAAAAGCAATTTGTTTCCAGACAGTGCAGTATAATTAGTTCTCTCTTCACCAAGACAACCTTTTCTCCATATTGCGCCTGTTACCCATGCTGCGTTTCCACAGAGAACAGCCTGAACTCCATGCACTTATCAGAGTATTAATGCCATGGTCAGAATCAAGGAACCGTTTCAACATGCTGCAAGTTTTCACTGCCACTTCCCTCTCTAACAAACTAAACACTGCCACCTACCGACTCTGTTCAAACCTGAACTTTAAATGATTTTTTTATTCCCCACTTCCCCACACAATGGCTAAGCTGCACAACAGAGGCTGTAACAGCATTACAGCCCAGACAGAGAAGCCATAAATAGATGCCTGATAAACTCAGCTATTATCACTACTTGTTTTGTTCCACTGTGGCTACCTTAAGATGTCAAATTTTAATAATTTTAGTCCAAATCTTGATCTTGCAACATGACTGCTAATCACATAGTTTTACAATAAAATACCCAACCATATATAACACAGGCAGCTGTGAGAGTTTGAGGACAACCACAGCTCCTTACAAGCTTTATTACAGCACTGTACTTTTGGATTTGACAGTCCAAGGTAGAGCTTGAATGCTGTGGTCCAAGGAACTCAGAAAAAATAAGATCTGTTGCCATCTTTCCAAATTTTTCCGTACCTATGGCTTGACAACTAAGAAAAAACCCTACAATGATTCTTGCATCATCCAACTCCAGCAGCACCAAAGATATAATTAAAACATCATTTTAATTATTCTTTTATGTAATTACATTGTCAAACAAGAAATACCTATACAGTCACAAAAGCCTGTCACAGTGTATTAACAAGGGTCCTACTCCGCAGGTGTTGCACGTATTCCTTTGCTTGGTCAAAACCAGTCCTTGGTGGCTCTGGAGGAGGAGGAGGACCTTCCACCAACTTCACAAAGTAATGGCACCTGACGATTTTCATGATGCCAAACATGCCTTTGCCATGGTAACGAATCCGCTTCACATAGCGGCCTCTGCCCGTCACTGACTCAGCTGAAGGAAAAGCAAAGGAGGTGTGAGGTGGAGAAAAGACTGAATAAACAGTCAAGAATAAACTACTACACATCTGCAACTGAAACACTGTCTGGCCAGTGTCTTTTTCATGACTGCATATGAAAAATTCATTCTAATTCAGGATTCTCTCCTGCATCTTTCTTCTACCACATTTAGCAGGTTATTGCTATAGAGGAATCCGCGAGTTGAATCAGCTCTCTTTGAGAGCACCAAAAAGATGAATTGAGAAAGCATGCACACAAATATATAGTAAAGGACAAACCCACAGGAAGCTACATGGAGCACTTACCAGATTATACAGCTCTTCTGAAGTTAGTATTAATTCCATTGCTTTTTAGTAGCTTGTCTCATGAATTCCTGTAGAAGTCTGTAAGACTTCATTTTCCCTCCTTTCTCCCTTTATTGCATTCATCCCAGGTATTTCATTATCTACACATCCAGTCCTGCACTAGCAAAGAAACCTTCTTATGGCAGAGGCCTGGAAGGCTCCAAAGAATTCTAATCAAACCTGCTCTACAATCCAGGTTATTTTAAACTTAGGAGGTTAGCTTAATAACCTTGATACCATATTTGGCAAAATGGGAATTATTGGGGGGGAGGAAGCTAAAAACCACCTACAGCAAGAAAGTGCTGTAGTTATTACAACCTTATCCTATAATCACCTATAAAAAAGCCTTTAAGAAGTCTACTGTCAATATTCCTTTACTTTTATACTGTTTCTAACAGAAGTTTAGGTTCAACTCCTGCAAAGCTAGCCCAACTAGCCACAGAAAAAGCTTCCAGCATCTATGTTCACTGGCAAGATTACGAAGTAATAACAGTTTGTTTCTTGTTGCATCGTCTTTCCTAATCATGTCAAGCATCTTCCTCCTCAGGATTTTCTGTTCACATAGGGAGCAGAAATTCTACTTGCAGATAAATGCATCCTAAAAACAAATGCATCCAGCAGATTCCAGAAGAATGCCAGTCAGGCACCAACTATAACAAAGTGATGGCTGAATGCTCAACAACCACACTAACTTCAGTTGTGCTGCAAATCAGAAAACTTTCATGTTTTGGTAAAGGTAAGTTTACTAGAAACTATCCCCTAATAGCTTCTGCGAATTTGAAGCAACAAAACCTGATTAAAGTTAAAACTTTTTCCATAGGGTAGGATGAGATTTTTATGCACTAAAATAAGAAAAAAATGTACCTATATATAAATTTGATTTGAATTCCACATTGTGGTTTCTTACTGCCATTTCCTGAGCTTCTAACAGGACCTGTAACAAAAGGAAAAGAAATGGAAATACTGAGTAGGAATTTAAGCAATGCTATTTCTTATCTGTAGATAACATGGAAGAAATTGCAAGTTTCAGTCAGTTACAGAAAAAGTATTCTACAGAGATCAAAATTGTTGAAAGACAAACATCTTTTACATAAGTATGTTCTTTGCATACAGACTGAAAAAGCTTCAGGACAACTTTGTTACATTTTTTGGGAGGAAAATGACTGGAAAAGATGGTTCCCACCAGCATTTGTCAGCCTTCCATCTGTGGACCTTTCTCTAATTAGACACCAGACTAGAAAGAAATTCCAAGGCGGGCAAAGAGAACTTAGGCCATTCAATTTTTTCAGCTAATACAAGATACTATTGTCATTATTATGCCAGAAATCAATGCTTCAGCCAAGAAAATAAGTAATTTGAGACTCCTAACAACTACAGCATATGAAAAGCTTTCAGCCCTTTACAGAATTCAGGCCTTTCCCTGATATCCTTCATCTCTTACAACTGTGAGAACCAAAGCACATAGACGTAGCAGCCATTAGTGACAAGGATTCTGCATTATTTCCCATGAACTTAACACCAAGTATTGTTAGAGAGGGTGCCCATATGTAACCTACAGTGTTGGCTGTTGTAACTGGTAACGAAGAGTGCCCTCTGCATATCCATAGGTCACATTACATGACTGCTGCAAAAATATGTTGTTTGAATGTGCTCCCAACAGGCTTAATAGAAACATAGAAAAAGATACAGAAATGGAAACATATCTAAACTTCTGGTGCCACGTATTGATTTTAGTGTTTTCTTTAAACTAGGCGTGTTAAAGAATACTACTACATACCTCTTTGATCACCTTTGCTCCCTTTTTATCATTAAATTCCAACTGAGCAAGAGCCTGATCAATGGACATCCCTTTTATCTGCAATCAAAGTGTTGAAGTTAACTACTGCAATTACAAATATTGCCCTTCTCTCATACAGAATACAGTATTTAAATTATTTTGCCATTATAAAGAGTAAATCACTTCCTTAACTACCATTTTTTCAACGTAATATCTTAAATACAGAACTTCTGAGCTAAATATTGAGTAAATCTTGACAAAATATTCAATTTTTAATTTGTTTTTTGTAAGAGAAGAACAGCCTATTACAACCCTTCCAAATTCCCCTTGCCATCTATTACTAGGCAGAAACCAACAAGAAAATTCCTCCGTGGTGCAAAATCTCCATATGATCCTGGGTACACACTGGAGAGCGTACTAGGATAAAGCAGTTACACCAAACTACAAACAACTGTTTGCCTGCACAGATGCACGCTCTTCCTCAGGACTTCACTATGAAGATGCTGATTAGACTGTGATTGAACTAAGCTGTTAAGGCAAATACAGCTATTAAATTCTGCGTTCCAACAAATACAGTACAAAGTACTTTTTGCTTACCAGTTTTGCCAGATACCACATCTTATCATTGCTATATTTTATTTCCCTCCGACAATGATATATTTCCTAGGTGCAAGAAGAGTTAAAGGATCAGTAATATTACTGTGAAAAAAAGAACACACATCTGCTCCACAGTCTAGTTTCTTACTAGGAATAAAATGACTCCCCCTACTATACCATCAACATACCAAGTCAGGCATACCTTCGACATTTGAAACTGAGAGCATTAAAGTAGCTAGCACACAGAGAATTTTAATATAACCTTATAAGAATTAGTTTATAAACAGAAATCCCAAAAAAGAATAACCAGAAGACTTATCATCTTGTCCTTTCCTCCTCCCCACCTCTTGAAGCAATCTAAGAGCAACATGACCATTTAGTCTTAAAAACATTACTCTGCTGTCAAGTCAACTTACTGAGATACCAACTAAACAATGTTACCAAATGAACTTAATTAGCTCTCCAGAAGTGAAGAGGGTTTCAAGTTTGATTGGCATGAAGAGCTGTCTCCAAAGACCCATTTAACATTATTACTGTACCACAAGGGACCAAAACTAGCTAGTAAAATTTAACGTCAATATAAATTTGAAAGAGAGGGCATTCTTTATGAACAGGTAAAAAAACTGATTTAATAAGCAAGTTGGTCAATAACTGCATTTTCACACACAATGTATTCGTCAGCACAGTACACAGCATATATTTCTTCTACGTCCTAGGCCATAATGTTCACAGAAGCCATAAATGTTCATGGCCCACAAAAGCACATGTCCAAAAATACACTATTCATTTGAGATGCAAATATTTTGCTTTGCTGAGCAGTATGCCTAACAGAGGCCACAATACATTAATTCCTAGTGAGGAACAATTACAAAAATGTAATTCCAAAATATCAGTTCTTGAGAGTGAGGAAATGCTGAAGAATTCACCTAAAATTTTCCCAGGCTGTGATGTAGAGAAAGCGGCACCAATTAGTCTCTTCAGTGACCAAATACAAAACATTTTGTTTTAATGTGCGACTTCAGACACTTGCTTCTCTTCACATTTAACTGCACTTCCCAGTTATAAAGTGATCGATAAGAGGGGACTGGGAGAAACAAGTATAAACCTGCTGTTATCAAAAACTAATCTGTTACGACTGCATTGTAACAACTGATGATATTACTTATGGTGACTTTTCCAAAAGCTGTCTTGAACAGCCAGCAGAAGGCCCTACACCAAGCATACAGTTAACAAAAGGATTTTAGATTTTTTACTTATTTTTATGGTTTAGTAAAACACAACTTATTGTGCAACAAACCAAAGAAACAGCCCCACTGTACAGTATAAAATGGTTTCCCAAAGAAGAAAAACCCCCTGCAATCATATGCCACATATAACTTACATATCCCTCCCCATGTAACTGTAGAACCTCTCAGTCCATATTAAACATTTCAAGCAATCACCACGACAGAAAACAACCTCTGAATAGCTTCATTAAGGGGACACCACAGCAAGAGGCAACAACAAGACCTCAGAGAATCTACAACATAGGGAAGTTAAGAAATTAAGAGAACATTCACTCTAGTGTACCTATATCAAAACAGGCACCACTAGTTCCACTAATCTTTATTCTTATCTTTGTTCATAGAAGCAAAAATACAATCTCGTTCTTCTCTAGTTATTTACCGTCAATACAAACAGAGTATAATGATACATCCTTGGAATTTCTACCTCCTTGAACTTCAGAGACTTCTCTAAAGAGAGGGTGGTACCTTTGCAGTTCACATCACACATTGGGTAGGTGATCAGCCACAAGCAACTTGACGCTCCAGTACAATTTAGAAATGCAAAACATTCAAAGTAATGTTAACTTTTACAATTATATATGCCAAGCTGACTAAAATCTTAAATAACAAATAAATAAGCTATCTTACTAGTGCTTTGTGGAGCCACCTACAGACAGTGACAATCTCTTTGCAAATTGCTAAACACAAACAGGTAAGGAAATTCACAGGTGTCTCCTTACAGCTGGTCTGCGAGGTTCTCCAGGCAACTGCGGAGGATAAACAATCCTATTCTTTTTCTCCCACTTCCCAATATTTTGCAGAGACATGCTTGTGTGGATGCATGACAGAGGAAAAAGGCTTCCGGGCGCAAGCCACCTGCAAGACAAGACCACAATCTTTGCTGCTGAACATGAGTTCTTTGTCCCTGCACAGTTTGTCTGGAAAACTGCAAACTTACCTGACTTGGTAAAGAAAATGACATGTTTGCCTGCTCACTAAATAAAGATGTTCAAGTCCTCTATAGTTTATGCTGAAAGGGACAAAGACACAGACACCTCTTTGCTCTTACATGGGGGTTCATTACTCACACAAACAATTTCTATCTTCTCCAAGACTAGCCAATACTTATTTAACTTTTACCAACATTTTTAGCCATAGAAGTTTCTGGCTTTTCAAGGGACTGAGTATCAACAAAGTATCAGAAGTTTATAAACATTCTGGAATTCTAAAGGAAATATATTCCAAACCACTTTCAAAAGGCAATCAAGTCAACAGCAGCCAATAACTGAAAACTCTAGTTTTCAGTCAGCGTGCTCACCTTGCATTCAGAAAACCAAGCTAGATTTTGCCCCCTGCTGACTAGATAAAGCAGTACTGGACAACTGCTCCTAACGACAAGAAGCAGATGAGTTCCAGACAAGATACTCTGAGTTTCACTAAGGCTTGAACAGCTTCATGTGGGTAGCCAAACTGCATAAAGCAATTTAAAAATGACTAGCAAGCAGATTAGTGTCAAGAGGGCATTGCACACCATTGAGTTTTCACATCCTATCAGTAGGGGGTAGCATAAGACACGAATTTAAGTGTTACTGAATTTTTTTGGGGGGGGATATTTACCAAAACCTATTTATTTGCTTAGTGACTAAAAATTTCACTCATCAAGACAATTCATCATCAGACATAATAGCATCAATTAATACAGGAAAGTATTTGATAAACAGAGTATCATTTTGCAACTTAACAGCTTAAGCAGTAACGAATTAAGGATGGTCTCTCTCGCATTAGAAAAACACATCAATACATTCAACAAACTAAGGTATCTTACATTCCCTCTGGATTCCCTCTTAAGGTAATCCAACATCATGCAACCCTATTTATCATAACTTCAGGAGAAAAAAAATGACACAAACACATTGTAAACAAAAGACAACAGTGACAAGCAACAAATGAAAGTACATTATATATGGGCAAGTAAGGGGAACAGGAAAGAAGAGCTGAGCTGCTCTATAAAGAATCATGCATAAGAACCAAGTGGGAGACACGCAGACTAGAACTGAGTAAAACAAACAATTCATATGTAACTCTGTTCAACTGCAAGACAGTAAGCAAAATATAAGCAACATGAGCCTTTTTCTTCTTCCTTCAGTGACACAGGTCTCCACAGTTTACCTCCACGGGCTCTAGCAGAGACCAAAGCACTGCACTTTAAGAATCCACATCGACCTTTCTTCTGAAGTCAGGTACACAGTCAGCAGTGACCAATGCTCCCCCAGCACAACTCTGCCATTCCTCCAGACCCAGGGAGGTCTATAGAAAACCAATGACTAGAGAGCGTGCAAAAGGGAGCAACAAGTACTATGTTACTGTGACCTACACCATAAAGTCGGAGGAAATCTGTGTGCCCAACAGAAAGGGGTCAGGAGAGGAAGAGACACGTCCATCCCACTAGTCTTCAAACAGACAGACACTAAACAGACGCGGAGCGACCTGTTGCCTACAGTTCCGGGGCAGGGCAAGAAGCCAGTAAGAAGGCCGATCCAGGGACCCGGAGAGCCTCCAGCCCCGAGGAGCCCCCGAGCTAGGCGGCCCAAGCCCGGCTGCCCTGGGCATCGCGGGGACGGGCCCGCCCCAGGGCCGCGGCTGAGCCAGACTCACCTGTCCGGCCGCGCCCAGCCGAGGAGACTGCACGCCCAGGCACCACCTGCAAGAAAGCAGCAGGGTGAGCAAGGAAAAAGCATGCGAGCACTCCCCAAACCAGCGCTCCACTCCATCCCTTCTGACATACCCGCGTTAAACACCCACCGCGCCGCCATCTTTCCCGCCTCGCTTCACGGCAGGCGCGCTCGGCGCAGGCGGAGTGAGGCACTTTGTTTGCGACGGTTTGCGACGGCGTGCGCGGCGCTTGGCGGCAGCGCCCGAGGCGGCCTGGCGAGGAGCGTGGGGAGGTGAGGTGCGCCGCGTCCCGGGGTGATGGCGGCGGTGAGGGTGCTGCCCGCCTCGCCCAACTGGTACAGCAGCCGCTGCAGCGACACCAGCAGCGATGGCCGCCTCTTCGGCTTCGCGGCGAGGCACCGCATCTGCCTGCTGGAGATCGGCGGCGGCGCCGCCGCACCCGCGTTTTACGGTACCGCTACGACACATTCCTGCGGGGATCCCGGGCCCACCGGAGGGTCTCCCTCCTTCTCCCGGCCTTTTATAGGGGTGCCCCGGCCCCTTGGTGCCGCCCCTCCGCCGGGGGCCGCCGTGCACCGCTCGGGCAGGGCAGCCCCGGGGGTCGGGGAGGCAGCGGGAGCCCCGGGCGGGGGGGCGAGATCGGGAGGGTGCCGGGATCGGGAGGGTGCCGGGCGCTCACGGTGGGTCCCATCGCGGTCTCTTGCTGTCGGTACAGGAGAGCTCATCGGGCACACGGACAGGATCTCCGGTTTCGCGTTTTGCCGCTGCCCCGGGCAGAGCAGCCTCTGCGCCAGCAGCTCCGACGATGGGAGCGTCCAGATTTGGGATGCGGAGGCCCTGGCTCCGGTGACGGACTACAGCCTGCACCAGGTAGGGCGCCCACCGGGAGCCGCCGCTGCGGGGACGGAGAGGGCGAGACAGGAAAAACTGGCAGGGTGGGATGGGTTTTTGTAGGTGTTGCACACAGAGCGGGGTGCTCGTGCTTTAGCAAAGGTGAGTTTCAAAGCCGGTGAAATGAAAACCGTTGAATGCTTCTGGGAAGCTTTTTTGTCCTCGCCTGAGGTCTGCAGCGTTGTTACATCACCTTAATAAGGCGATGGTTACCATTAAAGCCTCATTAAGCAAGTATGCTCCCAGCGCAGACTCTTTGCCACTTAACCCAGCTCGCTTAAAATCTTGCCAGCAAGTTATTGTTCCACACGGGACAGACTAAGAAGGTACATTTGAACAGTTACTGTCACTCAGGACACTACATTGGCAAATACATCCATCATGCCAAAGCCCAAAACACCTGAAACAATTAGAACAAACTCGTCTGATGCCGGGGAGCACTCGCAGATTGCTTTCTGCCTGTTAAGTGTTAGATGGTAAGACAGCTTTAAATGTATTCAATTCTCTTTCTCCAGAATGCGATCTCAGCGTTGCACTGGTCACCTCTTGTGAAAGATCTGATTGTATCCGGTGATGAAAAAGGTGTAATTGTTTGTTACTGGCACAACAGAAGCGACAGCCAGCAGTTCTTCCCAGAGCCTCGGACAATTTTTTGTCTCACTTGTTCTCCTCATCATGAAAACCTGGTGGCAATTGGGTAAATACTCATACGTTTTGTTTTCTGTTCTTATTCTGTAAGAACCTTATTGTTAATTTTTGCTTCATAATTGAAAGGTTATTTTTAAGAGGTTTTGGTGGCTCTTTTTTTTCTTCTGGCATACAGTAATTTAGAAATGACGTTTGGGTTTGATAGACCTGCAAGACATAGAAATCCATAACAATGTAAGGCTCCCGGTTTGGTTTGCATCTCTGAAGTTTCTTAAACTGTTGGTTTTTAATTAGACTTCACTGGTATTTGTTGCATTATAGGTTGCTTCATCTGACGAGAGTTTTTTAGTTTTTCTATACCTTTGTCAACCACTGCAGTTCCCGTGCTTTAGAGACCCAAGACTGTATTGAACAGCAGGAACATGAAAGCCCTTTGATGATAGTTCTCTTGGAGAACAAACACAAGAGGAGGGAAGGAATAAAAGTAATTTGCCTTTGTGTTAAAAGTTGTCCTTCTATAAAAGCCACTGTTGTTTTTTAAGTCTCTGAAAGCTGTATTGCTGACAAATTGCTGTAATTCTTGAAGCCAAATCTACTGGTTGCACTTCTTAAAAAGGCAGCTGCTGGTACACCAGTGCTATACTGGAGCTCCCATTGACCGCTACTCTGCTAGTCCCGTCCCTGCTTGGGATCTGGCTTCTCTGTCTGTAATATGGTGATAGTGATCCTGGTAAAGAGCTCAGAAGTCAACTCCTGTTATTCCACGAATATCCAAGTATCTCTTCATTAATTTAAATCTCTGGTTTTAGCTACAAGGATGGCATGGTGGTTATAATTGATATCAGCAGGAAAAGAGAAGTACTTCATCGGCTAAGAGGCCATGACGATGAAATACATTGTCTGGCCTGGTGCCCTGTGCCTGGTGAAGAAAGGTTACCTGCTTGGCAAGATGAGCTCCACGGTATGTAGAAGTGATTAATAGTTTGTGAAGTGGTTATTAGTTCATGTAAATGTCCTTCTAGAGAATTGAATTCCTTATAGAAAGTCAGTAAGTAGCTAAGCAAAGGCAACTGGTTAAGCTCAATAAAGTATAATCTGATAAAAATCAACATATTTTCAGTTAATTTTCATAAAGCTTTAAATTTTAAAGTATAATAATGGTATTCAGTAGTTCCTTCAGAGGAAGGCAAAGTTCCAAATGGGGAGCTGACACAGGACACGGCCACGAAGAAAGGTTGTTACCTGGCTTCGGGAAGCAAAGATCAGACCATACGAATATGGAGCTGTACTAGAGGCAGAAGTAAGTAAGATTAATAATGTGAGATAAACAATAACGATATGGTGGAAGAGTTATTCTCTAACTCTAGCCTTCACTTGCTAACTTGATAGTTTAAAGCATGGGGAGTGTGCTTAAAGCATCAGATTCACAGGACTTTTGTTCTCAGAGAATTTTGATGTGCCAGATCTAGATGATGCCTCTTTGTTCCATAGGTGTAATGACTTTGAAGTTGCCACCCACGAAGAGAAGAGGTGGAGCCGTTGATCCTGCTGTTAAGGAGCGCATTTGGCTGACTCTGCACTGGCCTTCTGGTCGTTCCACAGACATTGTATCCAGCTCTTTTGGGTAAGTAGAGCTGCCTGGGTACCATCAGTAACTACAGATTAAGACTTAATGAAGAATAGGAAACTCGGAACACCCCCTTCCTTCCCAGTATGAGTGGAGAGAAGACAGGCCAAGAACTACAGCGGGAGTTCAGTAGTAGAAAACTACTGTTTGTCCCATAATTTGTCTGATAATCTAACTAAATATTGACTGCTAATGGCTTGCCCATCTAATGGGAGAAAAATGACCTGTCAGTTGTGAGTGTGGTTAGCTGTGGGTATCATTTGTAGGGTGGTGGTGTGTGTGTATCTCTGTATAGGTGCATGTAGTGGATGTGTGTCTAGCCATATTATTTTTGCACCTGTAATACAGCCCATGTTTACCCTATATTATTCTTGTGAAGTGAACGATGAAATGCACACTTTAAATTTTGCAGAGGAGAATTGCTGCTCTGGGATTTGACCCAATCTGGAAAAAAAAAGTGGACTCTTCTGGGATCTTCAGAAGGACAAAATCACTCCCGCATTGTGTTCAATCTGAGTTCTGTGAAGCATCAAGACAAAGAGCTCCTTTTTTCCATTTCAATGGACAGAGATGTAAGAACCATTTATAAAATTAACATAAAAATAGCCGTACCTATACAGTTTGACTGAATGCAGCTACCCCTTTTAGGGCCACAGATTTTCTCTTAGAGTGGGTTTATTGCAGCATTTTATAGCATTGTGGCTTACAATTTGTTCTGAGCACAGGTAGTGTATATTTTTGTTAGCTCAAGTTTTTAGCATGGTGGAGTGAATGGTGATGACATTCTGGACTTGAATGGTTAACATTTAATACAGGGAGTTTACTATCTCATTTTCCCCTATATTTCACCTTTAAAAGGCCTAATTTTTCTTCTTAAAATGATTTACTTGTACAAACTAAAGCATCTTTTTTTTAAAAAAAAAAAAATTGCCTTTTACAGGCAGCAATGCACCTCCTATTTTGAAGTCAGAAGAGTACCATGGTATTAAATTATAGTGATTTTGTCCATTCCAATACAGTCTTCCAACTATTGCAGCCCTGTCTGTGACATGATCCTCTAGGTGCAGATCACATATTGTGTCAAGCCTTGAATTTGACCCTTTGATTTGTCACTCATGCTTTGGTTTCCCTTGTCAAACCAGTCACTCTACATTTAACCATTCCTTGTTCCTTAAATATTCTTCAGCTGAAGTGCTGGGACCTGTCAACTCTCGATTGTAGCTGGACCATGCCCTCGCTTGGGGGATTCGTCTATAGTCTTGCCTTTTCCCCTGTGGACACGGGCTGTCTTGCCATCGGTGTTGGAGACAGCATGATCCGGGTGTGGAATACTTTGTCCATGAACAACATGTATGATGTTAAAACCTTCTGGCAAAGCATAAAGTCCAAAGTCACAGCAGTAAGTGTGTTTTTGATTCCTTTTTTTTTCCTTGTCTTTTCTCTCCATATTTTTCTTTCTCTTCTACTCTGAAGAAGGTTTTTCCCAACTAAAAATATATAAGGCCAAGTTGTTTCTTTTGCGCTTGATTCTTTTGGTACACAATACATTTTAGAATCATTTTGGTACACAATATATTTTAGAATTAGATCTGGTAGATGTAATTCTTGTATCTGTTTACAGCCGTAGATGCTGGCGTTGCATCTGGTGAAAATCAGTTGAAGTCCAGCTGGCTGTTAAATTGATTTTTCACTTTTATCCTCCTTTGTGATCCCTCCTTGCTTCGTCCATGGTTTCCCTTGCTCTGCTAGGAAGTTTGACGTGGAAGTGCACGAAACCCAACATGGATGTATTCAGTTTGGGTTTGAGCAGTGGTTGGCCAGACGCTACTGCCTGGTAAAATTACTGGCAGCAGTAAAACAT
Organism: Chionis minor; assembly: GCA_013398295.1. Lineage (NCBI taxonomy): Eukaryota > Metazoa > Chordata > Aves > Charadriiformes > Chionidae > Chionis > Chionis minor. The sequence goes on from VZSF01006623.1 coordinate 1,519,062, forward strand.
GGTGGTTATTCTTGTTCACACCAAAACTTTTCTCACCATCCTACCATATTCTCCATTTCTATTTTGTAACGTAGGTGTCAAATAGTATTTTAATGATTTTAGTTCCTTTCTTCTTATCCCACAGTAGCTGGTGGGGGAGAGCCTTCGATACTAATAGCAGAGTGACAAATCAAGTGGCTCTACTTGGAAGAGTTGATATAGGGGATGGTGCTTGCTCATCAGTTTCAATGTTTTCCTTTTGTTTATTACTTGAAGTGTCTGTAGCTTGTGTGATTATGGGTGTCTCTCTCTTTTGCTTGTAGTTATCCTGGCATCCAACTAAGGAAGGCTGCTTGGCTTTTGGAACAGATGATGGGAAAGTCGGCATATTTGACACCGTCTCCAGCAGGTAAGAAAGTAGCTTTCCAAATTCGTTAGTGTCGGATCCCACTGGTATGTTACCATGCGTAGGTGGCGTCGTCTTTCCTGAGGTGTATTTTTACTGTTAGACAAGACTAGGAATAAATTAGCTTCTAAGGTAATTTAATCAAATCACATGACTAGGGATCATATGTGGGAGGACATCAGTCAAGGAAAACTTTAGCCAGAAAGACATTTTCAGAGAATGAAGAGCAACATCAGGAAGAGCGGGTACAAGTCATCAGGACAGTCTTGTTATGTTTTCAGTAGTGTCCTACAGGAGAAGTTAAAGAAGTCTTGGTTGAGCCATTGCTTTAGCATGTTGTAGCACATGGTGTCTGTTTTCATCACTGGAAATATGTTGCTTTTAATTATTTTTTCCCCCTTGCTGCGATTTGACTGCCCCTGCTTCCTTATCTCCCCACCCAGTGCTAAGAATAAGCCGCCTCAGATCTCCAGTACGTACCACAAGAAGACTGTATACGCATTAGCCTGGGGGCCTCCAACTCCTCCTCTGTCTTCTGGTGAGTCTTCCAGCGCCTTGTGAGAAAGTAGAACGTCCATGCAGAGCACACAGGTGCCGTGAAGTTGGTATGCCCTCCCTTCGTGGGAAAAGGAGCCCCATTTGCTTGGCAGCAATCCTTTCTAGCAGCTAGGAATTGTTAATAGTTTTGCAAGGGAGCAAAACCAATGTCTTCTAGTTTTTGAATTCTCATAGCTTCAGGAAATAGGTGGGAGTAGCGTGAGTAGCGTGCCACACCTCTGTGCTTACTTCAGGCTATTACAGACCAGCAACTGTCTGCACGGATTTCCTGCACTAACTGTGCCAGATCAAATATGTGTTCCTTAGCTCCGAAAGCACGTTTCTACCAGTTGAACTAAAGAGAACAGCTCCATTAGTTCTTTGTACACAACTTGAATTTTTTTAAGGACCAGATTTTAAAGGGGATTTTAATGCTTGCAGTGAATTGTGCTATGAGGGGGATCTGTTGGTAGAAATGAGAGGTCCCTTCAGAAGATCGTATTGTGACAATTTCTTACTTCCAGATCACAGGCAATTGAAGCATGCATATAGCCTTTTATAATATGTCTTGATTTGATTGATTTGTATATATGGGAGTGATTACTTCTAGGAAGACTGATGAAGGACATAGTATATTTAGCTTTTTTCCTCTGTTGGATAGAAGGAGAAGGTGAACAGCCATCTATAACTTTATATAGTTGTGCTGGAGAAGGTATTGTTTTTCAACACAACCCCTGGAAGCTTAATGGAGAGGCAAATGACATCAACAAAGTCATCCGAGACACTAATTCAATCAAAGTGAGTATGATTTTGAGGATTTTTTTATGGATTTGTGTTAACCGTGGTATAGTTTCTATGGTCTTGTAGTTGTAGGTTTCTGATTTTGCCTTCGTGATTTATCTGTAACAAATTTTAAAAAAAATTGAAACCTGCAGTCTCCACAGATGAACTTCAGAGACACTTACTGACTTAAACTATTTAAACAGTTTATGTGTTTGCCTCTGAAAAAGGGTCTTTTTTTCCCCCCCCGTAGTGTCAACATGGCACATCTGTTCCCAGCATTAGTGACTTAATTTTCTACTGTGTAATTTACTTAATCAGAAAAGTTAAACTAAAGTATAAAGTCTGGTTTTAAAGCTGTGTGTAGTCATTTAAAATAATTAGTTCATACAGAGCTTTCCAGTTTAAAAGCATTTGAAGTAAGATCCTGAATAACGTCGTAGCTTAGATCACATGGTGGGCATGCATGAGGTAAATACCTCAACTTCTCTAGTTCTCTTCTTTCAAATGTTAACTTTTTCCTTTTTAGATAAATTTTGCGGTAAAGGCAGTCATGACTTCGCAGGGGTCTGTTTTCATTTACACTGCAACTAAAGCAGAGTGGTTGGTGGTAACTGACCATAACATCTTCTCAAGTATGATCAGTCATTTCTTAGTTGAAAGTACAATAAGTGTGGCATGGGTTAGATCTTCAGTTGCTTTAAGTCAGCATAAGTCAACTGAGGTCACTCAAACTATATTGATATGTATCAGCGGGCTTTTGGCTTCTTCCTCCGGTAGAATACTCATGGGGGTTAAGAGACTAATATCCCAGGCAATGAAAAGATACTTTTTAGGCATCTAAATTCGAAATTATAAGCAGCTTTTGTCTGAATTAGAAAGAAAAGAAATAATTACAAGTAAACTTTGATTTCTTTTGAAATATGATAGAATTTTCTTGGAATATCTGGGGCTTTCCAGGGAGCATAAGGAGATCAAGCTCCTACTGGAAGCCAGACAAACTTCCTTTGAGACTTTTCACTGAACTGATAAAAATAATCACTGGTTCTTCCATCAGTTCATTCAGTCTTTTTTAATTGCTCAAGGTTACGTCACTGCTACAACAGCAACGGACCCTTTTGTGACCTTCATTTTGCAGACCAATTGCAACTCTGTCCAGTTGCCAGTCTTGCTCTGTTGAATGTATGCGCGAGAGGTTTAAGAGTTTTTGGTAATAGTTGTGCCTTCTTTCTACAGCACAAACTACCTGCACGTACAGAAATCAGCTGGAAACCAGATGGCAAACTCTTGGCTCTTGGCAATGAAGATGGGTATGTTTCACTTGTCGGCTAACGTTGTGTATGTGCTCATCTTCACTAGAATCACTGTAGTGAAGCAAAAGTACTTTTTATTGCCCTGGTTCATCTCTGTTCTTTCACTGCCGATGTATTTGAATTGTGGTAATAGAGCATTCCTTGCTGTTACTTGCTATAGCTGCTCTTGGCATGAAGAATCCATATCATCATGTTAAACTACTTTTCTGAAAAGTTTAGTTTAGTTGCTCTGTTTCATGTTCTGAAATTCTGCTTGTGCAGGATAACAAAAAAAATCCCCATTTCCACTGACTGCTGGAATTCTTACACTTTTGCTCTTACATTTCAGGTCAATTGAAATATTTCAGGCACCAAACTTGAAGTTGCTCTGCACTATCCAGCAACATCATAAACTAATTAACGCTATTCGTTGGCATCATGAGCATGGGAGCCAGCCAGACCTGAGTTACTTGATAGCTTCAGGCTCGATCAATGCCACTATTTATGTGCATAATCTGAAGAACGTTGTAGGTAACGGTTAGGAGATTATATTCCAATTCTTGGCATCTTGTTTTTGTTTACTCGTGGTTTGTCTTGTTGGCCGTACTTGATCCTTTTCTTTTTTCTTTCAGAGAGCACTTCAGAAGGTCCTTTGACAATAACAGAGCCTTTTCGAACTCTGGCTGGGCACACAGCTAAAATCACAAGTCTTTCCTGGAGCCCCCACCACGAGGGAAGATTGGTATCTGCTTGCTATGATGGCACTGCACAGGTATTGCTCCACAGCCACTCGGAACTGTATTTCTTTTAGTTTCAAATCATCCATTCTACAGTGTTTTAGAACCAAGCTGACTGAACAGCAAAGCTGTTTTTGTGAGGTAAATTGCTGAAGTACTGCATACTTACCCTCAATAACCATCTCCTGGTTCTGGATGCCTGATGTGCGGGTATCCACAGTTTTTTGCAGCTTGTGAGTTGATTTCTAAGTCCGGTCATTATCGTTTTCATGTTGACACTTTTGTATCCTTGAAAAAGAAAGATGTTATGCAAATATATCGATGCAAACAAAGGAAGCCCTGAATTTTCTCCGTTTGCATGTTGGTATTTGAAATACCTTAAAATACCTTGAAATACCCTAAAAGAGAAGTTCCTACAAGTGCAAATAATTGAAGAGAAAATGCAGAGTATTAGGGGAAGATGAGACTTTCTGAGTAATTGGATTTCTTTCTCGTTTATAAGGTATGGGATGTAATGAAGGAAGAGCCACTCTGCAACTACCGAGGGCACGAGGGCCGGCTACTCAGTGTCCAGTGGTCACCAGTGGATTCAGATTGTATTTATACAGGAGCAGATGATTTTTCTGTTCACAAATGGCACATCTCAAAGCAGGAGCATACACGGCCGCCCCAGGGTAAGTATATTCAAACAGAAGATCCATTCCTGATGTTGATGTTGGAGCTGGGAATTGGAGGGTTGCCATGTTGAAACGGTAGGGTAAGTTCTAATGCTGAATCCCAAACCTGCCTGCTGCCTCTTCAGGAATAAACTGTGTCTAGGTTAAAATTGAGTTGTATTTGGCAACTAAATGTTGATCTTGAGACAGACAGCTAATACACTAAAAATCTCTGCAGGTAATATCAGGGTAACTTTTGCAACCTTTTACAGGCAAAAAGAGCATAGAATTAGAGAAAAAAAGAAGTATGCAACCAAAAGTCAAAACCAAGAAGAAAAAAAAGCCTGTAGGAAAGAGTCCAGCCAAGCAGGATCCAAGTGATGCCGTGAACGGAGATGAGAGCGTGAAGGAAGTGTTGCTAGAGGAAAATGGAGTGTCGGACCACGAAGGAGAAAAAGAAGCTCGGGAGGCAGAGTTGCCTGATAAAGTCTCCGTGACTGGTAATAATCAAATCATCTTAGTTCAATGGTTCCCAGACTGTGTAGCACTCGGCACGTCACCATGTTTAATATTTTCATGCAGATTTTCTTATAACATTGAAATAGTCCACTTGAGTGAAGTACAGTTCTGGAATGCCTTTCATAATTTTCTAAACTAGTTTAGGACTAATTGTTTCTAAGTAAGAAGATTGTCCTAACGAACAAAGTTACTGTGTTTGGCTTGAAACAGTATCATTTTTGATCAGTGTTGCCTTCTGGTGATAAATCTTATACTACTGGTGGACCTTCATTAGTGTCTGTTGACATCTTATTTAGCTGTCTTACTGTTCTGTAATCGTAATATTTCCTTTTCCTAAAAAGCTGTTACATTCTATGGCAAGCAAAGTTTGGTTCCTGTATATTTTGAAATTAATGTAATAGAGCGTGCATATGTCAAGTATTCTGCTATGGGCTTTTCTATGTATTGTTTTTCCTTTTTTATCACTTAACTCCACAGTGTCCAAGGATACATCTTCATCTCCATATGATTATTCTTCATTCAGCTTGTCAAAGCCTTTTGTGACCCAGAAAGCCACTCCTATGAAAAAGGATCTACCTAAAGAGAAACCAAGTTAGTATGTTTTGGGGACTTTCAATAGTCCTGCATCAAGGCAGAGTTCATCATTCTAGGCTTCTGTTTGGCTGCAGCTTCTGTTCCTAAATAAGTGCCAGAGAAAAGAGAGCCTGCTTTTAAAATCTCTTAAACATTTTAAGTTGCTGCTTCTTTTATTTGTCCTGCTTGTCAGGTCAATTGAGTAGTTGTTTAATGTGGTCTTAGATATTGCCTTTTAGTTGCTAGTTTCACTCCAGAGCTGGACAGAAAAATATGCAGAGTGATGGTATTCAAAAGTCAGAGTTATCACAGTAGAGATAGATGCATGTGGCACTTGAGCATCTGGGTTTTGTCTTCCTGTGTGAGGAAGAGGGGGGTTTGGAATGCACTGGAGAGTTCTGCTGTAGGAGACTCTTGGAACTGTGCAGCAGCAACTAAAACCTGTCTGATTTTTCAGCTCTGGATGCCTCTCTGAAGAAGAGGAAGCCTCGTTCTATTCTACCCTTCAGCACATCCATGGATCACAGATCAAAAGATGAATTGCATCAGGACTGCTTGAGGCTGGCGACATGTCTAAAAACCAAAGGTATCAGTCTAAAACTAAAATACTTAGAGGGTAGGTGCTCTGAAGTATTCAGGACCATGTGTCCAAGGACTTGACTTTGACCACCAAGCATTATTTTTTTAAAGTCCTTACCTTTATCAAAGTGTGAGACTAGTTGTGGTCTCTTACCTAACTTCTGTTGCAGTGTTTCAGCACTTTGTAGCCACTCCAGATAGTTTTGAGCGGCCACGTTGTGTGGAGATGGGGTGAAATTGTCTGCCTACGTGCAAAGTGTTTTTCACCTTCAGAAGTATAATATGGGCCGGAGAAAATAAGCCGTGAGGGAGACGTTTGTATTCCCACAGTGTTGTTCCTTAGAGCATGCAAAGGAGCATGCTGTTTGATTTAGAATAAATGTTCTCCACAAATATGGTTCTTCTAATCAAACTCAGATGTAAGTTCCAAGTGTTCATCTGCGAATTGCTAAATCTGCTATTCGGGAAGGAAAGTAGACGACATAAGTATTTGCCAACTGTTAAATGTAATGGAGATGTAGAGTGACCCCAGTTCCCATTGTTGTACCAAAACTTAAATATTCCTTCTTTTTTATCTGGTTTAGATAATAATGAAGATGTGTCCCCTGACCTCAAGGATTGCGTCCACTTGGGGCTGTTCACAGACAGGACTTCTCTGCACAACATGATCGATGTGGAAGGTAAGTGGAATAATGAATCCACTTTGACAATACATCCGTTGTAAGTGTTATATTCAAGGAGAAAACAAATTGGGGAAAAATGCTTGCATTTTCTTTACTGTGGATTAAAGTGTAGGATTAAGAATGCAGGTCTGTGTGAAAAGAAGAAAAGCTGTTTTTCCTGAATAGTTTTTACATCTTTCAGATGCAAACTTGCAATACCTTAAATTTGAATAATCTCACTTTCGAGAAGTTAGTTCACTCTGGCAAATAAAAGTATTGCACTCGTGCTGACAGGAGGTGTGTTTGCTTGCAACAGGAAAACATCACTTGGAGAACGGCCATCCAGAGCTCTTTCAGCAGCTCATGTTGTGGAAAGGAGATATGAAGGGTGTCCTCCAGGCAGCTGCTGAGAGGAGAGAGCTAACAGACCAGCTGGTGGCAATGTCACCCATGGGTATGTTTGTTCTGGTGTCACATAAGCAGATGGAATTAGCTGCCAAGGGTGGTTTCATTCTGATTGTTTTGGACTGGAAACTCATGATTGTTCCAGACTGGAAGTTGCTTCTTTAACTGTCTGATAACAAAAAAACATATCCTGTTTATGACAAAGACCTGGATATTTCCACGAGCACCCTTAAGTTGGGATAGCAGGGAATAGAGTGGTTTCCTTTGCACCTTCTTGAAGGAGCAGGGCCACCCTTCCAAGCACAAAGTTGGTACTTTGCAATATGTAGTAGTCTCTCTGGCTTGGTCCCTCTGGCTTGCTGTTGGTTTAAATATGCTTTTGAGTTATTTTACCGATAGTGAAATCCTACAGTCACGTTCAAGCCCTAGCTTTGCCCTGTTTCAGTGCCTCAGTGATTCGTATTAGGATTGTTAAGAAACAAGAAACTAATCGGGGGCAGAGAAGAGGTACATGTTGAAGAAACCAGTGATGATGTCATCCCACAGGAAGTCTTCCAGTTTTTAAAACTTTGTCTCCAATTGTATTGCTTTTTTTTTTTGCAGTTGGATATCAAGCCTGGGTTTGGACAGTAGAAGCCTTTGCGAAGCAGCTGTGTTTTCAGGAGCAGTATGTGAAGGCTGCCTCCCATCTCCTGTCCATCCACAAAGTGTACGAGGCTGTCGAGCTCCTGAAAGTGAACCATTTTTACAGGTATATTTATGTTTAGGATTTTTTCTTGTTTTCTAGTGGGGTATATTTGAAGTTTTGGTTCATTTTTTGTACACAGATGTTTAATTTTTCTGTCTGGTTTTACTTATGTGCATTAGGGAAGCAATTGTAATTGCTAAGGCCAGGTTGCGTCCAGAAGATCCAATTCTGAAGGATCTTTACACCAGTTGGGCAGCTCTGTTAGAGAAAGACGGTCATTATGCCATGGCCGCCAAATGGTGAGTATTCCTGGGGAGAAGACAGAATTGGTTCCATGCCTGAAACAAAGAAGGTTCTTTGTTATGTAGCAGCTGAAATCTGTTAATTGGTCTGTCTGGTCATTATTTGTCTAAGGTACTTTCTGAGCCCAATTCACTAGACTCCCTCTAGAAGTTCAGAGCAGAAGTTCCAAATGCCATACTACCAGTGGAGCCATCTCTTTCCATAGACATTACTGGAAATCTTGGAAAACTAGTCTAGCAAGACTAAGAGTAGGATGTATACAAAAATATTTAGGTGATGTTTCTAACCTTTCCACTGGAAACGTGTGGTGCAACGGTTCATCCTGAGTTTCTTGAGGCCTTAGCTAATATCCTGATCACTGGGTTATCTTCCTCCAACTAGAGCATTTCAAATTTGTGACTCCCAAAATTACTAATGATGCTTGAAATATTTTGGCTGGAATAGTGTCTTCTGCTCGATGCTGATTTCTTCAGTTCTGGCATTTTTGAGGGTGCTCATGTTTGTGAAAGGATGCAGATGACATCCACACAAATGCAGTAGGGATAAACGACTGCATATAACCTTTCTCTCTTGAGTCTATTTATTTCTATTTCTCACGCAAGCCATGCATGGTATGCACACCAGAGGTTTCAGTCCAGATTATCAGGCTGTGTGACTTTCCCTTTGTAGCTTTGCATCGGATCATGTGCCATATATCTATAATAAACTGTGGTAAGGCAAAGTGATAAGAGCTCTGAGAACCTGTGGAAAATACAGGTTTAGCTTCATTTGTATGTTTGTGCCATTGTGTTGCATTACAATTTAAAAATGGTATTTCAGGAGTAATCAAGTCAATTTGCTTTTATCTTTTTTCAGTTATTTGGGGGCTTCCTCACCCTATGATGCTGTTAAGGTGTTGGCAAAAAAGGGGGATGTGACATCCCTTAAAACTGCTGCGGAGCTTGCGCTGATATCTGGGGAGGAGGAGTTGTCGGCAACTTTGTCTTTCAGATGTGCCCAAGACCTGCTGTTATCCAGGAACTGGGTGGGAGCTCAGGAAGTCCTTCAGCAACATAAAACTTTATTTGTGAGTCTGGTTGTTTCCTTTCCACTTTCTTTAGCGTTGTCTCTCTCCAGATTAACTCAATTAACTTGGCACCACTTCCCATATGGTAATAGTCTACAGGTAGTCCTTTGAGCAGAGTTTGCCTCGAAATACTTTCCTAGGAGTTTATTGCAGTGACCCTTTGAAGAAGCATGTGCCTTTGCGGAGGCAAAGGGCCCAGGGTGGGCAGGCATGTAGGCTCTAGGCTTGTTAGTTATATGAGCGGTAGTTGAGAAAAGTGGGATTTATTTTTTTGAGTATGTAATACAGATCATAAGAAGAAAGAAGTGAAGGAAAGTATTCGCTGTTTACATTAAAGGAACAAATGAGGTAACTGTAAGTCCATCTGCTGGAAGCTTAATCCAGAAATTTGGTTTTTGTGCAGACTGAGAAGCAGAAGGCTAGCTTAGCTTGTTCTGAGGTTTCCTTCTGACCTGAGTCTCCGAGTCTGTCGGCGTTGTTCTTCGCTAGCTGCAGTCGTGAAATGGTCTATCACCGATAACCTGCTACTAGCCGCGATGCTCCTGTCTACCTGCTGTAGTGAGTAAGGGATTGTTTTTCTTTTAGCAGCAGCTGAGTGCTGGTTTTTTTTCTTGTTAAAGGGACAAAGACTTGTTTTCTGCCTCAACGAACTGCTTTGCAAGTGCCTTAGTGAAAGAAATCCCTGTGACCGAAAGAGCCCCGTGCCTCCCTGTTATCACAGCTGGGAGCTGAACAGAGAGGCCTCATTTTTTGACATGGTGATAGAAGTGTGGCAGAATGTACTGGGCATGGACACCACTGAACAAGCCACATGTGCACAGGAGCAGCTGCGCAGTATTGAGCATCCTCCTTCTAGCAGCAACACACACCCAAAGCAGGTAAATGGATTTAGATCGGAATACACGCTAAGCCTTACTATGGCATACGCAGCAAAACGCAGCCGCTTTGTGGTCTTGTGCCAGCCATTCCCAAGGGATTGATGTCTGCACCCTGCTGCAGGATGAGGCTGTAGTCTGGGAGAAGTAGCTTATAGGCAGCTGGGACTGCTTCCGTAGCCATCAGTTTGTTTCTGCATTTGTTTCTGCGCAGGGCAAGAACTGACATACGGTGTCAGTGACGAGCACCGAGATGTGCTGGCTGGGTGGGAGCGATTGGCACAGCTGAGCAGTCGCGGCAGCGAGTCAGGGGGTTGTGTCGAACTGTTAGGAGAGGCAGGGCTGCTTGTTGTTAAAATATCCCGGGGCTCAGAAGTTCTGTTCACAGACTGGTGCTCCTGCAGCTCTTCTCTCTGACCGCAGAGAGTCACTGATGTTTGGTGTACTCCCGTGTCTCATCTGCTTAGTAGGACACATGCAAGCACAGCTGCCGCTTTTACAGTTGTAAGTAATGTAAAAGTGCTCTATCTCCTGCATGAAGCAGACTATGTAAATTGCATTGTCGTTAAAATTGCTTTTAAGTCACGTGCTTCTGGGCTCTTCCACAATGGTCATAAGCTGTGAGTAATTCATACTTCGCAGTAAAACTATTAATTATGCTCTCTGGTGCTTCCTGTAGGTGCTTTTCCGTATCTCCCATGACCTGACCCTTGCAGCCTTGAGCTACCAGGCTGCTACCTGGGATGACGCAGTGAAAAGTATTCTTGGAGCTGTGACCCGCAGTTATGATGCTGGTAATTTCACTCTCATGCAAGAGATTTGCAGTATCATCCTTCCTGAAGGTAGGTCTCTTCTCGTGCATCTTCTGGCACAGAGAGCTAGGGGGATCTTCCTTGTAATCACGGCTGTGTGTCCATTAATATTACTAGGCATAATGATGTTTGGAAGGAGCAAGATATACGTGTAGATAATGGAAACCTGTGGAATTTGGCTAGTGCAAGGGGCATTGGGCGATCAAAACTCCTGACTGTGGAAGGAAGCTCAGCAGTGTCAGCGATTAAGAATCTGTTCTGTAAGGTGGATGGGACATTGGAAATCTGTGTTCATCTCATAGTTACAAGTCGCTCCAACCAGCCCTTCCCTTCATTCTCTGCAGAGCAGGCAATGCATTTATTTTGCAGCTCTCGATCATGTGAATATCTTGATGTGCAGCTCAAGACCAAGGAAGTTCACTGTAGATGATGAGAACATGCAGTCTCGTGCTAGCTAGAACTGAGTATTGCGTTTAAAAAGATGCCAAAGATGTCTGCCTTTGCTTTTCTGCTTTCTGCACCACTCTGCCAGCGTCTGAGTAAATCTCTGGTTTGGCTGTCCTGGGTCACTGTTCACTTACCAGATCTTGCCTTGTTCTTTGGAAATCTCTAGAAACTATTTGTAATCCTTTTTTCATTACCAGGCTGTGATAACCTGAGGCACAAACTGGACAGCACAAATTCTCAGAGTATGGCCGCTTGCAGAAGTTTAGAGGGCTTCGTGGCTTACGGACTGCTGTATGACCTGTGGTGGAACCCACCCAAAGACCCCCTTGCCTTGCAAAAAGCTGTCCTGGATCCTGTGCTGCATTCCAGCGAGCAGACAGCTCTTGAGAAGAGTCAGTCCTCCTCTGAAGAAACTCCTGATCAAACTGCAGTTGAGATGGATGAAAACCTCTGCAATACAAATGAAGTTCACAGGTGCGAGACAGAAAGTGACTCAAGAACTCACTTGGACGGTTTGGTAGACAGTCAGCCAAAACTGAATGGCTGTAAAGTGCTTCTTTCAGAAGAGATCGCTGCTTTACAGAACACCCAGAGAGATATAGCTGAAGTCCAGCAGATTTTAGCAGATATGATCCGCCAGCATCAGCAGCAGAGGAACAATCCCCAGGAGAACACAAATGGAAGCACCCAGGAAAGCAACCTGCAGCAGAGTTCAGAGACTGAATCAGATAAACCATGCTCTGACAGCAACCAGATGAATTGGTAAGCTTCAGAACATGAATGAATAGATTGGGGTTTTGAAAAGGGGAGCATAATGGAAAGGACAAGCATGATCTAAGAGGTCTGTCTCTGTTGAACAATTATTTGGGACTTTGGCAAGAACGAGCTAGAGCGTATTAACACTTGTCCAGCTCTCTCCTGTGCTCCCAGTACAGGAGGGAGGCTATACAGTCATTTAAGCAAAACAGTTACTCACGACCCCTGCTCTTTTCTTGACAGTAAAGATGAAGTAAAGGAACCAATTACGCTCCCTGAGCTAACGAAGCAGCTTCTAAAAGCAAAGGAGAAACTAGCAGAATTTCCAGACAGTTTAAAGGTAAGTTTTCAGAAAGGGCATTGTGGTTCTGAAAAAAGACAGTCTTCTGCAAGGGCAGCCTTTCACAGAGAAAGTAAGGAACAGTGACTTTCTTGGTGTTGCTGTGGCAATATTTTGAGAGAGAATCGGCATGTGGCATCAGGGTGATATTTTTGTTTCAAGTATAACTTTCTCCGTGCAGAGGGAAAGTATAGGTAGAGCATGGGCGAACTCAGTGAGATATTCTGTATGAATCTCTCCTGTGCGTTTGAAAAGTAATGCCTTGCTATTTACAATTATGTATGCAAAACCAGGTTTGATTAACAGTGAAATTGGGAATTTAAGGTACAAAATGGCCTTTATAGATTAGGAACTGTAGAAACTACACATCATGTGTTTGAAAACAGTGTTTCCTAGCCTGTCTCATCCCCTCTGTTCTCCAGCCTATAGTATAACTAAAGGTAATCACAGTGATTATACAAACCTGGTTAATGTGAGCTGATGCACTGAAAGAAGAGGAAAAAGTGCATCTGACTCATGACTATCTGTTCCAAAGATACCTGGCTGCCCAAATATGTTGTAGTTGAACAATTGTAATTGAAAGAGTAGACATCACCTCCTGTTCTCTTTTTTTGCAGGTCTTCCCGTTCCCCGATGTGCTGGAGTGCTGCCTTGTACTCCTGCACGCTGGATCCCAGTGTCCTCCCGAACTACACGAGCAGGCATTGGATCTCCTTAGGAAACACGGTAGCGCCAATACTTACAAAAAGGCTGGCAGAAGGTTCTTGACATGACATTTTGAGACCAAATCGCCTCCCCTTGCGCTGCCTACAGCTACTTAACATCAAGGCTGTTTTTTCTTTGAGCGAAGGCTTGTTTGGATGGCCATGGTTATTGAAGACTACTGTTTTGGATAAAACTACAAAAAATCAGGTTTATATATAGACTTACTTGCGGGCGTCAACTACTACTACTAAAGGAATTGTGTTAGAAAATTGAAAAGCAGGAGGTTGTGGCCTTGAACTGTATACAGGATTTTTGTATAGGTTTTTTTTTATTATTATTTGTTGGAAGTTATGCTAGTGAAAGCTCTCAGAATTTACCTGTAAGAGAAACGGTTTTGAGCAGCTCTATCAGTCTTGCAGCAGAGGAGGAAGAGTAGCTGTCATCAGGAAAAACAATGGTTTCTGTAAGCAAACTGATCCTTAAGCCAGTATTGTTCTTAAAAGCAGTGTGAGCTTCTTTTCCCTCCTTTAAATAAAGTCTTCTACCACCAGGAATTGACGTCTAATTCAATGGATAGAAATCACTACCAATCAAGGGTAAATGCATTAAAAATAAGCCTGGTTGGTTGGGGTTTGGGTTTTTTTTTGTTAAAAGATACTACATCAATCAAACTTGGTACATAAAACAAGTATGTGCTATGATTTAGCATTGCATGGTAAAGGCACCTGTGCAATATAAAAGGGATGGCAAGATCTTTCATATTTGATTCCAGGATGATCAGCCAGAGATAAGGGATTTCTCCAGGTCAAGAAGAGGGACAGTCCCTGCTTTGGGCAATACCCATGGCTGAACGAACTGCTTTTTGCTACAGTGAGGGTAAATGTGAGGTATTATCACATTCTCTAGAAAAACTGCTCTTCTAGAACAATCCTAGATTCTGGAGTCTTAAACATGCAACATTTTGACCAGTCTTAGAGCTTGCCTAAAGGCTTTGCCTATCTTGATAGAAAAACCTAACTCCTAAGAAAAGAACAAGACTCCAAAGTCTTAGTGAATATAACATCTGTCTTAGTAATTTCTAGAAGCCAGTTCTTAAATGCAGCCAAAGACTTTATGGTAGGATAGGGGAAATCATGGATTTAGAAAGTGGCTAAGTACAGTAACGAGTATCGTTTAAGAAAAGTAGGAGGCATGGATATTTTTTTTAGATCAAGAGCTATTCCAGATTCTTCCAGCCAAAATGCAGGTGTGACACAATAGATTTCCTGCTCTGTCTGGAGCTGAGTAAAGCATCAGAACAAATTGAAGAGCAGTAGGTGAAAGACGGGTTATACCAAAAGAAGATCCTTCTGTAGACATGTTAACCTGGTAAACTTGCCACTAACTTGAACTTGCTAAATTCTGTACAAAGTACTTAAAACCAGGAGAGGGAGCTAGTGCTTAATCAAACAGCCCTTCTATGCTTAAGAACCGCAAGTCTACACGCAGGAACCAGATTTGTTGCTAAGTGGCGACGCTGCACTGAAAGAATACTCCAAATACTGCGAGCAGAAAGAGAATACAAGTCCCCCAAAGAGATTTTAAGCTCAACTTTCATCAGCTGCTGTACAATAAGCTCAAAAGCAGATTTTGCTAAGCATATCATAAACACTAAAAGAAGAAAAAAAACTTGAGCATCTTCCAGTTTGAGCAGTAACACTCAAATTCAGATTCCAAAGCCTGAACGTTGGGAATTTTAGTGCTTGATGGAAAATCCAAAACAATGCCTGGTTTAAAAAAAAAATTTATTTTACAAAAATTAAAAACAAGTAGTATTTACAAGCATTTTAAATACCAGCTCTAAACCTCAACTCCTGGTAATGGTTTAAGCTTGTTTAAAATGCAAGACAAAGTCTTAAAATTTTTAAGTTTGTCATGTCCAAAAGTGTTGGGGTTTTGCCCTCTTTTTTTTTTTTTTTTT
>VZSF01006623.1:1534152-1607705 GCA_013398295.1 Chionis minor
TTTCCCCTTTTTTTTTTTTTTTTTTTTTTAAGAAATGTCATCATAGAGCTGCTGGAAAAAAAGATATTGTAGAACAGCTCATTTTTTAAAAGAAGTCAGAATCCCAAGTTGTTCTTCCATCCTCTAACTACTTTTCAGATGTATATAATGAAGAGAAATGGAGCAGCTTTGTTGTCAAGCATATAGTAAAATAAGGGCCTGGAGAAGAGGAACAAATATTTATCCATCTGCTGAACTACTTGTGTTGCAATAAGAATAAAGTTTTTAGGTTAAGCTGAAGAAGACTGAAGTCAGAGTATTGGTCCAATCCCCTGTCAAAAGGTGCTTGAGCAAAGGTGAACTTTTAGGCTCTTTTTATCTAATTCCAGAACAGTTTATTCATACCCATAAGAACTAAGCTGAGGCTCAGTACGAGTCAAACCTGTACCATACAGAATTAGGAACTATGGAGAGCTGATCAAATCAGCTCCAGTAATATCCATTCCCACTGTTGTTAAAGCAAATCTCTGAGTATTTTTATCTGCAAGGATCATTTTTAATGATGTCATCTGTTCCCAAACCTCTGCAGTGATCAAAGGGAGCAATTTCCACAGACTACACAAAGATAAAATAAGCGAAACATGAGGTGAAGCAATCACCCTCACAACATGCAGAAGTTTTAAAATAAGCTTTATAAAGCACAATTTGCAAAATTGTGTGCACGTCTGTGTCCATTTTCACTGGATTTCCAGACCCTTAGCTCTACTGGATGTTCTACCATTAAGTCTTCCTTGCAGATTCTGTACAGTATAAAGAGGAAAAAAACAGAGGTATACACAGTAGCTTCTGTCTTTTGCCCTTGGTATTAAAAAGATGGCAAACCACAAATGCTGGCATTAGGAATTCAGTCAACTCTCTTCTGGGTTTCAAATGAAGATGCAGCTCTTCAGCAAAACTGCAGGCCTTGTGCAGGCTGTATACAGTGGATGCCTGTTGTTCAAGACACTGTTACGGAAAGTGGTTGAGGACAGCAGCTGCCAATACAGTAACCACGTTCTGCTGAGGGGTGCTGCTCATCATGGCTGCATGTTGTTGATAATGGCCAAAATGCTCATTTTCTCCTGGGCTGAGTCCACGTCTTCGTTTTGTTTCTGAGCCACTCCTGTGCCAAGGCCATACAACCGCCCACAATACTTTGCATCATCAATTGTATCCTCAAAAAACAACTGCAGATTAAAAAAAAAAAAAAAGAAAAAGAAACAGGTATTGTTTGTGTCTCCAAATCAGAAAGCACCCAATGTTAATTAAACAGGTCATTTGAAGTCAGCCACCTCTAAGATGCAGCATGCGAATTAAAATAAACACATGAAAGAGGAGTAAACAGAAGTCTGTGCCAACATCAACAACTCCAATTATTGACAGTTTGAAGTGTGAAAGCCACAAGGCTCAAAAAAGCCAAACAAACAAACCAACCAACACAAAAACCACATTGTGCATGGTGACATTTATGGATGGGAACTGGAGAAAGAAGAATCATAAAGAATACTTCATTACCTCTTTCATTCTGAAGAACGCCATTCCCGTGAGAAGAGAGTCGGATCCTGCCTGGTGTTGTCGTCCAATTCGCTGCAAATCCAGCTGATCTGCCACTTCCTGAAGGCCACCCTGCAACAAGAAAGAAATTCTAGTTTGGAAGATCCATCTCTTATCAAAATTGCCACACTTCTCTAAAACATGACGGCAAACACTGGCTCTGCTGAGTCGACAGATTCCAGCAGCACACACATACCGGCTGTTAGCGAAACAGTGGGAAATACTGGTCAAGAATACATGAATACTCTCCTCAAATTCAGGTACCTTGCTCTCCTGCTGCAGACACTCAAGATGACTGTGGGTACATTCATAGGTTACAAACGCTGGACCTTTCCCTCCCTTTCCTCAAACAAGGCTGTGATTCAGTAGATAAATTACTTTCAAGCCTCTGAGTGTCTACCAGTTAATCAAGTCACATAATAGTCCATGTAAGAAGAAATACTCCACCTTGCATAGGGAAGATAAGCATGCTGAATTATAATTAGCCTCTAAAATTACTGATACACAAACCGGAAGGTTATGGCAGCGTCCCCTGTATAATACACATATTGGTAAGTCTAAAAGCAGGGAGGCACTATCTGTTAGACACAAACTTAGTCACAGGTGCTCATGTGTGACTATTAGCTTTTATACACATTCCAATTTTTAAGACTCAATATGTGCAGCAGTTCTGTCACTTGTCTTACTATGCATTTACAGTCTTGATGCCCACCCATCACTCGCTTGCTGGGGAGATACAAGTACCTTGAGGTTTTTGCAGCTCTTCATTAAGTACTTCACATCATAGATAGATGGGAAGAAAAGGTTCAAGATATGGAAAAATTCATGTTCCTCTTCTGGTAACCTGGAATCTGTCAACAGCTTCACCATGTAGCCAAAGTCATAACCACTGAAAACACAACCACAGAAACCAGGTAAGCAGGCAACACCTACATTCGGTTGGAACCCGCATCTCATTTTTCAAAAGAGGTTTTTACGCTGTAACTTCCAAACCTTAACATTTTCTGACATTCATAGGACTCCTCCGAATCAGAGCCAGAATTCATCCTGATCATCTACGTCAATGTAGGACTTCTGAATTCTCCTTGTCTGCCTCCACTAACCTCTTGCGGAACAGCTAAGCCGTTGGGAAAGACATATTTTTCTTCCCAACACTGCAAGTTTCCGTAGCTATGGGCAATATGGAAAAGCAGGAAACCCTGTAATATCTGTTGCCACTGCCACCTCCTCCCTCAAGTCCTTTCACTTGCAATGGTATCAAGGACCAGAAGCTTTGTAATCCAGTTGCTTGAAATGCTACAAGAAAGATATCTTAACTACACAGATTTCTTCCTCTACATAAACACAAGCTGGAAGGTGAGAACACCACCAACAGTGGAAGGACAAAGAAACAAAAACCTTACTTTACAATGCACACAAGTTAGTAAGCATATTTCAAGAAATCACATTTCAACTCATTAGTAACTTCTTCCATTGAGGAAGACTGTAACAGCAAAAGGATTTGCAAGCAACACATACACAAAATTCAGATCACAGTAAGTGCTTGTACAAAATAAAGTACCAAGCATCCTTCCTTCTTAAACTTGGCCTTTGTATCTTTAAGCTTATTTTAAAAACTGCAGAGCTGCTAATTCTCCTCCTTAAAATCTGTGTCAGTCTCCTTGGAGAAAAGCAGCAGTATTTCAACCAAAGAGATTTCTCACTTCCCATTGACAGTGACCATCTCGGACCTACCTGTGGAAGGACAGCCATTTCACACTGTCACTAAGGACGACCCCAGATGTCATAAGCAACTCAGCAAAATGCAGGGTATCGATCCCTTCTTCTTCGTGCTTCTGGAACTGCAGCCCAGAGCTGGCAAGGAGGTCTATGGAATCCTGAGAGTACATGTCCTCCCTGAAGAAAAAAAAGCAGCTTTGCACTTAAGGTACTAACACAGCAGGCTCATTTTAGAAAAATTCCACCCCACACTGTGTTTAAAAAATGGGAGTGTCCAGTAGGGTATCTCTGGGTTCCACATTTGTCTCTCTAGAAAATTCAAACTGAATCAGTTTTAATACCACTGTTGCAGCCTCCTACATCCGTAACAATTGTACTTAGCTAATAATTCAGTGCAAATTCCAAAGAATCCACCTCCATGGAACTGGATGATGTTTTGAAAAACGTCACTTCTGCATGGCAAACGGAAGCACCACCAATGAGAGCACGGAGAAAAGGGGAGGTCTCCCAAGTAGGACAACATGCCACCCCAAAGCACTGAGCATCATTCCTGTCTACATTTTTCTTTTTCCCTTCACAGCACATACCACCGTATCGTCATCTCCAGGAGTAAACAAAATTGCGTAACACTTGACTAAGGAAGGTGACCAGGGGTGAGTGATGATATGCCTGGTGGAGAGCTGAGCAGGAACCTGACTTCCATACCGGTTTGTTTCATTTAAGGCTGGGGGGGAAGAGGGAAGGACATGACACCGCACAGAGCAAAATTCATGCCAAATATGATAATTGAGTCAAATGAAGTGATCACACCGTGAAAACCACTTCACTCTGATTTCAATACTTTTAAGAGACTCACAAAGTTGTAGAAGTAAATATTGGCAACCTTTGAGTTCAAGAACTGTATGATCTGCACATGCTAACTATGAATTTTTGTAATGTTTTCCCATGACGCTTCCATAAAAATACTGACTGATTTCCTGTAAATGTATGGTTTTGCCAGATAAACACTCTCTTTATTTCATGGTAACTCTAGCGGTAATTATGCTGAGTTTATCTTTACAATTACAGGGGAAGGGATAATGAAACTTGTTTCAACTGTAACCCAGGATATTGCAGCATGGAGCTGACAAGAACAACTGCCACACTCCATTTAACAAGATTCATTCTCTTGAACAAGTCTGACGATTACACCGACTTTTTTTTTTAGATCCCAGTTTATATTTTAGCATGGATCTGTAAAGGGTTATTTTCCTTTTTTCTGTAAACAGCACATCCATTTGTTTTTAGCAGAGAGATGGATTTATATATATAAAAAATAAAAAAATGTATAAAGTTGAAGACTATGACGTTGCAGGAAAAAAGCTTAAGGCAGATACAATCATCGGGGATGGGCTATTTATCACAGGGAAGGGTATTAAGGATAGGATTTTAGGATGGCTTTGACTTCAGAAATACTGCAAACTCCTGTCATGCCAAAATAAGTTCCCACATAATCTGTGTTAGAATCTGACTTTTTATTGCTCAGAGCCAGCCACTGATGATGAACATCCGGACACCTGCATTTCCCAAAGGAAAGCGTCACTTCAGCAGAATAAAGTAGGCAATTAATCGCTAGCTCAAGAGACTCACGTAAGGTTGAATTTGAAGTTAAACTGCCAGGTGTTGATGCCGGAAGGATATTCTCCTTTCTCGTTTGTGAAAGTCAGGCCCAGCTGGATAATTTTCAGGAGGTCAACGTTACACCGAAGGAGCTGATATTGATAGTCTATAGAACTGCGGAATTCACCAATAGGCCTTACAACAACTCCAGGAAACTCTGTGTCCTAGGAGAGAAGAGAAAACCTTATTTCACCACTTACTTTCCTAGGAGTCATTATTATCACTGTATTAGGAGTCTACTCAGTTCTACACTAGCAGGTCTCAGTATTGCATTCTGTGAATTCTTCTGTAGAAATCACTTATTTTCTCTCCTTTTCCATATTCACACAGATTTTAAACTGCTACAAGTCAGACACTAAAATAACCCTACACAATCTGTTAACTGTCGGATTCATTCATTTATTACAGGTATCCTTTTCTTGCAGTTTTGTTTTATTCCAAAAAAAAAATGTTACAAAGTCATCCGATATGCGCTATGTTATCATCTAAACATCTCTCTCTTGCAAAAGACTAAATCTCTCATTTTCCCTAAATCTACTACAAAGGACTTCTATTTATTTATTCAGTGTTCTTTCATATTTTAAATCCAAGTTAACTTTAGCACTCTGACCTTCTTCATTTGATAGTCCAGAGAGCAAAAACTTTCACTGCTGAGGAAGAGCCAATGCCTACAATAACGAAAACTACTGCCAATCAAAACCCACCTTAACCGCAGGGCAATCACCTATTATATAGAGAACATTTTACTTGGCCAGTGATTGTGTGCTATCTTTGCTGAAACCCAAACTTCTAGACTGTTTTTACTCTCAGACTAGGTCATGTAACTTATACCAACTAGAGCAAACGGAAAACATTTTCATGAAGAATCCAGTGCTGTGTGTCTGACAACATTTCTTCCTTGCCCAAGATCTTTTCGTGTCCACTCTTACAGCACAACCACTAAAACAGGTCAGAAGCACACTTCCCGTGAGGTCAAATAGAAGCATTTTCCACTGACATAACCAAAAAATCACATTCAGTCACACAACTCTGTTCTACACCAAAACACTACACATTGTGTAGGGGCATGTGTTTTTATGTCATCCTTTTATTAAGGACTCTTCATACCTTGAAGCCTGTTGTTTCTAGGCAAAGCTGGCATAACTTAGAGTATGATCACTAAACCCAGTTATTTATGTAACTAACCGGCTCCTGCCAAGCAGACACAGACTTTTCAGAGCAGGAAGAGATTCCTCCCACGTAGGGGAGATCACGGTTATCTTGAACAAAGCTTTCTGAACACATTATCATATCTACAGCCAAAATATTTTCCTTCCATAAGAATCAACATCTGACTCCCTTAAAAAGGAGGCTATTTGTCACTTGCAGGTCTTTTGTCCTCCAATAACAGGGCATCTTCCAGAACCAAAGGGAAAAAGACATTCAAAAGACAAATACGCTAGGAAATCTGAAGATTTAAAAGCAGTTGTACATCTGACCTGTTTCATTTTCTGTCGTATAAACTAATACATGCTGAACCAGTAAATATTAAATGAGTTCAGGTTTTTAAGGTGGTCTCTCTCTTCCCCATCTTTCATTCAATCCATACTCAACACCACTTTTATGAAATTCTGGAAATCTTCTACCCAACAGATTCCCAATTTTCCAGCACTTAACTTCTAGCTCAGTTTGAATGGGGACGGAGGGAAATCATTCCTTGCTCAAGAATCAACTTAGTCCCCTTCCCCTCAAAATCCCCCGACTAAGGCAATTGGGTCAAGTATAAAACATTTACCATGGCGATGTAGCTGTAACTTAGAACAATCTCTCGAATTTTCCTCATCTCTTCCTCCAGATTGTTCGCCCATACTTCACAGATAACCTGGCTGTTCTCTGCAAGGGCTGCTGGCATCTTGCGGGGACCAGAGCAAAGCCAGCCGACGCTGAATACAGGTGACAGCGTAGAACTGCAAGCTGCGCAACCTTATCGGTGTGCTGCATCAGACAGATAAATAAATAATGCTTTACACGAAGAAAGATCTACACATAAGAACGAATGCTCTAGCAGAGTCAGTCATACTGCCATTTCCAGATTCAAATACCCCGTTTAAAGGTTAGACCAAGTTTTTTCATGCTGAACGAGAAGAAAATCTGGAGCATCCTTCAGGATACAAGAGGGGATGCACAGTTAACAGCCCGGTAATTTAGGAGAAGAGTCGTTCTCCCTGCCTGCCTTCTCCCGGCACGAGCTCTCAAACTCTGGGTGTAAGATGTACAAGCAAGGGACCTCCACGCTCAATACTTTCCAAATATCGCGACAGCTTTTAGAAACAGACTCTTAGTAACAGACTCTTTCCAGACTACACGTACAGACACGAGCTTCTCCAGGGTGACCCGGGAAACACCGAATTGCAGCCGCTGCCAACGGCAGCGCCGGCAGCGCGACCCCTCGGACCCGCCACCGGCTCTTCGCCGTTTCCTGCATCGACAGGGGCCGCACGACGCCCGCGTCCCGCACGCGGGGCTCCCACCAACGGCCGGCCCGGCCCGCCCCGCCACNCCGGTCGCCTCCGCGCAGGCGCGATGCGGCCTCCGGGGGAGGGGCGGGACTTCCGGGTTCAGCTCTCTCGCGAGAGATATGGCAAAGCCGCCGGGGCGCGCGCGACGACGTTGCTGCGCGCGCCTGCCCGCGCGCTCCCGCGGAGGGGAGGGGGCGGAGGTGGGGGGAGAAGGGAAGGGGCCGGGGAGGCGGAGCGCGCATGCGCGGGGTTCTGCCCGCACTGCGCCTGCGCAGGAGTCTTCGGTCTGTCGTGTCGTCCCCCGCCTCCCCGGATGGGCTCGCCCGGGCTCCCTGCGCTGGGCGCAGCGGGCGAGACCAAAGTCCGCGGCGGGGGGGGAGAGGAAGGGGGTCAGGTGCCCTCCTGGCCCCGGGGGTCCCGCGGCCCGGCGGCCTTCCAGCCCGCGTGGGCTTCCAGCAGGCCGGCCTCGCCAGCGACCCCGGGGCAGGGGCTGTGCAAGGCCCTGACTGAGCGTCCCCAAAAGAAGTAGCGGCCGCCCCATCCCTCACGGAAGGGAGGCGAGAGGGTCGCGCAGAGGCTGCGGCCTACCCCAGGCATGTGCTGGTGTGGGGCCGGGTCTCCCCGGGGCTCCCAGGCCTGTCCTGTGCCACACGGCGGGATGGGGTCATGAGGGCACAACAGTGGTGTCCCGGTGCTCCGGTGTCACTCCAGTGTTGGAGTGTGTACCAGGCTCACTAGCTGAGGAAGTTCTGCCTCTTCCCGCAGAGGCTTCGGAGTCGTCGTTCAAGTGCCTACAATGTCTGCAAACTTTTAGGCTGCCTTCTGCTGTTCCAGAAATGCTATTTAGATTACGTTAGCAACACAAGTTTGCATCCGATAAAGCGTAATGTAACTTCTTGTGTAATGTGGCTGCCAACGCCTGCTTCACTGGCTGATGCTGGCGGCAGATACGCAATGTATTTGGAAGCTTGTCTACTAATAATTAAGCTTAGATAATACTTCCTTTCTTTCAGACTGCCAGTCTTCTGGACAGGGCCTCATCTCTTATAAAATACTGCAGTTCTGGTACTGCTGCAAAAGTGTTGCCTGCCCACGATTTGTGGGTCTTTCCTCGCGCTGAATCTCGGCTGCATGCCTACTGTTTTGATTAAAGTATCTGGAAACAAATCTTGGTATCTTTTACACTTCAGGCATAGTTCAGCGTCTGCGGTTTAATGTTCATACCTCAGCAGAAACGGAACTTTTAGAAGGTTTTTTTGAGTACTGCTCTGTCAAGTGACCCTGGTGCTGTTATTATCTTATTGCATCTCATTATTGAACATTACTTTGATTCAAAGTTTATCTTCATAGACGATAGATAGTTACCATTTTGCCTTCTCAGCTCTGCAGTCTCTTGTGTTGCGTAATTTATATATTATGCAATATGCTAGATTGGCAGAAAGTAATCACCTTTCTTCCCGTGGTCACTTGAGTTCGGGATTTTGTGCAAGAAAACATACATTGTTAACAAGTAAATATAGCAGGTTGGGTTACAGCACTCTGTAAATAAAAGGTTAGAATGTGGGTTTTTTTCCTAAAGAGTTCCAAGTAAAACACGTATTTTTCATGCTCATAAACCCAGCACTTGAAGATATATTGGATCCAGGGAAAAAGGAAAGATGAATCTTCTCACAACACCAAAAATACTTGTGCCTTGCTGCTTTAATAAAAAATATGTTGCAGGAAATAATTACTTGTGATAAATTATGCTCATAATGTTTAACAGTTTGTGTGTAGATAAAAAAAGCTATTCAAGGATGTTTACAAGCACTGGTGGTGACAGCGGGAAACTTATTTTGCTCAAGAAGACCAGAATTTGTTTTTTCAATCAAGGCTAATTTTCATCATGGCTAATAAAGACGAAGAATAGCTGGAAAAGGCACCCTGTTCTTTAAAAAAGCCCCATAGTTCTTGTATTTGAATATTACCAAACTTGTTGCCAGGTCCCACACTCCAAAGCAGGTTCTTGAAAAGCCCTCACACCCTCTACAGGGTTAAGACCACAGTAACAAAACAATTTGTGTGTGCAGACCTAATGCAGCCTGAGGTGTAAGGAAGGGCTTTAGCTCAACATTTTGATCAACATTTTCACATTAGTCAGCTTGAACTGTGCGTCCTGGATCGTGCCCTGTTTAAACGGTTGTACCTTTCCTTTAGAGCTGAGTAACAGCACCATAAATGGTAGAAAACTTGCTTAGAGCAGTATTAAAACATGAATTGAGAGTTCAAAGATGCAGCTATCGCTGAACTTGTTTAAACCGTAACGGCAAGGCCATGAGTTACCTCTTCCTAACCCTTCCGTTGCTCCGCAGAGGTTTCCAACGGGTACAGCTGCAGTACCAGGCGGCGGCACAGGTGTGCCCCGGCAGGTGGTTAGAAATACAGTTCAGAATGCGGGGAATTAATGCGTAGGTGAGGTGCGCTAAGTTCAGATTCCTCTTCAACATTAGGGCAACTATCAGTGTGGATTTGTACAGTCCGGGAAGATAATTCACATGTTTTTCTCCTTCTAATGTTTGTGGGTTTTGGTTGTTTTGTTTTTCAAATAGTGGAACAATGACTATTAGAAAAACAGTGGCGAGTGAACAGAGAAGTTATTTATGAATGATCAAAAAGCCTTTCTGCTGAGGAGAAATGGGGCTTCTTGCGTGCCTCAGGAAAGACCGCACTAACATTGGAGGGTTTGTGGTGAGGACACGAGTGCAGGGCACAGACCAGCCAACAGACAGAAGCAGCTTTTAGATTACTGCCAACCTGCGCTAGATGCAGACTTGCAGCAGAAGGTAAATTACGTTTACATACTCATGACTAACATGCTGAGCTGTCTGTTCGCGTCGGGTACAAATATTTCAGAGGTAACCTCTGTCGGAACTGAATGGGGGTTAAAAAGAAGCACTGGGGTTTGTGAAGTTCACTGGCTTATCACCCACTTTTGCCTATTTGGATAAACAGTTCTCCCAGTGCAAGGACAAGTCCGAATAAAGATCAGCTCGGGATAACACTCGTACGGCAGTCCTCTCGTGAAATGACAGTTTCCTCTTCCTCCTCTGCACATGTGTAAATAGTTTGAAAGAATTGCATTCCTCCCTCTTGAATCTGCTGTCTATGATAAATAACAATTAGTAGCAACAGCTGAGAATTACAAACTCTTTCCCCACTAGGGAATAGTTAGGATTAGTCAAGAGAAAGTGTCAACGAAAACTAACACAATCTGAAATCTGAAATGAAGCAACAGCGAATGTTTACCGCTTAAGAGGACAAACAGCATCAGGCTGGGAGGCGGGTTCCGGGAATACTCTCCTGCCAGAAAACAGTTAATTGTTAAAAATACACCTGTAGTGGTAGGTACAAGAAACCGGGCACAGACAGTGAGGCACCACCATTATTCCTGCTTGCCGATCTCTCTGCAGCTCTACCTGCTGCTAGTTTGAGATGTTGCTTACCCAACAAGAGCGTGTGTTGCTTCACCTGTGAATGGCCATACAAGACAGAGGTGATATTCCGTGGTTTTCCTTGTGTGGAAAAATAAATCTGGAAAGTTATGGCGAGTAACAGCCTCAGTTCTCAGAGCTGAATTCATAGTAGGGCACCGTACATTAGGTAAGTAACATAGATTGGGGCCACATTTGCATAATAAAGACCAATGCTACTGCAAATTACATCTTGCTCTCTGCAATACCGTAATTACAGACTTTATGGACTGTAAACATCATATTTGGAGACAACTGAGCCCAAGCACATGCTAGCCTATTTGCATCTTGTCCTTACAGATGGAGCCAATGGCTGTAACTGGTTGAGGACAGTATGTAGCAACAGCATTGGTGTAACTTACAGATTCAGCGCAACACGATGAGAACTGGACTGCTGGTTTTTTGGCCAAATTCCACAGTAACCCTTACTGCTTTTAACAAACACACCTTTGACCCATTCGGTTGCACTGGCACTAGCTATTTTGTGCCCAAAAGGAGACATAGTGCATTATAAAAACCACTAGTTTTTAAGGTGTAGGTGGTTTTTGGTTTTTTTTATTCTCAGATACAGCCATAACTCCCGATGAAAAACTCTCACCTGCAGAAATGTATTCCAAATGCTTAACTGAGTGACAGCGTGCGCCTATGCAGAGGGAACACTGCCAGTACTAACAGTGACACGCACTGGCTTCACATGACTTGCCTGGGAGGGGACAGCCAACTCCTGCTTGGAAACACACCCCCGTCGCCTTCGCCTAAACCCTCATAAAGTTTCCGCAGCAGCAGTGAAAGGTGAGGAGTTGAACTCCGGGCTCTGAACAGACACAAAGGACCTCTCCTAGGCTACTGTCAGCAGGAGGTGAGCAAGGGATGGGCAGCCAGAGTTCAGGGGCATAGTACCTTCAAAAGATATGATAGAAACTTGGAGGAAATAAATAAAAGGCAATGTCACACGTCTGGTTAAAGTACGATTGTAAGCTTTTCTAGGAACTGTGGCTGCCTTGAGATCTTTGCAGTGCTTGGCACGGTAGGACATCCATCAAACACCAAGTCTATTCCTGTGTCTGCCCGCATAGTGTGGCTGATATGCAACTTTTTGGATGACCAGGTAAGTTGCCCTTATGTTTTTCTTTCCCTACTTTCATGGATAGTCATAGCCTTTTTTTCACTCAGGCACGGCTGTTTTCCACTGTCCGTGCACTATAAAGGTTGATTCCGGTCAAGTAAGGTCTACAGCAGAAGATTGAAGCAGGAGGGGAAAAGGAATACCGAGAAACTGAGGTGGGCAGCCAGCCAGCCCATCACAGCAGGCGTACCCTGTTACTCCGCTGCGCCTGCCAGCAGCAGGGCTGGCTGGCCGGTGTCGGAAGAAAGATACAATCCAATAGGATACTGGGTAGAATAGAAGGAGAAGCAGGCACTTGTGCAGCCTCAGCTTGGGACTGTCTGCGCAACGGAAATGTAAGGGAGCGGCAGACACAGGACAGAAATAATAATGTAAAGTTTAAAACAAATGTAAAAAAATATGGCAGTTCTCTTCAGACTATGTTGAGCATTTTAAAACATGACCTGAGTTAGTCAAAGTAGCTTTTTCTGATACCTGAAGTGGAAAATTCAGTGAGAATAGATCTGTGACCTAATGAACAGTTGTTGGACAAACGAGGAAGTACATGGAAATAATAAAGAAAAAAAGTGTTAGAATTCTTTATTGACTACTGTGTGTTTCCCCTTTAATGTCAAGAGACTGCTTGGAAAAACAATTACTTTTATTCTAGGGCTGAGATTTTGGGTTGGATCAAATCTTGCATTAACTTGTTTGAAATAATGGAAAAGGAACATTTGTTCTTTAAAACAGCACCATTTCTAGCTAATATTTGGAAATAGCTGCAGGCAGCTGAGATCTTCACTGGTTGATTCGGGGCTGGTTAACATGCCAACGTGAGATCAGTGCCAAGCAGCTGAATGGCTTTTTTGTTTCCTGAAACAGCCATGGTTACACAAATGCTTTTTAAATGTATTTGGTGTATTCTGAATCAGAAAAGACATTATCCAGCAAAAAAGAGGAGTAAGTAACGAGATGTTGGGGAAAAACGTGATCCATAAATATTTATCTTCTTGTAATGTAAATAACGTAAAATTTTATCTTGTAAATGTGACATAATAAAGGTAGTGTACTGAAATTTTGGGGAGAGGGAAGGTAAGCAGACATCACAGTACTGTTTTGAACTGGAATTCTTTGCCCAAGCAAGATTTCTATCATAATTGGATTATTTTAAAAGGAGTACTGCTAGAAACTGCTATAGTTTTAACTCTTTCCTAAACTCTCAGAATATGATACTCAATCAAGCCCCGGGTCTTTCTCCTCCTAAACACTCAAAGCAGAGTCACGTCTTCTATGTGCTCTGCTCTCTAGCTCTTCCCATGCAAAGACTTAGCAGGGTTTGACTCAGCGCTGCTGGATGGAGGAACCATTCTGGATCATCAACCTTCCAGCAACCAGCCCATAGTACCCGAGATACCCCTTTTATGTCTGTCTCTCTAAGATCTAATGGTGTCTGCTACAAGGTCATCAGAATAGAACAATCTGTTGAACCACAGAAAACTATGGCCAATGCTATTTACTGTACTGTCCCAGCAGAATAATTTCATATTACTGCTTTCAGCTTCCTACTGGGTGATTGTAGAGAAGACGAGGAGGCGCACAGCTGTTGTGGTTTGAGAAACCCACAAAAATGTATTGTCGTTTAGAAAATTATTCTATCGCCTGATGACCCCTCCCCACCCAAGGAAGGAGAATTGGGGAAAAACCAAGGAAACCCAGGGGCTGAAATATAAACAGATTTAATAGAATAAGACTAGATAATTAACATTAATAACACTAAAGAACCAATGTTGATCCTGATACCAATAGAAGATATCCAAGGATTATACTCCGTCCATTCTATCCGTAGGAAGCCGTGCACTCCCAGCAGTGCACGGTAAATGTCAGGCACTGCACGTGCTACGGCTTCGGGAGGTAGGGAAGGGCTCAGGGGTCCTGCACCGGGGCAAGAAGTTCTCTGGATCGCCACCAGCAAGGGGGAGAGAGCTTCACAGCAAACTTTCTAATCTCTATTGAATGTGACATTCATAGTATGAAATAATCCTCTTGGCCAGCTTGGGTCAAGGGCTCAGGTCTCGTTCCTTCTCATCCCGCACCCGGGGAGCTTGAAAACACTGAGACCTTGAAACCTACATACCATAGCTGGCTATAAAGTAAATATTTTCACAAATTCAGACACTAGGGTCTTCTAAAAGTACAGTTTTCCCAGGCATTAGAAATTAGTCCTGTGTCACTCAAACCAGGACAACAGCAAAAGAGCAAGGGATATGAGTTATAACAAGGGAAATTCTGATTAGATACTATTAGGGGAAAAAAAATAATTACACTGAGGGTAACCAAATACCAGAATAGGTTTCCCAGAGAAGCTGTGGAATCTCCCTTCATGCAGATACTCAAAAATCAACTCTTCAAAGCTCCGAACAGCCTGCTAAGAAAGCTGGAATGGAGCAAAGCCTTAAAAAGGTGTGGATTATTCAAGCTTGGCATATTCCAAGTACTAGTAGTGTTTTGTTGGAAACAGCGGGCACACCTGCACTGAGAGGACCCGTGTGATGAGGTGGACGTATCGTGCACGTTACGTAATGGAAAATGCATCGCTGTGATCAGAGTTTTTTTGGAAATGAAGATAAGATCAATTTGTCCTGTGGCAAGTTATTTAGGATGTTCCATTCAGGCTAGCAGGTTATGTGTGGTTGCTAACAAATCTGATGACGAATACCTATAAGTAGAGTCCAACTATAGATTTCAATACGGTTGTGGTTGGCAAACTTGATATAACAGAGAATGTAGTAGCTCACAAAGCCTAGCAACGAGGAGCTCTAGATCTGGGGAAAGATAAGAAGTTCTTGGACACAGGGACTTCTTAACATAGTCTTATTTAAGGAGTGACACCTTAGTGCATTTTTCACATGACTTTTTTTGGCCAAGGGAGACAAAGTTAACTCCTCTATTTTTTAAGGCTGCTACCCAAAGTTAGCATTTCCCACAGGAGTATATACAACCCTCATGTCGAAATAGGGGGTTGGGAGTTTGGGCTCATGGTTTCAAGTTTCAAATCACTTTTTGCCTGTTTTTTGGGTGTGTTTTTTTGTTGGTTTGTTTGGTGGTTTTTTTGGGAACCATTTAACATCAGTTTCTTCCACTAACGTACATAGCTTGGTGGGCAGGCCTTGCCCTTTTCCATCCCTGAGTAAGCAGGAACCCAAGCAGGAAGAAAGCGCCCAGTTTTTCTGTCTCGTGCCCCTTGACCTGCAGACTAACATGTAATGTAGGGAAACAGAGTGAGAAACACTTGTAAATAAACAGAGTTGCATTTGTAGGAAGGTACCCAGAAAGCTATCATTTCATAGCTGAAGTGTGATCTCATGGCTAATATGGGGACTTCTTTTTGGCAGTCTATTCCTCCTTTCTGAAACGTTCTGAGAGGAATACTCCCAAGAGGCTTGCTAACATCATAAAGGTAATAGAATCTTTATAAATAAATTATCTTTATAATGAGTAA
This sequence comes from Chionis minor, assembly GCA_013398295.1. Classification (NCBI taxonomy): domain Eukaryota; kingdom Metazoa; phylum Chordata; class Aves; order Charadriiformes; family Chionidae; genus Chionis; species Chionis minor. The sequence continues at coordinate 1,549,714 of VZSF01006623.1, forward strand.
TTTTCCAACTGTTTTTCTTTGTCCCTTCAACAGGTGCCTTTCCACCCTCTTTGTACTTTTCTGTGTTACCTTAGGTAACATAGTTTGTGCTTGAATATTCTTCTGAGTATGAAAAGCAAAATGGATTAAATTCTGCAATCCTTAGTCATCTGGCCTTCATATTATTAGAATTCACATGTTTGTTCTTAAAGACCAGGTGAAACCAAAAAAACCTTTAAGGAATGTTTTGTTAGCTTTTGCTAACTATAATTTAAGGTAGGAGGGCAGCAATACAAGAACAGCTACGCAGTAATCCCTGGTACAGCCAGAGCACATCCCAGAACATACAGAAATTTTTCCATGGCCATGGACAGCAGTGAAGACCCAGCAGCTATATAAACCTTGGGGTTCACTTCATTTCATTTCATTTCATTTCAACCAAATCAGCAACAAATGGTCAAGCCAGAGCCAAATGCAGGGATATTTATTGTGAGCTGGCCACCTGCCCATTTAGGACTTTAAACCTTCAAATTGACCATAGTGGGACTTGAAGCATTGAAGACCATTTTCTCACTTACCATGTTCTTACAGTTCCTCTGCCACGCGAGTGAAGGCTGCATGGAGCTCTACTGTGTTAATTCTTCATGGCGCAAACTCACACTGTTGCAGTCAGATTTTTGGTTTTGTTCTTGCTAGTTTAACAGCGTGTCATCGTTATGGAAGAGCCCATGTCCTGTATTATCATTTGCTTGCAGCCTGCGAAGGGCTGGAGCTCCTCCTGGGTGCAATGGGACAGATCGAGGGAGGCAGCTGGGCCACAGCACACCAGTGCCACAATCAAAAGCCTTGGTTTTGGCTGTTATCCCATTTTCATTTGTTACCCCTTGCGTCCCTGTTGGTCTTCTGGGACAGTACTAACTCATCAGGAAACAGGGGCGTTTTTCTTCTGAAGAGCTCAGCTTTGCTCCATGGCCGAGGTGAAGGAGGGAGCAGGACAGGACAGAGCGCAGAGAGTAAATATTTTACGGTTTTGCAACTGAGCTCGAAGTTGAGGGGATTTGCTGTTGTCAGCAGTGTGTTCTTCCATTCTCCAGCTGTACAAGGTTCGCTTACTTAGATCGCCTCTTATTTCAGATGAAAAAAGACGCTGGATATTCCGCCACGGCTGAGCTGCAGCAGCAGGTAAAGGCTCAAGGTCGTCTTTTAAAGGAAGTGTTGCGCAGGTGCTTTGGGAGGCTGGATATGTTGAATCCTCTTAAAAGAGACATGACAGGAATATCCATACTCTGGTCACTTGAATACAACTAGGAGCTCATCTCAGCGTTCTCCCGGCACTTTTTCCCTCCCTGTGGACAGCAGCTACAGCACCAAGTGGTGAAGGGGCTGTTCCCTTTGCTTGTGTGGCAGGACACCACGACGCTCCCCAGTAACCACAAGCTGTGCCACCTAACATGTGCTGTGGCTGTGCCACCTAAACCATGTTGAGGGACATGGTTTAGTGGTGGTTTTGGTAGTGTAGGTTATGGTTGGACTCGATGATCTTGAAGGTCTCTTGCAACCCAAGTGATTCTATGATTCTAACTGGGCCCAGTTCTCAAAGTGGTCCCACTAGACAGTGTGTTTCCCAGCTGGTGTGCCCCAGTCCCCTTACCTTGCACATAAGGAATTTGCCAACTTGTACAAGCTCTTTAAGGGCAAGATGCGTAGCGATCTATGGATCAGAGTTTGGAAACTACTGTGCTGGAGCTGTTGGCATGAAGAGAAACAGGCTGTTAGCACTTGAACTTGATGAACAAGATTTTTTTTTTTCTATGTAAACTTCTTTGCCTCTACAGCTCATGTAATTATACCGTGTGGGTTCATTCACGTAATCACTTCATCACGTGCAATAAAAACACTGCCTCAAAACAAGACAGTTTCTAGCCAAAGGGCTTTTAAAATAGCTTAAGTACTGAGCTTTACCTACTCTCTGTCCTATCTCAAAGCAGGACATACACAGTGTCTGATGAGTGTTAGGAGTTACTGGTTTTTGAAACTTTTTGAATTCTTCAGCTGGAAGATGCTACAGACTCCAAAATACTGTTGGGGCTAACTAAAAATTCTGACACTTGTAAGACAGAGGTTTTCTTTGGTATGTTCTTTCTTTATCTCAGGAGAAAGAAGGCTTTATAGGATACAATTCTGTTAAAAAGCTCTAAACTTTTTATAGCTTTTGTAACCTTTTTTCTAAAGAATACGTAGATGGTCTTCCAGGGTCTAAAGATTAAGAAATCCTTACCTCATGTCAGCATACATGAAGGATAACACGGGTGCAATCACAACTATGAAACTGCTAAGTGAGCAAATGTTCAGAATTCAGCACTATCTGAAGCTGGAAGAGATGGTTTTCGCCAGCCTTGCGTTTGTAGTTCAGTACGTGCAGTGATAGCGCTGGCAACTGGCTGCATTGCTCCTAATATAGACCTAGAGGGTTCACAAACATCAAGCTGTAGGGCAAGAGTCCTTTAAATGACTTCCTCCCCAGTTGCTCACTTGATTTTTAAAAAAAAAAAAAAAAAAAAAAAAAGATGATAAGAGGAAATGGTTGTTTGTTTTAATGAGGAAAGTCTCAGTGCTAATGAGCAAAGTTCTGTCCCGGGACAGATAAATATTGCTGGCAAGTCTTGGGCGATGTTTAATGTTCTGTAGCTGTTACAGAATCTTAAAGAGGCTCTTTGCGCTGAAAGCCGCGGAGAGAGGATTCCTCTATATTGCACTAACCTAAACACACCTGCATTCGGCGTTTATTAGTGAGCTGTCTCTCTTGTTTGTCCTCTCTGACAGGAGACAAGCAGGACAGCAACTATGAATCATGTTATTTTTACTCCAGTCTGTTTGTGCAGCACAACAGCACAGTTAAAAAACAGGAAGGACAGAGCAATAAACAAGACACTGGCTGGTTATTACACTATGTTATTTTAGAATTGCATTGATTTTTTTATAACACATTTATCCTGCAGATAAATATAATGCATATTCGCCTAAGAAAACCCGAACTAAGGTTGCTGAACTCCAGAACCAGTCCCAACTTGGGTGACTTTAAAAGACAGATAGTTAATTACACATTTGTCATATATTTGCTAAACAATTTGGTTTTGAATATTTAAATGCTCAAATATATTGGAGACTGCTCTTTGAATATACTTATTCCTGGAATAAAAAGGTCTCACTAGTGATTTTCTGACTCTCTTGCAGTTGCTTTGTATGCTTAAAATCCTTGCTGTGATGAAAAAGTCACGCTAACATCACAGCTGCCTTTTTGCTGTACACAGGAATATTTTTTCAGCAGATAACATTTCTGTTACTGAGAGCAGGGATTTAGAGACCTTTATGCTTTTGTGAAGTGGAGTATTTTAGCTCCTTGTTACTGTGCAGCTGTTCTATACAGATGGCACGTGGTACCTACTAGGCAAGTTCAGTGCTAGAACTGAGTTGTGCCCGTGGTAGCCTAAAGGCACAGGAAAGGTAATATCCTCTATTAAATCTCTGTTGTACCTGGGGAAAAAAAAAAAAAAAAGGCAAGCTTCTGGGCACGTGAGCCTGTCTTCAGAATCGGTCTTCAAAGCAAAGAGGAAGGTTGAGAGGAGTGGTCCTGGATTAACTGGAGCTGTGAATCAGATGATGTGAGCACAACAGACCTCGACTGCTGCAGGGAAAGCGTGCTGCCTCCTGGGAGGGAGGAGACGCTGAAGGAGAGAGGGGTTGCGATGGCGCACCAGTCCTTACCCCCAGGTCTTCCTTTCCTACTGCTCCGAGTTATTCAGAACCTCCTTATATTATAGTCCCGGCACCGAGAAGCGCGCCGAATAGAAACAAAGAGGGAAAAATCAGCGGTCCTTTCTCTCCTTTGGTTATTCCAGGGACATTCCATGTCAGTGACGCTGCAGGTCTCTCTAATCATGGCAGATGGATGCGTGTGTGCTCCCCCCCCTCAATTACACACAATATCACATAACAGCTTTGTTACTGTGTTCTTTAGGGGGTTTGCAAAACAAACTGGGCCATCATAGGACTGCCTTTACCTCTTGCCTTTCAAATACAAAAGCTGCTAGTGCAGGAGGCAGCGGCACGTGCTCACTCCTGTTGCTTGCTCACAGGAAGAGAAGCTGCGGGATGCCGTGAAGATCACTGCCGGCGTCCTTGGCACAGGCCTGCTCACATTCACTCTCTTAGCGAACACTGTTCCTCGGTAAGATTGTTTGAACAAAGGGGCTTGAGGAGGGGAAAAAGCGAGTGATGAAAAGATGGGCAACCCAGAACAATTATTCCCACAGGTACGCGCAGAGCGTCTGGGAAATCTCAGGCCAGTTCTGGCAAACAACATGGCTACAGTTCTACGACCTGTTTGAGGGAAATGAGTGGACAATCTTCCTCGTTGGTAAGTTTTAACAACTCTCTCCTGTAGGAGGAACCACCTGTGGATTACATGTGAAAGGGGGACGCGGACATGCCTTCCTAAGCTCATTAATCCTCCCCCTGAAAAAACACACGTAGGCTTCAAAGCTAGCCACAGCTGGTGTAGTGCGACTGTGCTGCCTTTGGACTGGTTCCTCCTTAGACCCCCCCTTATACAGATTAAAAATTCGATCTTTTTGCTGCTGCTGAAATGTCTCCCCTGTGAAAACACACTCTTTGCTCCTGTGAGAACTGAACAACTCTGTAGAACTTATTACTGAAAATTAAAGTAAAATTAATGAATTTTACTCTTGCTGTGGTACCTATAAAACTCTGTTCTGCCTGTGATTAACAGCTGGTGAACAGGCCTGGTCAGGACCTTGCAAGGTCGACCTTGTCCTCTTTGTATTGAAAAACAACCCATGACGGAGATCCCCCAGCCTCCCAGAAAAAGCCCCTTCTTAGCCTCAGCTGTGGCAAGTTGCGACCTGTAAGACACTTGTCTTCTCGAACCTCCTGCCCATTCCCTAGGTCTCACCTGGATGTCGGAACTTAGCCATATTCCATTTTAAAGCATCTCATGGCAAGGGATACACACCTGGCACGTCTGGGTCCTCCAGATACTACATTTGTTTCCAATTTAGCTGTAGCTCTCCATTTATTCACACATCTCTGCCCTTTCCTCGCGCCACAGGGGCTGCAGCGGTGCCTGGCCTTGCATTCTGGTGCTTCAACGGAATCTTTATAGTGGCTGATTTAACGGGAAAGCCGACTTTCATCACCCGCTATCGCATTCAGCTGGGCAAGAATGATCCTGTAAGTATTTCTCACTCTGCCTCTTCTGCTGGCTAAACACTTCCTGCAGTCTCTTAGGCCAGGAGCGGGGAGAAGAACCTGTAATGCTTTTCTCTTGCAGCCAGATAGGATTCAAGGAGAATCAAGCTGAGTCTTGTCTATCAACTGCAGAGAGGAAGGCAGTTCTTGTAATTAGGCTACTGATCAGATGTGTGCTGACTGCTTGTTAAAAAGTCAATCCCAAGACAGAAAGAGCCAACAAATCTTAAAGCTCTTTGTCCTCCCAGCTGAAAGCCACGTTGCTTCTGATTTAGCCTCAAGTCCTCACTTCTCTTTTGCAGGTGGACACAAAGAAATTGCACCAAGCCATCCTCGTGGCGCTGTGCAATCAGTTCTTTGTCTCCTTTCCCATGCTTGTGCCCATGTTCTACGTCATGAAATGGTGGGGCAACACCTTCAGCAAGGAATTACCCACCTTCCACTGGTTTCTTGTGGAGCTAAGCATCTTCACCTTAATAGAGGAAATTCTTTTTTATTATACACACAGGTGAGTGCAGCACCAGGACTTTGTGGTTTTCGCTTGTATTTATATGGGAAGACTTACGGGTCCTGGAATCCACCCTTACAACGTGAGGCTTGGGTGCTGCAATGCTGCTAGTAACTCTAGTAAGCAAAAATGGGTAAAATTACGAAGGTGGAGCAGCTTAGAGGCTAAGAAAAAAACCAAAGCAGCTAGGTTCACACAAAATCTGTCACCCCATATTCTTCAAAAAGAGGAGAACAAGACTATCCTGAAAGAAAAAAAAGCTGACGAGGTCAGTGACCGATCTCCCGTTCACTTCTACAGCACCTACGAAAGGGCCTGGCTGCTGACACTGCAGGCTTTCTAAGCACTGACACCAGCATTAAAGGAAAAACCTAGAGCAAGGAAGAAAAAAGCCTGCAAGGCTGCGCAGAAGCAAGCGCAGCATTCTCAGAACTGTGTAGGTTTCCCTTTTGGGTGAACGCAGACAAAAAATAATTTCCTGAAGGCCCAGAGAACCTAAAATTCTGCCTCTAACAGTTGCCAGTAGGTAAAGTCAAAACAGTGAGTGAGTCTTCCCCTCCAAAGTACTGCAAGGTTTGAGAAAATCATTCAGTCAGGGACTTTGATTTATGGGAATTATATGGACTTAAGTTTAACATCAGTCAGTGGCCACATACATTAAGTGAGGGCTCTGTGTTAAGGAAAAAGAGAGAGGGGGAAGCCAGGAGTCCTACACTCACTCCCAGCTGCTCTAAAATCTTTAAAGAACAGGCATGAGCAAGTCCCCATCAGAAATTCCGTGTTAGGTTACTCTACGTTCCCTTCTTACGGAGCTTAAACCCTACGTGTCTCTGTTTTCTCTACTTAGGCTTGTTCACCTCCCGCTCCTGTATAAGCACATCCACAAGAAGCACCACGAGTGGACAGCCCCCATCGGCGTGGTCTCCATTTACGCTCACCCGGTAGAACACATAGTAAGTGGATTCTACCATGGTGACCCTCCAGTTCCTGCACGGAGTGTGATTTCCATGGGATGAGGAGAAGTGGCAAGAGAAGAAAAGCAAACGCGCCCTTAGACTCAGTTCTGGCTTAGGCAGAGAAAGCAAAGCTGCGTTGCCAAGCAGCCTAGGGTAGAAGGGTTGCAGTACCTGTTTATACTGGATTCCACAAGCTTTAGGAGCCTCCAGCAGATAAGGAAATGACTGAATGGTGCTTCCTTGAGCACAGAGAGGGCTGGGAGCCGGTGCTTTCAGCATGAGATGCAACACTTAAGACAGTCTGGATTCCTGCATGGACTCAGAATTCCATCAAGATTTTCATGCTGGTGGCTGGGATCGGTGCTTGCAGCAGTGTCTCCCACTGCTGCTCCAGCTGAGGCTTCTCATGCAAACACACCCCACCTTCAGAAGATTCCACTCCATCTCCTGTTAACAATAGTCCTGGGGTGCAGCACCAGCCCTGCGAGTCTCCGTAATTTATAGTCTTTGGGCAGCAGAATGGCTTTTTATATTCGAGAGTCCAGCTGAGCATAGCTTGGTCTGGGCAGCGACAGGCTTTTGTGCCACTGGTAGGACACAGTGAAGTGCTGCAGCCGGGATCGTCACACGGCCACCTTTGACTGCACGTGTCCCCAGGCCAGTGCCCTTTGACAGCTAGGCTTCCCAAACGCAGCTTCAGCGTTATTCCAAGGCGAAGCTGAAATTCAGACCTCTGACTCCAGGGTGCTTTACTGGAACCATGCTGCCCTCACGCCCCTGGTCTGATCTCACATCTAACCTCTACTACGGGCTTAGGGAGGACTATGTTTTGCAGTGAGTAACACACAGTTATCTCAGAGTAAATTATTTTGTTGATGATTATGTAATTTTAGCGAGGTGTTTGCAGGGGAATTTTCCCTTTATGCTGTTTGTACAAGACTAACGTTATGTATCACGTAGGTGAAACAATTCCGCTCCTAGAGGAGAGTCTGCTTGTTGTGGACCCATTAATAAGACAGAATTTGCTTCTCATTTCTAGCTCTCCAACACGCTGCCTGTCATGACTGGCCCGATGATCATGGGGTCCCATATTGTTTCAATCGCAGTGTGGTTCTCCCTTGCTCTCATAACAACCAGCATTTCGCACTGCGGCTACCACCTGCCCTTCCTGCCATCACCGGAGTTCCACGACTTCCACCACCTCAAGTACGTCTGGGCACTGTTCAGCTTCCCCTCCCGCCTGCGCCCAGGCGCCGCTGATGGACAAAGCTCCTTTTTGGACGGTCAAAGTGGGTTTGTGCAACGCACGTTCAAGTGGAGAAGCCCATCCAGTTCACCCGAGAGCAGGCTGAAAGCTCTCGGTTCTTAAAGCAGCTCAAGAGATGGGGATTTCAGAGGTCTCTGAACAAGGGCAACTGCCAGCCACCCCGCTGACACCTCCTCCCCTCCCTCAGCGGCCTTGGAAACTTTCTCCAAAGCCAAACAGCCCAGTTGAGGTTGGGAGTTTCAGGTTTCCTGGGACTGCAGGGCAGGAAAGCGGGCACACAGTGCCTGAAGCAGCAGGCGTCACCTGGACTTTCCCCAGCACAAGCTCAGGGTCAGAGAGTTCTCTGCGAGGCTCTTCCTGGAAGTTCCGCAGACACTGCGTGTGATCCAGAATACAGACGGAACAAGGGCAAATCACACAGCTGGAAGAAGTTTGCAGGGAGCCTCTCTGTCCTTCCCTCTCCCATAGCTAGGATGAGTAACACTTATCAGATAACACCTTGCCCAAACGATCACAATAAACCCTTCCTGGCTGCCTCCTACACTGGAGAGAGCAGAGTTTCACAGCAGGTTGTTCAGGGATACATACACAGTAGTGGAAGAAGCATTCCCGTCTCCCAGGCGTACACAAAGTCCACAGCTGTGCTCCCTCAAACAGTTTGCCCCTCCTGCAGGAACAGCCCACGGGGCAGTTCCATCACCAAGAAATGCTGGGCAGCACCCAAACCCAAACCACGGTGCCAGTTCTCCTTACCAGCCATCTCCTCCGAAGCTCAGCTTGTGTCAGGACATGGATCACTGCAGAGCCGAGACGCTCTCTGGGCGGAATGGCTGTGCCGGTATCCCAGTGCTGGAAGCCCAGGACAGCCAGGTCTCGGGATCACGCAGGCTGTCCAGCTGCTCCTGCACCTCTGAGCTGCCCAGGAGACCGGGCTGTTGTTCAGGGTCACCATTTCTGGGTAAGGATGGCACCAGAGAGGGAAGTTGCAGGAGTTTCACCCAAGGCTTCGTTAGGGCTGCGAGGGAGGCTGGTGCCATGGCAGAAATCACACAGGCGGCTTTATCAGGGCTCCGAAAGGAGATGGAAATAGGCAGGGCAAGGCAACCTCTGTAACTTCTAGCGATGTTCAATCTCTGTTTGGTTTCCAGGTTCAACCAGTGCTACGGAGTCCTGGGAGTGCTGGATTATCTGCACGGAACGGATACAGTGTTCAGACAGACCAACGCCTTCAAGAGACACAGGGTCCTCCTCGGCCTCACGCCGCTCTCAGAAAGCATCCCCGAGGCGCCCAAGAGGGCAGAGTGAGCCCAGCAGCCTGTGGCTCCTCCAGAGCCCACTGACTAGCAAAGCAAGTGACAATTATTTAAGCCAAATAGTATTTTAATTGGGAAACAAGTCATTGTTCACACATAACAAAACCCAAAGCTGAACTTAAATGTGCTACTTGAAATGACTGCACTTTTGCTGCCTGTTATTTTCTACCTAAGGCACAAAATACTGCTCTAGAAAGTCATTTTTGAACAAAGTTTAGATGGTGTTTTTGTGGTTTTTTTCTTAATTACTTGCACTGTTCCTTGGTTCTAGCTGCCTGCGTGTAAGCCAGTTGTGTTCTGGGCCACGTGGCTTTGGGGAGTTCCTGGGGTTATCATTATTAAGGTTGTAACACGTCCATTTTCACAGGCCATGCTTTGGCCTCTTTGAGCAGCGTTCTATAGAAACATCAGCAAGATCACTGTAACCACACAGGATAGGAATTAAACCCACTATTTTTCTGAGACTAAGAACACCTGGGATACAGGATGCAACCCCATGGAGAGTCTGCGGGGCCACACCTTTGGAAACACTCTGCCCTGTACACGCAACAGAGGTCTGATTTCTCCCAAGTTTTCCTTCACATGAGGTCAGGATGGGTCTGATTTAAGGGCTGTCACGGCCGCACCTCCGCTCCACAAACGAATGTCTGCCAGTACAAAGCGAGGTTTCCCCTCATGGGACAGGGAAGCAGAGCTGGTGGCTGACGTGCTCTATGGCAGAAGCCCTGGTACGTCACCTCCTCCTGCCGAGCCTCGCCTCACTCCTCACACACCAACAGGAGGCACAAACCAGAACAAGCAGCTCTGTACAATGATAAATCATGGAAAGAGACTTTCCAGGGAAAAAAAGAATCGCTGCTGTCCTGAGCTGTGTGGAGATGAGTGAAATCCTTTAAGAAAGGACCCAAGGAAAAGCACCTGTACCTGTATGCCCATCCACAAGTAAACACATAATCCAGACATGCTGTGAAATTTTCTCCAGGATCTTTTAAAGTCATAATCCTGTCTGGTGGCCTGGGACAAAAGTGATACCTCCCTCTCACCACTGCCAGACCCACGTCCTAAGCCAGGCTTCCAAGGAGAGGACACACAGGGCTGACCCATGCTGCACTTCCCTGGTGTCAAGCCCAGATGTACCCATGGAAGCCAAATCTCTTCCCTCACCTACACAGGGATGGACCCAGCCCGCTCATCCATTCACAGCCCCCTGGGGAGGGCAAGTCAGCAAAACAGAGAACCCAGTCCGCATTGTCTTTTGAAGTTTTTATTTTTATACATTTTTTTTTGTATTAAAAAGGAAAAAGCATAATTACCACAAATTACAAAGGACTAAAGCATTACTAGAATAATGAATCACATCAGCCTAGAAAGCAGATACTCTGAATAATATTAATGTTATAATACAAGCTCTCATTCAAGTATTTTACATTTTTCTCTTCTCCTTTTATATGTGATGATGATCCTAGCACATGGGTCAAAGATTATGTACTATCAACAGAAGATGGATCATGTACAGCGGGCCATATTAACAAGATTTTCCTCCCAAGTGATACATGGTCTGTGATGAGTCATTTTAAGTTTGTCTCTACGATAAATGCAGCTGAAGAAGGTTGCACACACTTTCTAGTTTTGGGAAACAGAAGGCTGAGGTTGGGACACAGAGGGTTTGAGAAGGGCCAGCACATCGAACCATCACCCCCTTTGCTCCAGGCGAGTGAGCAGAGGGCCACCCTCGCCCGGGTGCAGCTCAGCGGGGGTTCCTGAGCCACGCATCTACGGGTTTCTGACCCCAACAGGATTGGGACAGGCTGGGAGAGGAGCTGGGGGAGCAGGCCTGCATCAGGGAGGCTCGAGGGACCCAGTGGTGCCAGCGACCCCCTCCTGCGAGGGCCACCACCACCACGAGCCAGTCCCCGCGCGGGGCTGACACCTCGAGAGTGAGCCGCAGGGAGACAGCGCGGGGACCCCGGGGGTGACCCGAGCACGCTCCGCAGGGGCCTGGCTGGCTCCCAGGGTGCTCCCTGCTCCCTCTGGAGCTTCCCACCAAGGGGATGTGCTTGTCACAGATAAATCGGTCCTATGTTCAAGTGTCTGCAGAAAGTGAAACTGTAAACTACTCATTGAAACATCGCCCTCCAGCCACCCACTCCGCGCCATCGAGATGAACATTTTCTTTAAAAAAAAAAAAAAAAATTCAAAAAAAATAGTCATTCATCTATTGCCTGTACTGGAAACTTAAAAAAAAAAAAAAGAAAAAGAGTCAGTGAGGCATTTAACATCAAGTGTAGCAACCCTCTCTTAAAAAGAGCCTAGCATCCATTTCAAAACAGTGACAAAGTGACATAACCAGTCTCAGAGGAGACAGGAGAAAATAAGCATTGCAAACACAGCTTGCTACATTTACAGTTTTCCTTTTTTTTTTTTTCTCCTTTTGATAAAATAACTGGAAAGGCATTAACAGCTANAAAAAAAAAAAGAAAAAGAGTCAGTGAGGCATTTAACATCAAGTGTAGCAACCCTCTCTTAAAAAGAGCCTAGCATCCATTTCAAAACAGTGACAAAGTGACATAACCAGTCTCAGAGGAGACAGGAGAAAATAAGCATTGCAAACACAGCTTGCTACATTTACAGTTTTCCTTTTTTTTTTTTTCTCCTTTTGATAAAATAACTGGAAAGGCATTAACAGCTAGAAGGCCCCCTCTGCACTGCCACGTGGAACGCGTGCAGACACGTGTCAGGATACTGAGGTTTAACGCATCGTTTTGTTACAGTACAGTCAACCGGTCCTCAGCAAGACGAGCAGTTGCTGAACCTCAAGGGATGCCAAGGGCTACAGTGACAAGCCACCATCGGTGCTGCGAGGGGGGCAGCAGGAAGAGGGACAGACAGGCGAATGGAGCAGCAGGATTATTACTTTAATTATCCCCCCCCCCCCCAAAAAAGGACCGGCAAAACACCAAAAACTCCCNCGGCAAAGCAACAAAGCCTCCTCTGAAACACACCTTCCATCTCCAATCCTGACCCCGCACCAGAGCTCTGTACCCACTGCAACCGCCTGCATCCCAAAAACAGGCTGACACACAGGACCTTGGCAAGGAGCCCCGGCTGTAGCAGCCTGGAACCTCCCAAAAATAGGGGCGAGATGGGCCCCGGGCCCGACAGCCTCCCCCAGCCTTTCCGAAAGCAGCCGGAGCTCCCTCTGGCTACACCAGGGGCTGGGCGCCAGCACCACACAGCCCTCGCGAGCTGCGGGACAGATCAGCATCCACAGGAGTACGCGTGCCCGACCGCTCAGACCACTAAAACTAAAGCCCAAGACATGATCGTGGCAAAGCATCCAAGCTAAAAGCAAACCACCTCTCTGGACAGCCAGACATTTGTCCAGTGGTGGAGCAAGCCACGTGTGATGCCTCCTGTATGCAGCAAGAGGGGAAGGTGCCTCTGCAGACCTGTCCCCTGTGCCAGCCCTAAGACAGGGGACAGACCCTCCTCAGCCTGGCATGGACCAGGCGCTCCGCAGCCACCGCAGAGGGTGCAGGATGCTGCCCTGTACCAGGGCACCGAGCTCCGTGCCCTCTGCCACCACCGGCAGGCATCGCGCCCCGGCAGAGAGCAGGAGCGCACTGCCCGTGTTCCCGAAGTCCAGGGGAAGACAGGCGGGAGCAAGGAACAGCTGCCTCAGGCTGTCACGTCTTTCCTTAGCTCCCAGGCTACGCTGCTGCCCGACAGACAGTAAAACAAGGCACGCTGTCCGCAAATCCAGAGGGTGGTGGGACCGCTGCGATTGATTTGTGACCCACCTGCCCCTGGAAAACAGGGCGGGGGGGCGTTTCATGCAGGGCCCTCAGCCACACTGATGTGATAAACCACTGACTCAGCAGAGGGGGGAAAAAAAAAACCCTCTTCTGTGCCAAGACTAGAATCTCAGCCTTAAAAATTAAAAAATAATTTAAATCAATTCAGGTTTTGGGAAATTCCTTACCTCTTCTACCACCCACACAATTCCACAGTCTGCTCCACAAGCAACAACTCCACGGCACGAGTTGTTCCACAGAGGAGCTCGTTCCTCTTAACTTCCTATTTAATTTTTTGCTAAAACGCAGACAATTGGTTTCAAAAAAAGAGAACGCACGCTGACAAGAGGAGCACGGGGACACAGCAGCAAGGACCACCTGCGGCACACCCAGACCCGCTTCCACTTGTGAACAACCAGCAACACATCTCCCATGTCCTTGATCAACCCCCTATCTCCAGCCTCCAAGGCTCCTCCTTCCCAAATCAGGGGCAAACCCGGCTGCATCCATAACCTCAAGAGATCTGACTCCAGCTCATGAGAGAGGGGAAATCCAGAGATAACAGTCAGGGCCCCAGCACCGTACAAGCGTTACTTGCCCGTCTTGCCCCATTACCACCCCGCAACCCCAGGGCGCTGCTGCTGTCACGGAGCAAGCCACGTGCTCGGACAGGGTGGCATGCTAAATTCGGGCCTGCGAGCGGTACCAAGCTGCAGGGTGATGTGGCAGTGGTGGACAGACCAGAGCAGGATCACACCACCAGGAAACAGCAAAGTAGCAGCTACCCAGCCTCACGCAAACCCAGCTGTGCTTTCGATTCTAGCAGCAGTTCACGAAGCTGCTCCACATGGACCAGCCCTCCTCCTCCTCCTCCCCCCCCATCCACTAAAGCAGCATCTTCGACGCAGTGTCAGTTTGGAAAGGTGCCAACTTCAGCCAGGACCCCACCAGCACCCACAGCTGATCGACAACTCGCCCCAGCTCACCCTCTTGATCTCTGCTCTCAGCTCCTGGCTGTTCTCATCCACCAGCCCCCTGGCCGTATAGGGACAGCCCTGGAGAAGCGACATCTCTCCCCAGCTATGAGACACAGCACCGGATCAATCGGCTACTTTGGGAAAATGCTGTCTGTTATCAGCTTGTGATCTTGCAGAGAAGGTAACGCACAATTAGCTGCATCTTTAAGTAGCCCACCGCGGTGCCCGCTCCATACTGTGGGGCTCACACGCATGGGATGCCAGATCCACAACCGAGCCAGCTACAGAGCAGGTATCCTGACCCGGGAGATGGAGCACTGCAGCAGCAAGGGAAGCAGCTCTGGCTGAAAAGGAGCTTCCACCCTTATGGTGGGAGAATGACGCCCCAGAATCAGATCTCACCCCTCCAACACATTATCCCTGCGAGGGAACACAGCTCACCAGCCTGGGGAGGGTTCGCCTGCCAAAGCCCACCCGGTGCTGGGCAGAGGAACCAAGTAAACGGCACAGCAGCTCTGCAGCCATCTCCTTGCCTCAGCTGAGCACGGTGGTGTTATCTCAGCCCTTGGAGACGCACAGGGACACTGCCCTGAGCAGGAGACTCCACGCAGGCGCCTGCCAAGACACGACACACAATAAAACCCAGGCGAGAGCCCTCCTTTGCAGGGCAGGTCTCCTGCTCGCTCCCACCGGCAGCCCCAGGCCCGCGCCAGCTGAGAGAGATGGGTTCCCCAGGGCTGCCTCACTCCCTGATCAGTCTACAGCACCAAGTGGCACCAGGGACACGCCGGCCCTCCCATGCGCTCGCAGGAAGGACCAGTCCCTCCAGCTGCCGTGATGGATCTCCATGCTCACCTCCCGACCACACCGGAGGCGCAGAGCAGAGCAGACCAACCTGCCGCCCCAGCCCGCCCAGAGAGCGCAGGGGAGTCCGAGCGAGGCCGTAAGCACGTACAGTCGCCGTCACGGGGAGGATGCTACAACGGTATATACACAACGCAGCGGCTTCAACTACTTCGTGAGCACAAGTCTTGGATTTGACTGCCCTCGGCACCTTCCCCCACGAGGAGCAGGGCTGGCAGGGGGTCTCCGTGCCGGGGGGAGGCATCCGAGCAAGCTGCAGGGTCAGAGGAAAGGCCGTGGCGAAGATCAGCTCGGCAGCAATGCTGTGAGGAGTCTCTGGGCCGGGGGGGCCAAGAGCCCAGTGCGCCCCAGGGTGCAGGAAGCCAGCAAGCCTCCCCAGTCCAGCTCCACCATAAGGCAACTCTTTTTTTTTTTTTTTTGTGTTTTTTTTGTGGGGTTTTTTTGTTTGTTTGTTTTTTTTTTCTTCAATAATATTTCCAAGGAAGAAAGCAAAGGGAGATGTGTCTTTTTTTAAGTTTTTTTTGTTGTTGGTTTAGAGGGGTTTATGGGGTTTTTTTGTTGTTGTTTCATTTTTCCAAGGGACAAGGAAGAAAAAAACCCCCTCCTTCGTCAAAGTCCTGTCTTTGCATACGATGGGCATTCCTGGAGCAGCAGGTGCACTGTCCACGCAGGCTTGAGTCCAGGTGCCTGCTGGCCTCCCACCAGCCATCCTCGCAGGAAGGAGTCAGAACAAGCCTATCCTTGGCAAAGGTCCTTTGGTTGACTTCCAAATTGTCCGTGATGGAAGGGAGAGGCGGGCGGAGGGAGAGCCAGACCCTTGGGAAGGTTGTAGGTGAAGACGCTGGGGAGGAGGGATCAGGAGAACAAACAGGGCGATGCTCCGGTCACGGCGGTCAGTGTCAGGGAGGCACCGCCACGCATGGAACGGGAGACGTCAGCCAGCACATGGAGATCGGAGGCTCCGCAGCACAGCGACACGCTGCGGCTTCGGTCCCCCGTCGGGGAACCTCGCTCCTCCGAGCTTCCTAAGCAGGCTGCCCTGCGATCCGAGGGGGGACACAGAGGGGAGTCGTTGGGGCCGCACAGAGCAGACTTGTTTTGGTAAATCCAGACGAACTTCTAGCAATAATTTAAAACTTGATATANGCACAGGAGGGGAGGGAAGGAAAAGCAAAGGGTGGGTCTGCTGGGAGCGGGTCTGGCTCTGGTCAGGGTTGTAATAGCAAAATGGTATTTTAGATGCAGATCATATTTGCTTTCCAGCCACAAGAGAAAAAAAATTGTGTGCGTTGAAGTTTCTCCCGAGCAGCCTATTCCTGGGCACCCGCCTTCCAGCTCCCTTCCTGTCCCACCCCCTCATGTCTCCCCTTCTCCAAGCCAATCCCCCACCAACCCACCCCATCCCCGGCAGGAAGCAGATGCTGCAACCTCTCTACTTCCCCACTGTCTGCGATTCTGCAGCCGACGGGGCAGGGGCTTGCTGGCTCAGGTTTTTGGCATCCTCTTGTGCAGGCTGGCTGGGTGAGGCGTGGACTTGGCTGGATGGGCACTGGCTGACCGTTTTGCTGGAAGACTGGGATGGGTAGCGCTTCCTGCCATCTCCCCCTGACGTTGTAGGGTATCTCTTGTGTCCACCTTCCTCCCCCATGGGTGGCTGGAAGAGAAGCACCCCAGTATCAGCACAGCCTCTCCCAAATGCAGGCGCCCTCCCCCTGGATCAGAAAACAGCCTTCCTGCAATCCTCCAGTTGCTGTTTCTCTCCCTGTCCCACAAGGAATAGTCATATTCACTCCAAGCACACAGCTGCCCTCCTCTCCAAATCTACTGCTGCCAGAGTTGCTGGCAGAAAGACAGACTGACTTCCAACCCAGCACAAGGGTGACAACTTGCTCTTAGGCACCTCATTCCCACAGAGGGGCACAGTCCAAAAGTCTGGGAGCTGAAGCTCCACACAACGATGGCTCCACTCAAGCCATCAAGCCTCACTTTCCTCCTCCCTCCTCAGCTCACCAGGGAAGACAGGCTCATCCAATTCCCCCGACAGCCACTCTGAAGTGGATTTGCAAAACTCCAACCCCTGCAGCTTGTTCCTGGCCCGGCTGCAATGACAGGGCACGACACTAGGTGTCACTGACTTCCCCTGCTTGGCACCACTTGGGGACCTGTCACCAAAATCCTCCTTGGAGGGGGCCAAGGGGTGTTTGCAGGGGCCAGTGTGGTGCAGGCATCGTGTCTACTCACATCCACTCGGAAGTCCTCGAGGCGCTTGAACTTGCTGAGGTATTCTTGCAGTTTGCTGTTAATGTCCAGATTTTTGGCTTTGGAATATTTTAAGAAGGCCCAGAACTTTTCCAGCCCATAGAGCTGTCCTGGAGAGGGAGAAAACCAAGCCAGACATCAGGAGGAGGGGAAAAAAACCCCAAAGCCAAACACCACCACACGCAAAAAAACCCCCAAAATATCAAACCAGACACAAGAACCCTTTCCTCCAGGCTTCCCCACCCTTCACCCCACAGATGCCCCTATCCCACTGTGGCCACAACTAAGACAAGAGGGAGAACCTGGAGGGAAGCAACCCACATCACTACTGGGCAACCCTCTTGACAGGGAATGTCCCCAGGCTCGGCTGACCTGGTGGTGACAAGGCTCAGCCACTGCAGGGCCTTGAGAAATCCTGGAGGAATCAGGAAACATGATGGAAACTCTCTATGGAAACATTTTGTGAGAGCTACAGCCTCCCATTGACTCCCTCCATCCCCCCAGCATTCTTCAGTCTGGTGAGTATCTGCTCAACCCTCTCCTGTAAAGTGACCAAGAGGACATCCAGCCAGTCCCCACCACACACGTTAATGTACAGCATGATGTGGCCCCCCCAAACTCATGAGAAGAGGCCCAGGAGCAGCCGCACAGTTGGGCTACATCACTGCCAACCCCAGGGGAGGCCAAATGAAGCACTTACCAGCTTCGTAATCCTTGATGGTCTCTTCTTGAAAGTCCTTGAATATGTCTGGCCGGAATTTCTTCTCCAGCCCGTAGCTGTAGTATCTGAAAAGGCACTCCAGACCGTACCTGGGAACGGAGCAGCACGTGACGCTCAGACGCTGGCACACACAACACGGGGGCAGAGAGGCTCTTGAGTCAAGGGCCCTGCTATGTACCAGCAGCAGGAGGTGACTGAGGGTGGCCCCAGCCCTACCTTCATGCAAGGCAGAGATGCTGCCTTTGTACTGCCATCAGTGCTGCAAAAGACCGAACCCTTCTTCCCTCACTCCCCTCCCAGGAAAGGCCACTCTGCCTCCTCTCCTACCTGTATCCCTCCTTGCCATCCTCCACAGCCAGTTGCTTGAACTCCTCATACATTTTCTTGTTGAAGTGATCTCGGAGGAAGAAGGACCAAAACCGGAAGAGCGTGTTCATCTCCTGGGACTGACCAATGCCCAGTCGTTTCCGCTCTGTTTCGGGAAGAGGGGATGATTACAAGGTAGATTCTCCCAGGTCTGCGCAGAGGCTCACGTACAGGGTGGCCCTGTGGCTACACCCAGCCCCGGTGCTGGACACCCTGAGCCACAGCTCATGCTCACCACAGACCGTGGGGAAACGTCAGCTACCAGCAAGGCTGTCCTGTAGGACCCTGCTTACCTCCACGTCTGTGCTCTGCCACCGCACCCCGCCCCCTGACGCAGCAGAGCACAGACACCCTGCCCCCTGCCCGGTGGTGCAGGCATCCTTACCGTTAAGGCAGCGCCGACGGTACTTGTGGTAGACATGTTGCGTGAAGCCGTTCTCCTTGAGCAGCTCATGCGAAGGATGCTGAAACTTGGGCAGGGACTGCGGGGTGCAGCCGTAACTTCCGACGGCCGGGGTCCCCTCTGAGGGGCTGGAGCTGAGGACAAGAGACTCTCATCAACCCCCTTCCTTGGCATCACCCAGCTAACAGCAGAGCGGGGTCATGCTCCACCCTGCAACACTCGTCTGTTGGTCCCCCTGACTCCCTGTGACTGCCTACTCTGGGTTTCGGACCTGAGCCACGTGGTATCCTACTAGGATAGGAACCAATGTTCTCAACTGAGTCTTGTCTTGTTATTCCAAGACTTGAGACTTTCTTCAGCTCCTTCCAGGGGGGACAAGCTGCATCCCAACCCTTTCTGCAGCCACCTAACAGGAGACTTCTCCTGCAAGACTAGATGCTGCCTTTTCCCTTCCTTCCCACCAGATGCTCTCTTTCCCACTTCTGGCTCCTCCACGATCATGCATGCCCGCCTCCAGTACCTGATGGAGGCAGTTCGGGGCCTGTGCTCCCGAGAGTCCATCACCCAGCCCACGTGGCACTCCATTGGAGGGTTCGAACTGTGCCTTGTCTTCCTCTTCCGTGGAGTCTGCAAGACATGGTGCATCAGGGTTGTGTCCCCCTCCTCCCCAGTCCCCAGCTGGGAAACCCCAGCTCCCGTCCCACCCCCTAGCCCTGGGCCCACCTTGGCATCTATCGTCCTGCCCTCCTTCACCACCGGGTAGAACCGGGGCGTCTGTGTTGGGTCCTTCAGCTGAGGTGTGCGAGGGGTCCGGGGGGTCCTAGCGTTACGGTAGTTGGGCGATTCTGGTACGGTTGTAGGCAAAGACCGGGCAATGGTTGAAGGCTCAGGGACTCCAAACAACTTGTTGGCCAAAGCATCTGTAGGTACTGCAGAAAGAAAACCCACCCACCCCATGTTGAGCTGAGCTCCGAGCACAAGAGCATCATTACAGCCAAGGGACACCCATCTGGCAGACGGGAAACAGCAGGGGCAGTAATGCAAGGATACACATCCCAGTCCTGAGACAAGCAGCTTCAAAGCCAGCATGTCTCCAGCTTGGCCAGACAGCCCAAAGCCTAGCAGCAGATCCAAAGACTGAGCTTCCAGGGATCCCACGAGGTATCTGCTTCCCAGTGGCTAACAGCAGGTGACACATCCCCCATCCCCAGGAGACAGACAGGCCGCCAGGCACCACACACAGGCAAGCAAGGCCCAGCAGGCAGCTGCTTTCCAGGTACTCAGTGGGTCCAAAGGAAAAGTCACATCCATGGAGCTACATCAAAGCCCACCAAAGTTTCCTCGCTTTGCTGAGACACCCCTGCCTTTGGACCTCCTCTTCTGGAGCCCTGGAGCCCTAGAGCCCTCAGCTGGGAGAACAGCATTGATCTGAGGAAGCTAATCTCACACACCCACAGCCCCAACTCCTTCTCCTCAGCCGCTACGCAGCCTCCAAGGACCTCTCACTAGGAGAACGGGACTAATTCAGTCCCACTTGCTCATATCCCCTGCCTCTTACCTTGCTGGAACCTGGGGGGACCAGGAGGGACTTCCTGGTTTGGATCCACAGGGGGCTCGGGTGTCAGGGTGTCGAACTGCTCCCTGCTGATCATATTCACCTTCTTGAAGTTCTCCACTTCTTGCTGCATTGGAAGAGGAAGATGATGAAGCAAATTGCCCTCTTCTGCCCTCAACCCATCAACTCGTAGTGATGATCGATCTGCTTGTCCCAACAGCCCCAGTGCTGGGCACCAAGTGCAACCACGAGGCCATGGTGCCCAGAAGGGTTACATGCTGTGCAGAGGTAGGAAAGGGAGACGCAGCAGACAGAAAATGCGGCCCAGCACAGGCTAGATCAAGTCACTTGCTGCTCCCAAGCTTTCAGGCACCTTACAAGGCAGCTTCACTAACCATTGCTTGCTTCTTTCAGGCTTTTGCCCGCCTCTGTCAGTGCCAGGGCAGCAAGGTTCGAGGCAAGCCTGGCCAGGACCCCACTGCCCCTGCCATGTTCTTGCATTCCCTAGAGCCTCCCCTTGGAATCCTCACTGCCACACCAGCAGTGGGCACAATGCTCCCACGAGTTTGAAGGACCCACACCCCCAGCACATGCTGTCCCTCTGTCACCTGCTCTCTCCACACCCTCAGCTTCTGCCACCTCAAAGAGCAATATGGCTTCAGCAATGTGCCAGGTACCAGACGTGGTAACACTGAGCCCAGCTGGTAGCTCCAACAGGCCATCCCACCTCACAGCCAAAATAACTTCAGTCACTGACTGAGCCCAGGCCAAGACCCCAACCACGAGAGTCACCAAGCTGGGACTCAAACGTTTCAAAGCAGCAGATGAGCTTTCTATAAAAAGACCATTTCTATGCAAACTGGCAGCAAAATGGATAAGAATACAGGCCAAGCACAGCCCAGCCATCAATGAATCATCCCCAGTAAGTGCAGTCTCCAAGGGACCGTGCCATGGAGCGCTGGGCACTACAGACACTGCAGAGACACCCGTTTCCCTCCACAGATCTGGCACTGGCTGCCAAGACCCTGGCAGACAGCAGAGCAACAGACCCCGTGTTCCAGGTCACCTTGTTACTGGCACATTGTTTACCTGGCTGCAGCCTTACACCACGTTTCAGAGCTGTTTATCCCCGACACAGCAGAGCATGCCACTGGGAGTCAGCAATCTACCCCACGAGCAGGGCTGTGACCTGCCATGTCACCTTTTTCACCCCACACCAACAAGGCAGCCAGCCTGCTGCACACAAAGCTCCCAGTGAGAAGCCCCACACCTGTGTACACTCCCTTCCCTGGATCAGCTGCTCTCACCTTGATCTGTGAATACTCTGGCTCAAACTGCTCTGTCCACAGGTCCTGCTCGTAGTAGTACAAACCATCGTTGATCACCTTGGCGAGCTCTGAGCTCATTTTAGCCCTGGATGTGTGATTGCCAGTCCGGTCCCCACCAGGATGTCGGCGCAGGTAAGGAGGCGTCTGTGTCACGATGAGGATCTTGTTCACATCCCGATCATCGATTTCATAATCCGAGTCTTCATCTGACCAGTCGGTGAAGGTGTTCTTGCGGCCATCCATCTGCTCCATCTCCTCATCAAAAAGGAAGTCTAGCTCCTCGGGTTCATCTTGGTCCTTCTGCTTCTGCTGCTGCGGTGTCTTTGACTCCTCTGGTTTCTGCAGGTAGGTGGGCAAAGGAGACACAGGGTAAAGACCACATAGGAGCACAGACTTACTGCCTGGAGACCCAACTATTGCACTGTGTTTCCTTAGCGTAGCCAGAAGCTGCCCATCTGGGGAGAATACCTTATTTACACCACTGAGAAGACGCTCCAAAGGGGGTCAAATGGGTCCAGGAGAGACTAGGACATCACTCCGATGACCAGCAGACCTCTTCTGATCTGAAACCTGCCTACCTGTAATCCAAATTACCCAGACAACTGGGAGACCCCCACCCCAGATCCTTCATCACCACCTACCTTGGGCCTGGCTGGGGAGGGCCGAGGTCTCTTCTTCACTTCAATCCACGTCTCTGAATCCAGGTCTGGCAGACTCGCGGACAGACCCTTGGGCATCGTCTTCAGGTTACTGACCTCCTCTGTTTTGGTAGGGACCGGGCTGGAGGCACGTGGGGAACCAGGAGCAGACTCTAGAGGCAATAAGAGCCATGAGGTGCTTTAGAAGGATAGAGGGAGCCTTGAGGGTTGTGCACTTAAAACACCCGACCAAAGATGGAGTTATTTGGGCAGCATGGCAAAAACTAACTAGCATCCAGTAGCCAAGGCTGACCAACACATTGCCCACAAGTGGGGGGAGGAAAGAAAGCATCTCCAGTTAAGACTGTGCTGCCAGAGGCGGCCACAGAGCTCTGCTGGTGACAGTTCCCAAGTACACAAAGCCCTGAAGTAGGTGCTCTGCTGCTCTTGGCAAAACCTTCCCAAGAAAGTCTGCAGCCAATGGGAACAGATCTTCTCCTCCCAAAACTAACTCCCACAACAGCACCAAGCAGCACTAAGAAGCATCAACTTTTCCAACAGCATCTCTTGGGATCAGCCTGGGCTCCTGCCAGCCCCCATGGGATGGGGTGACAAGAGCAGGGGGCAGCCCATGAACAACAGCAGACCCTTCCCCAACCCTCAGTTGCTAGCTCTGTACCTGCTGCCCAATTTGAGCCCAGTATCTCCTCACCCATTAAGAAAAGGTTGAGCTCCACGAGCATTCTCTGCTCTCCCCAGCAGTAGTAGAGTATTTCCAGGCACTGCCAAGAGACTCCCAGCAGGACTGACCCTGCTCGAATCCCTTCACCCCCGCAGAGGAAAAGCCACAGACTCAAGTCTCTTCCGTGTCTCCTCGTGTACGGAGGCAGCAGCGCTCCGGGGCTCTCTGGACAGAGCCCATACTAGCTCCCATCACTAAGCAGAAAGTAAACAGCAGAGCCCTGCCCTGGGGAACACTCCTGATTCTCAGGGTCCCACTCCTGCTGCAGTACCAACACTGCATCCCAGACTTCCCTCCACACTCCCCCAGTGCTCACCTGTCTCTTTCTGGAAGCTTTGCCGGGGCACAAACTCAGGGCAGTTGATGAACTGGGAGAAGTCTGTCTGTGTGTAGTCTGCCATAGGAGGGCCAGGCAGAGCCCATTTTTCTGGCTGCTCTTTTCTCCTGATCTTCTCATCCACAATTTCCACCACTTTGCTGTCCTTCAGAGCCTGGAACCAAGTGACAATCGGTTAATTTAAGGCCCTGCCTTGGCACGTTCAGTGGCTTAGCTCCAGCCCTTCCTCCCCAGGAGAACCAAGACAAGGAGGAGGGAGCAAGTCAAGGACAAGGGAAGGCTCCACTTGCATCTCACCCATAGCCCATCTAGAACACAGGCCTCAGACAGGGGTGGCAAGAAGCAGACAGGTGGCAAGTTTTGTTGCCCTCACCTTGATGATGAGATTGATGTCAGTGGTCAGTGCCTGCACCCGATGGAAGCTGGCGATCAGGGTGATAGGAAGGAAGCCATCCGAGTCCATCTTGCGACGCAGGAAGAAGTCACGCTCCAGGTTGTCCACACTGAAGTAATATTCTCTGTATGGACAACACATCAGTGAGAGGCTGCTCCAAGCCAACTTGCTCTGGGCACCCCCAAGGAAATAATCCCCCACACATAATGCGAGGCTGAGGAGAAACAGTCTGAAGAGTCCACACTTGGGGCAAGGTGGTGCCGTAAACTGCATGGCACTGAGTCAACACACCTCGGCTCTAACCCTACGCACACAATTAGCTATGCAGTCCCCAGGGAGGGCATCTATGAACATCCCACCAACAACCTACACTCAAGAGAAAAGGTGGTGCTTACATCTGCCGCTTGATGTAGTCCTTGAGCAGTTCCTGGTCCACGCTGTAGAGCTCGGCGCTGCTGATGTTGTCGAAGTAGTAAGTGATGTTGCTCGCGTACTTCTGGGTGCGGGAGCCATCCGAGCCCTCGAATTTCCGGTACCCATACTGGTAGTCGAAGTGCCCTGGGAGACACCAGTAAGGATCAGCACAGAGCCCCTTGGATCTGCTAGACAGGCTGCATGAATAGCTCCCTCTGCACTGTTCCTGGGGCCCTCCTGGAAGTCTGTAATGGGGCCTCGCTGACTCACACCCCCCTCCTCCTGCTCTCAGCCTTTGCCGCAGAAGGGATTCCAGCGAAACCTCAACACACAAAGCCAAAGAGGCCAGGACCCTCTTCCCCAGGAGCAACTAGGCAACACACGAAGGCCCTGCACGGAAGCTGTGCACAGACACCGTCCTGCCAAATGCCAGCGCAGATGTTCTTCCTCGTCTGAGCGAAGACTCCTGCTTGTCTCTCAACATGACACAAAGCCTATGCAGAGTATCAGCGTGCTTCAACTCCTGCACGCAGGGATACTGCAAGGGGCAGAAAGCAGGTGGAAGAGCTTGGCCTGAATAGCTGAAAGACATTTGCCTGTATTAAAATACTAGGAAGAATGATTTGGTTTATTAAAAGCAGCTCAACTCATGAGCTGGGGTGTCCTGCCACAATATTCCCGTGTATCCCTACAGCGCTCTGCCCTCCCCAGCCTGCTTTGGAGCCTCAGACCTCACACACACACACACACACACACACAGAGCCCTGCACGCTTCGGCACGTGCCCTGTTCTCTCCCCGCTGTCACAAGACCACATATACAGTGATCACCTCCTCTGCCACGGCCCCGGCCCCTGCCACGGCCCCGACCTCGGCCCCGGAAGGCCCCTCGCACAGCTCCTCCTTCGCTCTTCACACTGGAGGTTTCATCATGGTCCTGCCAGCTACGTTCATGCTTGTTGTCCGGGTGCCAGCCTGCAGTAGATGGGGAAAGAGACAGGAGGAGTGTTACAGGATGCAAGCACCTCCCTGGAGCAAGGCCACCGCACACGGAGCCATCTGAATGCAGGAAGCATGCCCACCGCCCCATGCCCTGCCTGGGCATCAGGGCTTGCTCTGCCCCACGGCTAGGGCAGGGAGAGTATGTCCCCAGCCCAAGCCCCCACCTTTCAGCTCGCTGCGGTTGTTGGAGGGGTGCCTGTGCTGCTCGTTTTGCCGGTTGTTCCGAGAGGCCGTTTTGTCCCTAGGCACCTCTGACTTCATGTCTATCTGCAAAGGGACCCACTTGTGTTTGTTGCCTGCAAAAGGACAGGGTCTGAGTGTGACACAGGTTCAGAGAGCGTCCGCTTCTTTGCCCACAGCCCGTTCTTGCCACACAGCCCCACACACGGAAGAGAGAAAGCAGAGGGGGGCCTTCTGGACCGACCCTGTCCTCAAACATCTCTCCAGGCCTCACTGGAGGCAGAAAGGCTCCAACTGGGACTCTTGGGAATGGAAGGACATGACACTCCCCTGTTGCTTCACGGCACTTGTCTTTCCTCTGCCCCCTTCTGCCTGCCAAGGCTCAGGCCAGACCAAGCCCACGTGTCAACCACGGCTGATGCAACCCAGTCAGGGGTTTTCTGTGCCATCACCGAGCGCATGCGAGAGGGCAGACAACTGCCACTCTCCCCAGACAGACACGCAGATGCCCCTACTTAGGCCCTGCTCCATGTACTCCCACCAAAATGACACTTTGCCCCACTGAAGCCTGCAAACACCTTTTCACCACAGCCGTCCCCACAAAGGGGACCATGTTCTGCAGCAACACCCCAGGGAAAACAAGGGGACGCTTCCACTGTGGGTCACAGGGTGGGAGACAGGCGGAGCCTGGGGTACTGTCCCTGCCACGTCCTGCCTTACCTTTCTTCTTCTGGGCTGACTTCTGGTTGTCATCATCGCCATTCTTCTCCTCCCCAGACTCATCCGATTTGGTTTTCAAGCTCTCTTTGCCATCGCTCCCATCCCCTTTCTCCTGCTCTTTCATGTCCTTCTTGACAGGCAGTTTCCGGAGGGACGGTGTTTTGTGCGGCTGCTGGAGACACATCAGTGGGGGAAAGATGTGAGAGATGGGAGAAATGAAGAGCTGGAAGCAGACCCCAGCTGTCCTGGCAGGACCAGGAACAAGAGGACCTTGCCCTAGGCTGGGAGCATTGTTGCTCTGTGCCTCCCAGAGCTGTTGTGTTCCTGGGGAAGGGCTTATGTCCGAGCAGGGCAAGCAGCTCTACAGATGCCTGGAAGTGCTTGAGCTGAGACACAAGCCCCAGGCACAGACGTTAGCGAGACAGACTGCCAGGGAGGCCTGGCGATCCTGGATGGGGGTGTCCTACAAGGGACTAGACTGCCCCAACAGCGAAAGGGTGAGTGACCCTCACACTCTGACAGCCAGCCAGGAGCTGGCAAAGCAGCATCCAAAAATAGACAGGTTTCAACGACACCCACGTCTGCAGCAGGACAGGAGGGCCGTGTCCCTCAGGCACATCAGCCCTTTCTCATGCGTGTTTTCAGTTTCCCCTGTGGAAGTTTTGGCTTTTGCCTGGGTCCCTTCTTGCACTGAGCAGCCCTGAGGGGAGGGGGTCTGCCAGCTGCCCTACCTGCTTCACCCAGCCCAGGGGTTTAGACCGGGCTCCAGGCTCCCAGAATAGCAATGAGGGAGGGAGCCCAACACGCAGGGCAGCCCTAAAAGGAAATCCCCTGCACACTATTCCTGGCTGCCTCCACGCTGACACTCAGCACCCCAAACGGCCTGGCTCAGCCAATGCTTCCAAAGGGATGAGGAGGTCTGCAAGAGCTTCATCCTGCTCAGCAGAGTGGTTTTTGTGTTCTCACCTGGACGCTCTTGTGGGCTATTTCTCCAGGTGTTGGCCAGTTTGTGGCATCACCGAAGTCACCAACCTTGCATTCAAAGAGAAAGGTCTCATTAGTGCTTACGCTGTGGGTGCTGTTTCCTGCATCAGCAGACAGAAGCCCTTCCAGCCGTACTGTCACAGCTCCCCCCTCCCCCGTGTCTTGCAGATGGCTGTCCCCAGGAGATTTGAGGGTGACACCCAAACTGCACACACACAGCCCCTCTCTCCACCCAAGCAGGGCGCCCAAATTAATCCTAAATAACTGTAGACAAGTTTACCTCCATCACGGATTGTAATGAGGCTGCCACCAGCCCTGTAGGCAACCAACCCCCCAGCTCCCACCAAGCCTTTTGCCCCAGCAGTACCATTTGGTACTAAGTTGCCCAAGGTAACTCGCTCATCACAGGCACCCTCCCTTGGACAGGGAAAGCATGCAGTTTTCAGCATCCTAAATGCATCTGAAGCAACCACATCCCATTAAAGAAGCTGCCTCCACCTAGTGGCAGGTTATAGCCAGCCATAGCGTCACTTAAGTGCCGAACAGCAACCAAGTGCTGGCAACAACAAAGCAAAGGGATCACGTAGTAGAATTGGTGGGAAAATTCAAGCAGGTATCTGATGGATGGTGATGGGAGCTCCCTTGTTCCCGACACCCCACGGCCACATGAGGGACCACCAGTCACTTGTCTACTGAGTGACCTGGCCACTACCATCATTTCTACCCCTTCCAGGTTTCAGAGAGGACAGGACCCAAACAGCTGCCCAGGTACACGATTAATCACAGCTGGGCATTGAGTTTATCTGGGCACACCAAACTCCGCCTTGCTCTTGTGGGGTTATTATTTCTAAATTAATTTGGAGTCACCGAGTCCCTCAGGAGATCACATTGCTATATCCAGATGCTATGCTCCCCTCCCCAGGAGGCAGGTTTCCCGGGTAAACCACTTCCAGTGCAGGGCCATGCATCCTGTCTGTTTTACAGACGGGAGCACCTTCCATCTCCAGGGCCCTCCTCCCCCTGGGATGGAAGAGATGAGGAAATTCATATCAAGTTTCATGTACGTCTTCACCGGCAGCTGGCAGCCAACACCAACAGCTCATGACCCTAGCTGTGCCCCAGCTGCATGCAACATCCTCAGAAGCAACTGTCCCTCCATCACACGTTGATCTCCTGGAACAGATTGCCCTGCTTCCTCCAAACAAGCTGCTTTGTTTGAAGTCAATTACCCTGACTCTCCACGTGCCAGTAAAGAACAGATTGCACAAGGAAGAAAGGGCCTGTGGACACACCATGCTCACACCATCACCCTGTCTGCACTGCAAAGCAGGGCACTAGCTAAGCCCACAAGGGACCTCGAATGTCCCTGGGACGGGAGGGGAGAGGCTTTCCATATCCAAGACTGTGCTCCAAGTGCCTCCCTGTGAGAGGGGAGGTGAGAAGGTCTCCCCTGGCCTATCTGGGCAGAAAACCAGCCCAGGCAGCACGCAAGACCATTAAAATGTTGAAGAGTAGATGGAGAATCAGGCTGTTCTTTACACTCTCGGAAGTGACCAGGCCAGCATATCAACCCCTCCACAACCAGGCCTCTGAAGGAAGTGGTCTGCTCGCCAGACCCTCGAGGTGCTCACGAGTCCTGACAACTGCACCAGAAGCTGAAGGCCAGTGAGCGGGGGTGGCAGGCAGAGCCTTACCTTGCTTCCTTTCCGCTGTCTTGGGTTGGCAGCCCTCACCACTTTTGCAGGAGTTGTATGTTCTGCAACAAGAAAAAGCGGAGAACAAAACCGTTAAAACTCAGCGGAGGGTTGTGTTAGCTCTGGAGGGAAACAGGTGGGAAGCAAGCCAGCTCCCCCTTCAGCAAAGGAGGACTAAGGAAAAAAAGTGAACAGAAAAGAGCCAGCTTCTGACCCGGGTCTCAGAAGGGCCCCATCAGGATCAGAAAACTCCTGATCAATCCAGGTGGCCAAGAAATGGACCTTTAACCCCATCTAGCCACAGGAAGGCACTCCCTGACTTAGCTCAGCCCTCCCCACTTGGCCTTGCCAGCCAGGGAGGAGGGGTGGTGAGGAGTTGAGCTCGCTCCGTAAAGTGCCACACAGAACTTTATCTGCTGTTATGCACAGCAAAACAAACATGCCCTTGAACAGGCCAGGCCCATCACTGCGCCAAAGTAGCCGGCCCTCCCCAGGGAGCAGAGGAAGGATGCACAAGTCTGCGACACACAGGTGCTGCTCGTCTTGTGCTTTGATCTCCAGTGCATCCCAGCACAGGGCAGCAAGTTCAGGAGAGGGAATGTACAGCGAGAAGGAGCCAGATCTGGGAAGTGCCTAAATCCTGCTACAGCCCAAAGTATTTAGGCACTCGAGTGCCTCTGGGGTGTCTGATGGTATCAGAGTACAACTGTTGGGGTTCACACCACCACTGACCTTGCCACAAGACCTGAAGCAAGTCAAGACCTCAGCCCTACCATGACCTGTCTTGGCTCCTGCTCACACAAGCAGAAAAAGAAATTTGGCTTATTTTCTCCCTCCCAGGTTTGGCTGCAAGGTCTCCGGAAGAGGAGCAGGCTCATGCAGGGCACGCAGAGTCCAACTGGGCAGCACGCTGCTGCCTAACAGAAACCAGCCCCGTGAGGACCACATCCATGGGTTTCCCTGCGTGGCAGTGGTGCTCCACAGGGAGAGGAGAGCCCACTAGCCCCCACCTTGAGGGGCAGCCCGTGCCAAGTGCCATGCACCCAGCAGGAGCAAGCATTTTTGCTGACTCCACTGGCTTTGTTTGAAAGAAAAGCACTCCAGACTGGGGTGGGGGGCGAGGGTGGGAGGGAGGTGAAGAGCTCCAAGGAATGGCAGAGGCTATCTGGGGATGCCCCGGGAAACACCCTGAATAGCCTACCCAGCTCCACTCAAAGCTGGCTTTGATCTCCTGCATAAGGCAGGACAACTTTGCCTAGATGATCAAAACCGGTCCCCTTCAGAGCCTTGAAACCTGTGATTCATCCTGCCAGCCCAGCCTTGCTCAGAGCTGGAGGCTTTGAAGTGTCAATAAGGCAGAGTCAGACATGGCAGGACAGAGCCACGTGAGCTCCCCTTCCCCAGTTCCCTTCCCTAAGGCTCCTGCGTGGGGATTTCACCCCCAACCCCCCGAAAGAGCCCAAGCTGTCAGCTAGGTCCCCAAATCCTCCTGTCTCCCCCAAGAACCTCCCCAGCCCACCTGCATTCCCTCCCCCAACAAGCAGCAGCAGCAGCAGCCCCACGTGTCCCTCATTTATTCCATGTGCATCTCATTGAGAATCCCAGTTCTATGGCACAAAGCTTGCCACGAGGCTTTTAAACTTCCCTGGTAGCGTAGGAAGAGCAAGCACTTTCAAAACAGCCCCTAAAATCCTCCACTTAACGCCCACGTATGTCACCAACTAAATATAGCTTCAAAAGGCACCAAGTGCTATAGCACAACCCACAGCCAGCCCAGTTTTCCACAGGTATGGAGCACCCCTGCCTGCTCCAACAGCACTGACATGCCTGGCACCAAAGGAAAAAAAAATAATAAAATAACTGAACTTGCTCTGCAGCCTGATTAGGCACCAATCTCTGGCTGGGGGAGAGCAGGGCTCGCTCACTCTTGCTGCGAGCATCTCACTAGGGCGTCTGCTCACACCGCACTGCAGCCCCAGGGCTCGCGGCAATGGCATCCAGCCCTTTTCTCCAGCTGCTTCAGCTCAGGAGCCTCATGGCCATAGAGGTTCTTCCGCTTTTTTTTTTGGGACCAGTCAAAAAGGGGCCCCCTCACAAACTAGTGAAAGGGGACGAAGGGGCACAGGCTGCAGGGGTGGGTGGCACAGACTCCATCAGCTTTGCGGGAGCGGGGAGGGAGGAGATTGTTTTAAACAAGTTCTGCTGGTTTTCTTATCTGCAAGATAGGAACAGGGATCCCTTATCTAGCTGAGGTGCTGAGAAGACTAATTAGCATTTGCAGAGCCCTGCAGAAGACAAAACACAAAGCAAAGCTGCAGCCTGGCAGGGAGGCTGCTCCGGGGAGTGCAGCCAGGCCAGCGCCCAGCCAGGCGGGGGCTGCAGGCGGCTCTCGCCAGCGTGGATGGAGATCTGCAAGTCACGGTGAAAACTGCTCAGACCAAGGCAGGAGACCGAGGGGGTGTGACTGTGCTGAGGACAGACAGACAGACACACCATCTGCAGAGCCCAGGCGAGAAGCACATGCCTGGCACCCTCCAGGGCACGCCAGCCTAACCAAGGGCCCCAGCTCCAGCCCATCAGCGATTCTGTAGCCAAGTTCCTGGACATCAAGCCCAAAACTGTTCCTGTTCCCTTGCAGATGCTCTAGCAAACTCTAGTTTGTTTTTTTTTTTTTTAAAAAAAACAAAACAAAAAACCAATAAACAAACACAAAAAACAAACCAACCCAACCCACCCAAAACACATTTAGGCTAACCTGGGTGCTCAGGCTTCAGAAGAAAACCTTCCTACAAGGACACCAACACATCTTGTGGTGCACCACTGAAGAGATCCCCTTGCTAAATCCCACTGCCCTTCGTCACTCCATCAACCTGGGAAACTGGGAGCAATGAGTGTTGCTTACACCCACACAGGAGCTCAGGACAAGCAGCGCCAGCAAGGGATACTAGATACTGCTGACCGATGTCTCAGACAGCCCAGCATTTCACAAACATCCTTTTTGCATTTATTTGGTGGCAGTAAGTAATTTTCAGTTGCACTAGTACCACCCTCAAAAAACCAGGGCCCCTCCGTGGGAGGGCACAGACAAAACCCCTGCAGTGGCAGCCAGGGCTGTGGCAGGCGAGACTGGCAAGGGGTCAGCAGGCAGGGGACGAAGGAGCAGCTTTGCCTGCAGCAGCAGAGAAGATGCTGGCACAGCCAGGAACAGGAAAGGAGGTCTTGAGTTTTGATCTGCTGCCTGCAGTCAGAACCAGATCATTTGCCCTTGGGGTTGCCCAGCCAAGAGAACTTTTTTTTCTCAACAAACAAGGGGACAAGGCACAGGTGGGAGCGCCAAAGCCCCGATGCCAGTACTGCAAACCCCTCCCGTGGCCAAGGCACAGCCAAAGCATCGCTGGCTTTTGATGCTTCCTCCCGGCGAGCGCCAAGAGGGGCAAGGCTACACAGACACCTTGTGCTTTCCTTCCAGCCCGCGGCTGGCTGCAGCACTGCAGCCCTCAAGGCAGCAAGCTCACAGGGGCATCCAGGTGAGCAAACGCCTCGTACCTGGAAGGAGAAGAGCCATTGCATAAGGACCTGACAACCAGGGTGACAGCAGCTCCACAGCCACATGTGCCCCCTCAAGAGGGACACGTGCTGTAGGACCGCTGCGCTCAGCCTAGGAGATGTATTTACTGCCTTACCTGGGGAAATCAATCCCAACGCTCAATGTCCTGGTTCCCTGCCTTTTCCTATATCCAATGCAGCTTAGCTTGTACCGGACTTTTAGAAAAGGCAAAAGAAGAGGTGGAATAAATCTGCAGTGCTGGGCAGAAACCTGCTGTTATACAGCAGAAATACCGGCAGCTCTACCAATAAAGCTGTAGTGCCTGCTCCTGGTCTACCACTTGTGCAGAGTGAACAAGGGCTCACATCACCCCAGCATCAGCTGGGTCAGCCTCAGAGGGCAACCCAGGCTCCCAGCAGGAATGCAGAGCCCTCAGCTCTGGCACACGATCCCTCCCTGACACAGCACACCCCTCCTTCCCTAGCAGCCAAGTCAACAGAAAGGAGCCAGCCTGCCCCTGAGCTGCTCCAGCCCACAGCCTGGCACCTAAGGAAAAACTGCTGATGAAGGCAGTTTTGAAGCCAAGAGCCTGGACTTTGTGCTGGAGATGCTGAAGCAGGGGCGCATTCTCTGCGCCACACGTCCTGCAGGGGCTGGAAGAGCTGAACTAGTATCCCCAGTTTCCCCAGAGCCCTGGCAGGAGCCCGAGGGTGCTATGCAGGACAGCCCGCCATGTGCCCAGCAGCCCAATGGAATCCACTTCACTCAGTCTCCAAACAATCCTCTTTTCACCCCAGATTCCGTGGGATGATCCTAGTGCAGGTGAGAACCGCAGCCCACACCCAGTGCTGGGGGGCAGCCATGCCAGCAATGCTTCCTCGAGGTCTCCAGGTGAGGAAGAGCAAGTGCAGCTCGGGCAGGGCGAGCTGAGCCCCGAGCAGGTTGCAAGAGGGGGAGTAGTGCCCCAGCCAAAACGGCACAGCAAGGAAAAGATACTGCATTAACCGCCTCAGAAACCAAAGGACAGCCAGGTATGACAAATTCTGAGACGAGTAAAGATAGAAACCACTAGACAGCTTACACGTAAGAGGACCACTACTCACCCACACTGTTTGTACATACACACTCATTGTCCAGTAACTGAAAATCAGCACAGAGATTAGCCGTTTCCCCTAGAAATAGCCAGTTCCTTCAGTCTTTACAGGAGGGCACGAGAGTCCCTCCTGGGGTACAATGCACAAGACAGATGTGGTGGGACAGCAATGACCTTCAAGGCAATTCCCATAAGAGGGACCCTGCAGGCAGCCAGCCACAGCCAAGCCTGCCAGGACCCCACTGCGGCTGCAAGAATCCCCTTGCTGGTCTCAAGGGAGACCCAGGGAGCCAACAGCGAACAACAGCATGAAGGTGTGCCCCCCACCTTGCCAGTGTGGGTAACTCAGGGCACCAACCCTGTCTCTGTCTGTCCTCCAAGTCTCAAGCAAGCTCTCTCCCATGGTGGCCTGACTCACACAGCAGCAGGGGCAAGCCATGGATTTGGAGGCTCTCCCACGGGACCCATCCCTGCCCAGCCACTCCAACTCCACAACTTGGGAGTCCGAGCCTGACTGAGCCATCAGAGGACACAGCTGGTAAGCTTTGTGCCCACCAACACCATGCCTTCCCTAGAGATGTTTGCAGGATCAGTCCTGCAGGCCAGATGCGCCCCAAGCTGACAACAGCCTTCCCCCTCCCACCGGCAGCCGGTCAGTTGCAGATGGTGCCGAAGGCTTGTCGAGAGTCTGTCACACAGAGCGCCCCTGAAGTTACAGGCAGAGAAAGCCCTGAGGGACAAGTGAATGCCTTCTTCCCACCATCCAGGGTTGCTGCATCCATTTCTTCATCAGCAAGACAGCAGTGGTGGGCAACACGTCCTTACTGCAATGGGGCTGGGAAGCACAGGCAGTGTAGGGCAGCAGAGGGGACCCTGGTGTCCCCTGGGAGCAATTTGGTAGCACCCCTCTATGCAGAGTCGTGCAGATACTCTCAAGAGACGAAGAAGCAGCTTCCACCTCTGCCTGCCTCCCATGGAGCTGCTCCCAGCACCAGCCTCAGCCACGTGTCAAAGCTAATGCCTGACTAAGATGGGAAACACTTTCCTCCACAGCTCCATGGCACAAGCGGAAAAGCCCGGGATTTATAGCAGTGACCGCTTGGCATGCTTATGTTTTGCTGAAGACATCATGAAGTACACAAAACCAGCAAGGGTCAGGGCAAACTGGGCATGCACCACACCTCCTCTAGGTATGCAGTATTTTACAGCTCTATCTCCCACCAAATCACGGTTGTAGCTGGAGATGCATGCATGGAGGGCGAAATCAAGGAAGCACTGGGATGGAGTTCTCCAGCAGATTAAATGAGACACTATAGCATGGACATCTTCCAGCATAAAGGAGCTTATGTCCCCACAACAGGGGCTCCCACCCGCTGCAGGGGACTGCAGAGAACCACAGTTGGCCCCACCACTTGCAGCACATGGTCTCGCAGCACATGGTCTCACAGCACCTGGCCTTGACTACAAAGGTAAGAGGAGTATTTCCAACACCTCTGCACTATCAAAAAGTTTCTTACAGGTGCAAGAAAAATTGCTGCATAACGGGCAAGGTCAGGACCAAGCAGAAGACCAGGACTCTAAGCTGCCTGGCTGAGCGGGACTCGGCCTTGTAGAGCACGTGGGAAGCCTGTTGAGCAGGAGCAAGAGACAAGCTGCAGGCACCATGGCTCAAAGCCTTCCAAGCAATTTTCTGCAGCTCCTCAGCAGACAGCTCCACCTTACAAGCCCTACTGTAACAGCAAAGGAAGCAGGGAGCTGCCTACACTTCTCTGCAATGTAAGCTCTGCAACTGCTGCAAAGATCAGTCGCTAAAAATAACTTCAAAAAGGGCATCTGACAGCTCTGCGGAGACCATGAGAACACTCCCACCTGGGTGTCCTAGGCAGGCTCCAAGAACTCGGGAGTTTGCCCCAGGAAAGTGCAGGGAGAGAGATCGGGGTACCGGTAGCTTCAATACGGCGTGCAGGGCAGCGCCATCGCAGGCTGGGAATGCAGGCACTGGGCACCTGAGTTACATTCCCAGCTCTGAAAGCCCTCACATCCCTCGGCTGATACTCCCAAGACAGCCCTGGAGCAGGGGGAGGTAAAGCAGCTCAAGACACCTGCAGAGCAGCACAGACCCGCACCTCAACCTTTAGAGCGAGCAGGGGCACCAGATCCAACACAGCCCTGGTCACAGGGGGCTGATGAAAAGTATTGCTTTTTAAAACACACATAAGTGTTACAAGCTCTACACACATTATCTGCACAGTCTGACTTTTATTTCCATGGTGGATGAGCGGCAAGAACGGTCTGCACTTACCAAAGATGCATAACCCTCCTCCCTGTAGCCTCCCAGTCCAAGACAAAAACGCTTCCACGTGTGGCCAAGCTACGCTCTGGATGGAGCAGGTTAAGAAATGCCGATGGGCACTTCTAACGTTAACAGCAACAGCGAGAGCACCACGGATTCTTCTTGGCACAGCTGGCTACTATTAAAGGGACCAAACGAACTCTTTCAAGGGCGAGTGACATCTTTCCACCACCTCTTCAAGCGGCGCTCTTCCCTGAAGAGGACTTCTAGGAAACTTTGATACACGATCCACAATCATGCACCGCACTAAACCCTGAGATGCCAGGCTCAAGCAGAACAAGACGGCACAGGAACACCCCCCTAGTTCTCTGTGGAAAACTGAGCCCTAAACTAAGGGGTCTCTGCTGGGAAAGCCAGTGGTTCCCAGACCCCAGGAAGCATCCTAGTGGGGATGTGGGCAAAGTCACCCAGCTGACTGGACTCCCAAAACTATCAAAATCAAGGAAGGAGCTGGGCTGGCTCAGGCTCCCACAGTTGCTGAGCCACCCTGCTATCGCTGGGCAGGGAGAAAGGCACCCATCACCCCACCATCCCTGTGAGAAAGGCTCCTCCAGCACCAGTGCCTGACCCAGCTTGTGTGGTACAGACAAATCTGTCCAGCAGAGTATTTAACCAGCAATTCCTCTGCCATTACAAATGAGAGAAAAGTCTCCAAGGACACCTGCAAACACTCTCCGTCGGGTTAAACTGTTCAGGAAGAGGGGCTGGAAAAGCCGGCGACACTCCCAGGCAAACGCTGCGTCATTCCATGCCGGGTGGGCTGGGGCCCCTGAGAAAAGGCACACGTTGATCCAGCTGCCGCGCAGGGCGACGAGGACCAGCAAGGACACCTGGGCCCAGGGAGAGGAGGGCACCAGAGGCACGGCTGCAGGGGGCCAGGGGCACGCGGGCAGGCCAAATCGCCGAGAGGCCAGAGGGCCAGGCTCTCCTCCAAGCCGGCTCAGAGACCAGCTGACAGTTCATGACCTAAAAAAAAAAAATCAGTAGTGGGGGAGAGGGGGGGCTGACAGGAGTAGGAACTACCAGAAAGCAAGGACAGACACACAAGACGTAGCAGGACTCGCGACTCCTTATAAAACATAGCAAAAAAAACCCAAACCCAACCACCACCCCAACCCACTCACCTTTGGGGGCAACCGATTTGCAAATTAAAGGGGGGTGTCCACCCTCCAGGAGGGACCGGGTGCTCCTGCTTAGCTCTGCTGCACCGCTCTGCCTGTTCTGCCAGGCTCTAATGAA
Organism: Chionis minor; assembly: GCA_013398295.1. Taxonomy (NCBI): domain Eukaryota; kingdom Metazoa; phylum Chordata; class Aves; order Charadriiformes; family Chionidae; genus Chionis; species Chionis minor. The sequence goes on from VZSF01006623.1 coordinate 1,586,607, forward strand.
AAGCTAGTTAACAGTTAATTATTACCCATTCAGACACACGATCCCCTACTCTGACGGCCTGGCCGGGAGGGATAAGACAGTCACGTGATGCAAAAATCCCAGCCTTATGAAAGCACGGGCAACTATATTTAGTTGGAAAAACGATGACCTAGCGAGCCTGCCCCTTCCTGGCCACCCCCCCCTCGGAGAAGCTGACCTACACCTCCGGAGATCCTACCTCCAGGGTACCTGGGAAGTCCCTCATCCAGCCAGGAGGTGTTCCGCTGAGAGGAGGTCACTCAGCACAGGAGTGAGCCTGGTGTGGATGTGGATACACACGCACGGGCTGTCCGGGGGTGGGAGGGGAGGCCAGACCAGTGCGCAGCTCGGGCTGGGGGGACCTTCCCTCCCCATCCTCGATGCCGTGCAGCAGGTCACCTTGTCAGCGGCCAAAGCTGATAAGCACCAAGAGCAACAAACAGGGCCCAGCCCAAGGTCCTGGACCTTATCTTAAAAACGGGAGGCACATTAGGAACGTCACCAGTATGACCGGCGTGGAGGTAGCATTCAGCATCTACACTCCAGCTGGCGGCCAGCACTCAGCGCTGGTGTTGGGAGCTTGCCTTGCCTGGATGAGCCCACCCCTCTCTCTCCACAGAGCAGCTGGGTGAACGAGGCAGACACGGCCATGCTGAGAACAGAGGGAGCAAAGGCAGCGGTGCAGCGGTCACACACACATGCTGCCACCACCACAGAGAGAAGGTCACTGAAAAAAAGGTGTGTGGCAACAAAAGCCAAGAGCATCATCCCGCTCCCCCTCCCACCACAGTGGAAGAGCTTCAAAGGGGGTGGGGAAAAAAAAAAAAGCCTGAGGACCTGACATCATTAATCTTCTGCCATCAGCAGAAGGGTGCTGCATCCCGCTGCGGCCGATGAGACAGCACAACCAGCAGCGCCCACAGCACGAGCGGGAAGAGGTCACTGCATCGCTGCCGAACCCAGGGCATCGCACTGACACGATCCCTTTAATGGCCATCAGCCTCTTCTGCAGCTGCATCTGGGGACTTGGAAGCTGACAAAACCCTTCCTGGGAAGCATCTGGTACATCTCACTGTAAATATTTAACAACAAAGAGACAGGAATGGAGAGCCAAGCGCCTGCCGCGAGACCCTCCAGCTCCACGCGTTCACACTGTCTAGGAAGGGACTGTGTGGCTTCCATCATCCGCGCCAGCAGAGCGGGGCGAGGGGTCACACAAGGCAAAGGTGCAAACTCCACGAAACATGCCGCTGGAAAACCCATCATCTCAAAGAAAAGAGCCAGAGACCGAGTTTCTACAAAGGAGACCATGATGTCATTTAAATAACACCATTCTCAGCTCTTCCCTGCTGCGATCCCTGTACCCGACTTCGGCTACTTCTGCAGAGGGATCTCTGCAGGACCAGCATGTCCCCTGTGCAGCGGCCACTTACAAAATGACCACTAGACCTCACCCGCTGAGCTTGCGCCATGTCAGCTGCAACCTGCCTCCCCGACTGCGTGTAAAGAAAGGAGACAGAGCAGCACCTCAGCTTGTGAGGCCAAGGAAGAAGAAAACCACCACCAGGCAGAAATCCAGCCCCATTCTCTTGGGGTGGGGGAAAAGCAATAGCAATTTAGTGGTAGCACCAGGTGCAGCGAACATTCCCAGGAATTTAGGGAGGCCAGACCTAGGTCATCCACTAAGCAGGGAGTCTCCCAAAAGTGAGCTGAAGAAATCCTAGAGTCCAGTAATCACCCAGCTTAAACTAAGTATGGGTATTGGGGCTTCCTCCCGCTGGCGAATGCAGAGCATTAAAACTGAGGGAACAAGGCAGCCAACTACCCTTGCAATCTTTGAGAGCAGGCAGAATGGCCCCTTTTTGCTACTTAAAGACTCCTGCACCTCTGCCAGGCTGATTTTAGGGCATGGTCTCCAAGCACCAGATACAACATCCTCACACTTACACCCCTCACCTTAAGCCAGGCGCAATGAAATTCAAGATTTTTCTAAATAACTTTGACACAACAAATGCTGCCAACTTCCTTCCTGGGTACACAGTCACATGGATCCTGCTGCACAAACCACTCTCTCCAATCCAGGCAATTCCAGTGCTACAGCTGGCTGCCTCCCTGCCTCAGTACACAGCATAAGAGTAAAAACACCCTAATCATAGTGAGCCTTCCCAGAGCCGTCAGGAACACCCAGCTACAAAAGAGTGTAACACAGCACTTTCTCTCCTAATTTCAAGACCCATCTCCCCTCCTTCTCTTTATAAAGGATTAAAAACTGCTTCCTTGCGGTGGGAGCATCACCCACATCTCTTTACGTGAAACTTCACAATATTTAATTCAAAGTCGCATTTGTAACTCAAGAAAGATTATCTCAGCCACTGCTGACAAAATTATCAGCTCAGGATGCAGAAGATTTAAAAAAAGAAGTAGCAGGAGTAGTGAGACCAAGACAGAGCATCACTTGCTGCTGCTGTTTAACACCAGCGCATCCACAACTGCACCCTGCAGTCAACTCTGGTCTCTGCCATTTCAAACCATGTTACAGATACACAAAGAAAAGCAATTAAATCGCCTGGAGGCAGCCCCTTAAGAAGTGAGACTAAAAAGGCTGGGATCCTCCACCACTGAGAGGAGGAGGAAGGCTGGCTGCAGCGTAGCATACCAGGCGGGCAGAGGAACAGCACACGAAGCTAGCAGGACATTCATTTAAAGCAAAAAACAGCATTTCCTTAAATAGCAGGCAAACTTCACCATCCCATGTGGCTCTAAGTCCTGAGAGGTTGAGGACATCAGCCACCTCGCAAAGGGGTTCGGTGTTCGTGGCCAACATGTCCACAGAGGTCCAGGTACAGATGTGCCCTCACAGCCCTCCTCTAACACTGGCATGGGGAATGTCAAGAGTCCATCCCTCTGCTCTGCCACCACACCACCGAGCCCAGCCCCACGTCTCTCAAGGGTGTTGAAGTCTCTCAGCTTTCCAAACCTTGTGACCTGGAGTTCGGGTGAAGTGGCTTCTTCTGAAAAGCACCCTACAGCTGCTGAATCCTAGTCACTGGATGTGGCAGAGTAGAGGACCGAGGAACTGCTGTACTAGACAGAAGGAAAGTTAGTCACCTCTCTCCAAGCGCAACTGTATTTCCAAATGCTGTTAGGTAACTGGGACGCAAACACTGCTGCCCTTCCACCTCCATAGTGCTTGCACGTGACACCAGGCTGAGGGCAGAACGCCTCCAGCATCCATACGCTAACAAGCAGGAACATGCTTTGGGGCACGCTACAGCTACTACAAAATGGCTGATTTTTGGCTCAGACTCCCCACCTAGAGTTGTGCAAGTCCCAACTCTACAACAACTCAGCATCCTCTGTTGCTATGCTAACCGCTTCCTTGGGCGCAAGAACAATGGACTTCTCATCAAGAGGGGAAACTAGCCATGTAGACCCACCTGGCCTTTCAAGATTAACCTTAAAAAATAGGCCCTGACACAGATACGAGAGTCCTGGTGATTTGCAGGAACAGACCTGAGCAAATAACTCGTTGAACAACTTCAGCAATGAAGAGGAGGCGAGGGAGTCAAACCCAACAGCCTCAGGAGCGCACAACACCGATGCTAGGAGCAGGTATTCTCCAGGCAAGCCTGCTGCCCCCCACCAGTGATGCTACCCTGCCCCCACCTCCTGCGTTCACACTTTACTGTGTTTTGAGATATTTGGGCTTCCAGATAAGCTTAGCGCATGGGAAGGAAAAGCACGGCACCAGCTTTAAGGCTTTTCTGGAGTAGGAATGAGAAACGACTGTGCAGTGTCCTGTGCAGCTACTATTAAGAGGAATCCTGTTTAAGCTTTCACTTATCTCCTTAAAAACATAACATTGTAAAAAAACCAAGAAACCCCACACAACCCCAAACTCTGTAGGTACTGTTTTCTGCAACACTACTGACACGTACCACGCACTCGGTGAAACGCTATCTGCTGCAGACACACGCTCCTGCCCCACCCTGGAGGCAGCCCCAAAGGTCCCCAACCAGCTGGAGAGCAGAGGATGGAGATGTGCCAACCAAAGGACATCTCCGAGTCCACAGCACAGGCAGACAAAACCCAACACCTGATCAAGGCAGATCTTTAGCAGGGTGGAGAAAAGCCTCTTGTGCACTCAACACACGGGAATACACCTTTGTTCCTTCAAAACTAGTCTTAATATTTCACTCTCATGTATGTTCTAAAAACTAGAAAACCATGAAAGACTTACAAACGGGTTGGGTTACTACTTGAGTTACTTCAACACCCATAGAGGCATCTTCTGCAAGGCTTCAGTGGATCTAGTTATATACCACAGCCTCATTAGTTGGGTAGAGCTCTGCAAACACATACACATGCATGACTTCCAGCCCTCGGTTCAGTTCATGAAGTCAAATTATACCATCTCCAACGTTACACCAGACCGTTCAAAACCAGAGAATTATTTTTACCGAAATCAGCTTTAAAACAATACAGTTGACTTCCATATGTCCACATCCTGATCACGCAATGCCTCCACAATCAGCAGCAATTTATACTCGTGCTATCACATGAACTGGGAAAATGAGATCCCAAAAGCAAAAGATGCTGGCAGGAGACAGGCATAGTGATGTGTTTGAGGTCACACAAAGCCAAGCCAGGCCCTGACCCCAATTCCCAGTGCCTTTGCTATGGGACATCTCCACAAGTCGCTACAGCTCTGAGACAACAGGATCTTACTGACCGGTCTTGGTATCGCTGGGTAAAACACAAACCTTTCCTTCAGTCTTGGCATTTCAACAACATCAAGCTGGATGAAGAATTCCCAACAGTTTGAGAGAGAAAAGAATTGAGATAATCAATACCCGCTTTTAAAAAACACATCCCCTTCCTGATTTGGGACCTATGTCCAGAGTAGCCTCCCCTCCCTCCCTTGGGCCTCGATCCATTTCTAAAGGGTCCCTCCCGGGGCCAGGAAGTTTTCATTTGTCTTCCACTGATGGCAACACAATGTGTATCTTGGTTGTCATTAACAGTGATGCTCAGCAACAACACACGGACTAAACAAGCCAAGGGGGAAGTTTGTATATTTTCAAAGTATTGCAAATCCCAATATATATCTTCAAGGTCATGGACGCACCAAGCTGTACACAGCTAGTGTACAGACTAACAGCAGCAGTTTCCCGTCACATTTGCATCTTGACACGTCAATGTTTTCAGTTATGTGTGGTAATCAAGTCTTACGATTTCCCAAACTCTTTCACCCTGGACACCCAACTTTGTCATGCTGCAATGTATGGGAGGAAAGTAACCTCCCAGCAGTTGCAGTCATCGCTACATGGAAGCATAAAACACGTCACTGCCATGCAGGAACGGCCAAACATTAGAGGGACTTTTTTGAGGAGTTTTTTTTGTTTCGGGTTTTTGGGTGTTTTGATTGGTTGTTTGGGCTTTGTGTGGGGCTTTTTTTTGTTTGTTTGTTTTTAAATTAATGTCCATCTGTTGCATATTCCTGTACCAGTCTTCTAAATCTGGATAGTGCTGACTCTTCGGAAAGAGAAGAGCAGGGACAGCATGGGAGAAGAAGGTTTGCAGAACTCCATTTTTAATTAATACATACCAGACTGGCCGTCGGTTGGAAATATATCTGTAAAAGAAAAAAAAAAAGAAAAAAATTAGTATTGGTTGCAGCTGGAGTGCAAATCATATTTAAAAGGTCCCTCCTCTCTTGATTTGTTTGCTTTAGCTAAACAGAGGAAGCATTTTCTTAGTATCTCAAGTTAAACATCAATCCAGCTTGGAACCCACCTCAATTCAACCACTTGTTGCGAGAAAGATTTTTAAGGAGTCTGTGTTTACCCAAATATATTGCTCTCATAAATAACCTTCTACATTGGCTTCTAGCAGACAGCAGAGGAATAAAAAGCTCCTAAGATGTACAAAGCTACATACGATGAGCTAGCTCATGGCATGCCCCCCGGCCAGCATTATCAATTGAAAACCTGCACGGAGAACATCTAACACGGTGACCAGCTGGGAAGCGCGGGTGGCAGCCAAAGCAAAAAGAGCATTTTCATGATGCTTCTTGGTTTTCATAGCTACAAGGGACATCAACAGCTGTGCCTAGCTCCAACACCACACCTATTTCAGAGAACAGGCAACCAGAAGCAGGCTCCCATCGCCCAAACAGATGCTCAGTGGCATGGCACATCATGCATGATCCTGGGGGAAGGCTTTCACCTTCCCAACTCAGGTGACTGTACTGGCAAGCACAGCCCACTGCACAGAGCTCATGGAGGCTGGAGAGTTTCAGATCCCAAAACAGATCACTCAACATTCCCAGGCACCAAACTCTTTCCAGTAAGAGGTACAGAGCTCTCCTGACAGACCCTATGTATTGCTGCAGGAAGACATTCACTGAAGGAGCTGGGAAGGATCAGATGAAAAATTTGTTCTTTTGATGAGCGTGCAGGACAGCATGTGTGGAGAAATCCTGTTGATAATGGTTCCCTGAGAAAGTATGAAAACAGCACTTTTGAGAGAGCAATACTTTTCTTCAAGGAACTTGGAAGAGGGGGAAGGGAGGCTGCCAGCAAGCCAAGGTCTTCCTAGGACAGGGGCAGGCCCCTGGCTCCTGCTTATCAGCTGCCCAAAACACGCATTTAGCTGAAAAGTCACAAAAGTTGCAGCAAGGACTACCCCTTGGACAGGGCAATGCTCTCTGGCTTGGGATCAACCAGTGCAGAAACAGCAAAAACACGCCTCTACCAAAGAGCTCCTATTTCTCTACCTTTGACAGTGCACCATGTTCAAGGCATCCTCAGGCCGGGATGCCTTCATCCCACATATGAGCAGCAGAAGCAAGTAAGAAAAAAAAAAAAACAAATTCAAAATTCTCTCTGACATTACACACAGTTATGGTCTGTGGCGACACCAAAGGTGTAACCTCAGGCAAAATCAACATATCCAGAAAATCCTCCAAGCACCAGTCTGGATCCTTTGCAGACTGCATGTTCTACTGCAACCCTCCACCAGCACATCACCCAGGTGCATCTAAACATCTTGTATTTCCATGATGGTTGCTGACAATCAGCTCCTACAACAGTGAGCAGAAACACTGTACTTGATCTAACAGCTCCCAAATGAGAGGCAACTTCTGCATTTCCCTACTTGGGCAACTCCCAGACAGCTTCTCCACAGAGGAACATGGTAGAAGCACTGGTTAACAAATATCCCACCTGTCTGTATCAGCTAGCTCTAATGGCTTTTACCAAAACCCAAAATTTAAATAATACTACTACTACAGTGGCTGAGAAAAGGAATTCCTTTGCACCAGCCAAGAACTACAGGCCTTGACAACCATACCCCTTGCTATGCCCCTGCCAGGTGCAGTTCTCCAGTTTACATTCCTGCTAGGCCATCCAACCAACTCCTTGTCAAATGCACGCTGCAGCCTGGCCAGCCATCTGCACAACCAGCCATCCACAAGAGGTCCAGGCTACCCCGTTCTAGAAACCATGACACTTGCGTAACTGATTTGCTACCACATTTACTAGAAAAGCAGTGGAAACTCCTCAAGGGCTTAGGTCAGTAGAACGCAAGGACCACTGATGATGGCCGGGGGCAGATATTGCTCACATTCATCTCAAGATTTGCCCGTGAAACTCCTGTTGAGGAAGGACACTTGTCCCCTCAGCCCTCTTGTCTGGGAGAGGCTGAGCCCGTCCAACTCATCACACCTACAATTAAAGCAGATTTGACTCCAAGCTCTCCAGAGCAGACACGCAGAGCACTGGGCTTGCAGGCCTGTCCTCACTGCCAAGAATTGGCACACGGCAATCAGTCTGCAGGAACTGCTCTTCTGAAAAACAGGGCTGCTGGGAGGACACATATGAAACAGGGCTGGTCAGGGACCACCAGGCGCAGTGACCCTTTGGGACACCTTCTTCCCTTGCAAGCACAAGTGACTAGATTAGAAATTAGCCAGCCAATTAAGGGCAGCACCTGCAGTGCCCAAGAGAAGTCTAAATCAGGCAGCGCTTTCTTTTCCCAAGAAAGGCATGGTGGGGAAGGAGACCGAAACCCGTGTGGCTGGCAGGGCAGAGATAAGCCCCTACGGCTGCTCTCCAAGGAGCCCATCTAGCACACTGCAGGGCTAAGGCTGCCTGCCCAGGTCAGCTCCCTTCCCAGTGCTCCCAAGGTTAAAAAAAAAAAAACAAAAAAAACCCCAAAATCAAATGCGAAGAACCCAGCCACAGAGACCAGGCTGGGATTTTACTCAAGCAAAATCCCAACACAGAAAGCCAAAGCCAGCAAGCCAGTCCCACCGATTCCTCCCACCATATGCACCACTTTCCCACCTGCTTCCCCACAAGGCACCCCAATGCCGGGTATCCCAATACAGGGAGGACGATGCTCAGCAGCAGCTCTCCACCACCTGAGCGGCCACTCGCCCCACGCGGGGGCCAGGCAGCTCTGCCCCTGCCTGCCCCACACCTCCCAGCCAAAGCCAGACCAGCCACGCTGGGCCAATACAAAATAGCCCCCAGGCAGCCAAACAGGAAGGAGCAAGAAGTAACAGTGTCGCGATGCAACCAAGGAAGACCCGTGAAATTTGGGCCCTGTGGTCTCACATTTCCTTCCCTTCTCGCATGCAGATCCTTTATTTCACAGCATGAACCCAAACCCAGAAAGAATTGGTGTATAATCAGAGGGATTATAATCACAGGCACCAGCAATCACTGTAGCGCCAGTTTCTGCCGAGCCAGGTATTTCCCAAGCTCTTTACCATCCCACTGAGCTCTGTACATTACCCACACAGTCTACGACATCTCAGCGGAAAACACATTTAACGAATCTCCCTGTTATCAGCAAAAGGGGGGCGGAGGAAGGAGCGAGCAGGAGGAGGTCAAGGGTGTGTGTTGCAGCTGGCAGGATGTTGGGATGGGTGCGGAGCATCCCCTTCAGGGCTGTCACACAAGGGTGCAGACATGGTACAGAGGCGCTTGGCTCTGAACACCAACACCCAGAGCTGCTGCACAAAAAGCCCAGGAGACCTAACCAAATTGAGGGCAGTTGTCCTTATTTTAGGTGGTGCTGGGGAGTGGATACAGAATCCCAATTTTTGCCTGATGGTATTTTTAAATGCAGGAGGAGAGCGTATACTAAAATGGGGCATTTAAAGAGAAAAGCTCCTGCATCCACACACATACCTGCTCCCCAGGGGCTATCTGGCCACTGCTGCTATTCAGGTATCTGGGACAGGTCCAGAAAGGCTACCCCATTTACGAGCCCACGTCTCCCCTCCACTGCTCCGCCGCTCACTGCGGAAGCACGCTGCCAACCAGGCCCTCTACCAGCCACGCTTCTTCAGTGCCGAATCCAAACGCCCTCGCAGGAAGCCTGCCTTCTTCCTGCTGAGGAGCTACAGCTGGCAAGGGACCTCCGCCACCCACTGCCTGTCCCCAGCCCCACTGCCACCAGCACCCCTCTTCCGCCACCGATGCTGCTTCTTCCTGGCAGGGCCCATGAGGCAGCGGCTGAAGAGCAGCTCATTAGCCCTGATGCAAGAGAAATGCTGACTCGTTATTACAGCAACCAGCAGCCGTAACTGCCGAGAGGGGCAGCACGGCCGCAGGCTCCGCGCCAGCAACAACCAGCTCCCTGCGCCTCACTGCCTGCAATTACCCTTCTATTCCCCAAACTGGGGGTACAAAAACGACCTCAGTGCACTTTGTATCAGCTGCCAGTCACCGAAGCACACTGACTGGTGCACCGCTGTGCTGAGTGAGGGCTGCTCCGCTACGTGCGCGGGTACAAGCACACACAATAGCGTGCTCCTCAGCTGCTCCCAGCGGGACACGGGGTTCATCCACACTGCTACAGGAAGACACCAGCTGATTTGTTCTGGCATTCGACCCATGAAGTTGTAACTAAATCACCCTCCACGTTTTGCAGACAAAGACTTGGATATCAGCAAAAAACCATGACCTCTCCAAGGTCACGCAGGGACTCAGCAGCAGAGATGTGACCAGAACTTGGTCGTGATGACTCAAAAGCTGCAGGGCTACGCTGGCTGCCCGGGAGAGGGATAGGAAGGGAAAAGGTGGCGGACAGCAGGATCACTGGGGATCCCTCCTCCTAACCTGACCTGATGCCCAGCAGGGACAATTCAGCTCTGCTCCTCTGGCTACGACAGCAATCCTCCCAGTGCAAACAGCACAGGCAGGGAAAGGTCCAAATTACATAGTCCAGCGTCTGCTGCACAGAGACCAGTGCTGCTTGAATCTCTTCTCCGTCCCCAGGCAACATTGCAGCTCAAAGCTCAAATCTCTACCGCCTGCCTCCCGCTCAGAGGCCAAGGCAGTGCCTGCACAGGTTCCCAAGACAGTTACAGGCCTCTTCAAAGCAACACTCAGCAGAGAAGGTGGCGAGGTCTGTTAGGAAAAAGTAGCAAAGCAAGAAACCCCAAACCCAAAGATTAGCATGGCCAATTAAGCCCCTCCTGAGATCTTGCTTGCTTCCTGCTCCCTTCCTTCGTTACCTGCCAAGCAGGCTCGGGGAGGGTCCAGCTCTCAGTCACCCAGATCTTCCCAACCCTCCCCAGCTGTCAGGTCTGGGCAAACACTTCCCATGCCTCTTAACAATACTTGGCTACCGTAATAAGAAGTATCTTTACCCCCTCAAAGGGAAGCTGAAGCTTGAGACAGATTGATCAACCCTAATCTGATGTTGGTTAGGTCCTAAGACACCAGTAAGGTCTGTGCAAGAAAGAGATAAAAAGCTACATAAGCATTTATCAGCTCCCAAATACATTTCTTTTCAAGGGGATCCACAGAACTGGACCCCGCCCGGCAAGTGGTTTTCTGCTCTCCATCCAGAGGAGAGGCCCGGTGCCTTCTGAGACACCCCCATCACCTACACCGGCTGAAGAGCTGCAGCCAGCGTGAGCTCCGGCATCGATTTCCCACAAACCGCATAGAAACAAATGCTTAAAAGAGGTTTTCGGTGTTTAAACGACCGTGGTTTTGGTGAAGTTCAGCTGGGGTGCCCCGGTTAAGTTCACAGAGTTAAAAAGGGACTTCCAGCATCACTGAGCTGGAAGAGGAACATCCCTGGAAAAAAAATAATCACCTACTCCAAAATCAGAGCATTATCTGTCCGAGGCAGCTCCCTAGCTATAACTTCACACCACACACTAAACTAAATTAGTACCTTAATGACGATGTTCAGTCTCCTCTGGACAGAAGGGGAGCACAGCAGATCGGGCAGGGCTGTGACTCTGGCTGAGCACACAGTCACCGGTGGGACCGGCACTGTGCCCAGCAAAAGCACCTTTCAGGGATCTGCCTGGAAGAGGGTCCAGGTCTCTTCTCCAAGCACCAGAGATGCCACTGGGGTTCTGGAGAATGCATCTGGTCAGCCCGACCAGAAAAAGTTAGAGCTCTCCCAACAGACAGTCTGCGAATTCAACACTCACATATGTGCAGGCACACAAGGAATAACTGTAAGGTCACGGCTGTTTTTTCTCCCATCCACTTATCAGTGCTTGCACTAGAGAAAACAAACACTGGGTGTTCTCTCCCATTAACCCCCTCCCCCCCCACCTCCTAAATGAAGCAGGAGCAAAGCACTGCCACTCCAAGGGGTCCTAACGCTCCTATTCACATACAAAAATCTGCAGAGAAAGTACAAGGCACATTAAAGGTGCTTGATTACTGTTCCCATGAAGCAGCTGGTGACCCAGCTCTCTGCCTCCCATCCTTTCATCAACAGTAAGCCCAATGTGACACCACTGAAGTCTCCAGCCTTCCAGGGGACCAACCCTACATGAGTCTGGGCCCAATGATCACAGTCACCCTCCCCAAGCTGTTCTTTAAGTTACTGGATATTGAACACACAGTAAAATTTCAGGCATGATCAAGCAAAATTAACATGCCTCAGAAACTTTTGCTGAAATACAGGAATTAGTTTGGCGAGGCCCAGACGCCAACTGGATCCCACGCTGTGGAAGCCAATACAGGAGAGGGTTTCCCGCTGACGGAGTTATCGCACACTGCTCTGCAACACGCTTTTCTGCATGCACATCAAGGGCAGGCAGTCCCAGACACCACAGCCAAGCTTTGCCTAAGGACAGTTCGACAAGGAGCGAGCAAGACAGATCCTTCTCCCTACAGAGGAGAATCCATTGCTCTAGCCAGAAATCCAGTCCCTCCATTGAAGAGGATCCCCCCTACCTCCTCTCAAGAGCACCAGTATCACGGGTATGCCCCGTACCATCAGGCAGAAATGCCATAAATCCCTGCGAAAACCGCAGGAACTGAAAATTGCGAGGCTTTCTCCACCTCAGGGATGGAGGCAGAGGGCCAAGCAGGGGGTCTGTAGGATACACAAGACAGCACAGTGAGGACAGCATAATTAAATCTCTTAACTGAATTAGAAATCATCAGACTCACAGTCTGAGATGCTCCCCCCCTCCAGTTCAGGCTATCTGGTTGGTTTTAATCAAACACACAGCTTTTCCAATCACCCTCCAAACCCCATCCTTGCTTGGTTCCACTTCTCTGCTGTTAATTAGATCAACTCAGATTTCAGCTCCAACCGAAGTTGAGAGAGTTGTCCGCCTGTAATCTGCCACGTCTCCTCCAAATCATCTTCACAGTTGTACTTACAGGTTTAATTTTACATTTTAAAAGGGTGGGTCACTTACAGCAAATTCCTCCCTGCACAGCATGCAAATGTCACATCTGTCATTCTCGGATCAAAAAAAAAAAAGGGGGGGGGGGGGGCNATGGAGAAGCCAAAAGAAATCCGTTGCCCTTTTGTTCAGCTCAGTGCAAGACCCTCTGCAGTAGCCGAGGGTTTCTGAGCACTCAAGATGCATTAGATCATATTAGGTATTCCCCCAAGCTCTCAAGGTTTAGCTGGGAGCTGGGAAGTGAAATTTAATATGATTACAGCCAGCAAAGTCTCATGCTTTGTCACCTGAGCACATGGTGGAGACACCTCTGTGATGTGCTTTTCTGTCTCATTGGGTGGGATCTTGTGCACAAATATCCCACCACTACAATTTCAGACAGGGTAAAACCCCCAACAACATTTTTGTGATGCACTTCTCCACATTTCAGTATCCACTGCTTTAATCACATAATTTCTCAGCACCGTGCATACTGGTGTCACTCTTTACATTTAATTCTTTGGTCTGTTTTTCCCTTTACTTGCCCCTTTGCACAGCCTCGTAGCCAACTTGCCAACATGAGCCCACACGGAGGTACAGGTAGGGTGAAGAGCTTCAGTCACTCCTTTAAATATCATTTTTTGTGCTAGATGAGGCCAAGAGCATTGCTATTTGTTATCATGGTCTTTATTTTCAGTAGGTTTGTTCTGTGAGGCCAGGAGAGCCAACATAAACAGACATTGCTCCTAAGCTACATTGACTTCATGACTATTTGTAAGGGCTACAGTCAAGGTATAAAACTATTTTAGTGAGAATCCTAAGTATCTTACAAGAATAAACTCAGTGCCTCTTTTGTAATATTCAATATAAAAAAAGGAAGATTTGACCATGGAGAATCTGAAAAAGTGAATCTCCTGTAGTTTGAAGTGAAGTGAATGTTGGCTTATCAAACATTTGGGTGTTGCTTACTAACTGTAAGTTCTCACTATTTCATTCCATCACTAGCTTCATCAACTGTAAGTGTGCAAACCAGACAGTTTGGTAATTAACATTTGATAAATTAGTAATCACTCATTTGCACCACTGACCAGAAGCTTTCAAGAGCACAGTTATAAAGAAGTGAAAAAAAAAAAAAAGCAGAGGGAATTTAGTGTGAAGGCTGAACATTTATTAAAAACAATCTGCTCAGAGACAGCACTAAGTATTTAACAACGTACCCACTTTCTGGCAGCACCTCCGAGTTACCAGGCAGGTAAGACACCAGTCTCCCCACACACTTTCTCTCTTACTTTCCCATCAACAAAACGCTACTACCCTTTCCTCATTTTTGTGGCTTTTCCAATTTCATACTTGTTTTCCCACCTGCTCAGTCGGAGGTGGGGGGAAGGAAATCACCTCTCTTCTCAGTGTTTCAGACTTCTTAAAACCTAACTTATCCAGCCCTGAAAACTCACTGTTCTCTTCACACAGGCATGCGAGTCAAAAAAAAGTCAAATGACTGCCGGGAAAGCAGGAGGACAGATAAGCAGCCCCCTGCGTCCTCCCTTTTGCCGGCGGATCCCTTCCAGCACGCAGCCATGCCCTGCAGACTGCAGAGTCACTCTGCAGGAGCGCGGCACATGCTGCCGCTCGGCTGGAAAAACGTGCTCAGCCGTGTGCTCGGGACGGACTCCGCTTCCTCCCACCGCCCCCCAGCCTGCGGGGCTGCACCCCCATGCCTGGGCAGGGACGAGTGGAGCGGGACTGGACTCCCAACAGCCCCTCCAGCTGCACCGGCGCCTGGCGGGAAGGACACACAGCACATTTCCGACCCCCCACCCAGCTTTCCAGTCACGGTTTAACTCTGCCTCGTGTGCCAATGACACGTGAGGTTCACAAGCCCCATCCGAGCTCCCGTCTCTCCCCATTGCCCCCCTGGCTGTCACTCTCACCGCCACCGAGAGATCTCCGCAGAGCCCTCCAGAGACCAAACAAGTAACACTGTGGAGCACCAGAGATGCTTCTCCTCCACCATCTTCCTCGTGGGGCAATGGGGAGTCCTTCCTGGACCCCACCAGAGGCCAGAGCCACCTTGGGGAGCAAGTCAGGAGTGGGGAGGCACACCTGTGGGCAGGTGGCAGGCCATGGGCCAGCTCTGCCTGCTAAAGCAGGAGGTTGCAGACCTGTTTCCAGCCACTTCAAGAGGTGCCCAGCAGGAAGCGAACGTGCTTCCCCAGGAGCACAGGTCGGGGCAAGCTGCACCCATCAGCATGCTCCAGAGGGAACCCGAGTGCCATTTTCTAGATCAAGCGAAGAAAGGGTGCCCGCGTCACCTCTGAGTGCCACCAGAGCCAGACTGAGTGGCACTGACAGACCTCAGCCACACCAACAGCCACCTCCCCTGGCCATTTCTAAATCAGACTTTCACCTGACCCATCGTGCCAGAGCATCTAAGCCATCCAGGGCCACCACAGCCACCTCCCACACACCGTCAGCCCCAAGTTATCTGCAGAGATCTCTACCAATCCTTCCGACTTGTGACCATGTAAAGAAACAGGATTACTCAAAACCAAAAAAAACCACCACCCCAAAAATAAAAATCACAACCACCACAGAGCACTGAAGCTCACTGCATGTTCCATACAGCACTGCAACACATGGAAGTGTTGAGGCAAGCTGCTGCTTCTAACTCCGCTTCGCTCCAGAAGGACACTGAAGGTAAACCACTGATAATGCAGGTATTAGATCAGCCAGTTCACAGCCCTTCCTCCCTCTCCTTGCATGTCACAGCAGAATATCCCCCAGCACACACAGCTTTAATGCTGCAGGAAGAGCTCTTGATCCTGGTAAAATCCATAGTGAGCGTCACACCGAAGCTGGAACAGATGCCTTGCTAAGGATGGCTCCAGCAGCCCAGTGCAACACCAAAACTGGCAGAGCCACCACACATCACACACTGATTGGGTCAGAAAAGGCGATCCACCCAGGCCTGCCCACAGAAACCCCCCCTCCCAAACTGCAGCACAAACACGTGCTCCGATAGAGGAAAGTTCAGTTAGGAGGACGTTCTGGGAACTTGCAATTACAGGATGAGCTTTTGTTTAGAAACATGTTGACACTTGACTTGCCCACCGTTTCCACAACCCTTCCCAAAAAACCTGTGTATCTTGCACTGTATTAGAATTGCCATCAGCAAACCTATTTTCACCAAATGCCTTGTGCCAGTTTTCACTACACGGCGGCGGGACCTTCATGCGCACTTTTCCTTTCAGCCAAGCAACCCAGACCGACCCTGACCTGGGACTCTCCCCACAAAGAATTCTGGCAATTGATTTATCCAAGGCCAAATTCAGTTCCTGTTTGTTCTGGTCACCAATTACTGTTGCCTAAGTACACAAGTAGCTGCTTAAAGTTCTCACAGCACTGCATTAACTTCTTCGAAGCCTTTCTTTTACCTCTCCTTTGACTGGCTCAAGTCATGCAGCTCTATCATTTGCTGCTAGATGTTCAGATTAGCCAGTTATTTCAATGCAAAGAGAAAAGTCTCCCAACTCCACTCTAAGATCACAAACAAGGACCTGGACCTGCAGAATGAGTTTGGAACTGAAGCCCAGTCTTGAGTGAAGAAAGAGACAAATGTAGAGCTGGCCACACCAGAGACCACACATCCACACAGAGCACCCAGGGCTTCACCCAACCCCAGATGACTTCTTACCCATGCAAAGCTCCACCTAGATGGCATTGCCACCATGACAGCACCCAGCAGGTAGGGCCAAGGTTGCACCACCTCTTTCCCGAGCTCCCTGTGGGCACAGCAAGCCAGAAATTTGACAGAACCAGCAGCAGGGAGGCTTAAGCCCTTGGTAGGAAGCCAGAAAAGGTTCCAATGCCAAAACGGCCAGAGGATAAATAGCATTTTAAATACCATAATGTAAACGCATATCATGGTTGAAAATGAACAAAGCTCACCACTCCCAACTGGACTTACGGTAAGAGCAAAGCAAAAAGCCTTTCTAGTGCTCCTATCGGTTATCCGCCAGATCTACAGTGAGGCCACCATACCTCCATTTACCTGGTTACCAAGATGGCAGCAGAGCTCCTCTGAGGTACACCACCATAAAGGACCCCACAATCCTTTGGCAGCATTCAAGTGTCTTTAAGTTTTTATTAAGACAACCTTTTTTTTTTTTTTAAACCCTTGCTGCTTGCAGCTGTAGTAACTGCAAGGATTAAAACATTCAACCTGGTCTAGACAGCACAGCTTTCTACTAAAACGGTCATTCCTTATTTAGCCAAACAAGCACTACCACTGAGGTGGTGTTGGGAGATTCATTACAAAGTAGTCTCAAGCATGCAAAGAACAACCTAACTCTGAGTCGGCATTTGGCGTTCCCCTGAGGATAATTTCACACTATTTGAGCACAGCAAAAGGATCAGGTGTCATAATCTGGAAGGGAGAGCAGAGCACTGCAGCCTCAGTACCCCCATTCCCAGACCTGCTTTTTGTGCTTGACTTGTCTTCACATCTGACCCAAGTCCTCCTGCTGCCCAGTCTAGTGATCCCAGATGCAATCCTGGTGGAAACACTCATGGCACCACAGGCAATAAACAGTTTAAAAGAAGAGTTGTGAGGGTAAGGAGGCGGTCAGTGAAAATCCTCCAGCAATGCCTTGGACCTGGCAGTCTGGAACGCAGAAGCAAGCATCGAAGCCCAGCAACCAGGGCCAGGGAGTCAGCTCTCAGGAGCTGCACCACATTCCCCAGCCTTCCCGAAACAAACAGTGCAGAACAGGGCAAAGGTCCAGCTCAAAGCTGAAGGGCAAAGGTATGCGGGGGAGGGAGAACACACCAACCTTCGCGTTTTTTTTGGAGTGGCGAGTTCCAGTTATCCTCATGCTCCCCAACAAGATGGGAAGAGTTACTCAAACGTGAGTTGTGGGATCAGAACAAAACAGTATTTCAGAGGGGAAACGCAGGGCGGTCAGAAGGGGGGAGGATTCCTGCTGCGATAGCAGCTCTGTTGCAACAAACAGCCAAGAGAGCTCCACAATTACGTGCCACGACAGAGCGAGAATTGCCCAACACCGCTTTGGAAATAGGTGTGCGCAGCACTACCAAGCTGGATACCCAGGCAGGCAGATGCACGCGCCTACTCCGAACATGAAGAAATGCCAAAAGGAAAATAAGCTTCCCATACATCTTATCTCCCGTACTGGAGGCTGGTTTCAAGGAAAGCCCTATGGGGAGTTAGTCAGCGAGGGGTGAGAAGCTAATGAATCTTCCCCTGCCTTCTCCTCAGTACCGGTAGCCAACCCAGCCTCTGCTCTGGCATAAAGCAAGGCGCGCTCTCGCTGAACAATAGCCGGCCAACTTCTGGTGCTTGCTGCTAGCAACTAAGGTGTGCCTTCTGGAAAGTACTGCTTATCCGCCCAGTGCCTCTGCCAAACGGCAAGCAAGAAACTCTACTCAAGAAATTAAAATACCACCTGCACCTCCACTAGGAGATACGCTGCTTGCTGCTGGCTGAGCGTTTGCAACGAGAATGAAAACTGGCATGAAAGTTAGCACAGGCAAAGCTCGGCAATTGCTGTGGCAGTCATTACAACCTGCGTGTTCTTACTTCCAAGATGTAAATGGCTTTAAAAATTAAGAAGTGCCAAGCGCCTTGATGCAACATTTCTTGAAATAAATCCAGCAGGTTTTCAAAATGGGGTGCTGTTAACACCTGTCTGCACCAGTGCTTGCATCAGCACCAGCCCTGGTGCAGGGCACGGCGGCGGAGTACAACGTGTTCCAGAAGGTCGAGCCGTCTTGACTGCAAGCCACACTTCTCCTCTATAGAAGAATTTGAGAAAATACTTTGAATTTGGTTTATAGCCAAAAGTGCAAAGCTGTTTTTGCCAGAAAACGTTTCCTTCGCTACTGCAGACAAACACACACTACCATCATGCCTTCGCCAGTCAGGCTGCCGGCTGCATTTATTTACATGATAAGAAGAGAACATATAATAATGAGGGGACAGTCACTCAGACCTTGTTACTGGATCACTAGAAAGTAAAAATGAGGCATCATTACCAGCTCTGCCAATATCCCTCACAAGCAGTAAGCAGCATCAAGTGCAAGCCTTGCCACATAGGACAGGACCGTGTGTTATCTCAGGATCCCCCCTGCTCCTGTACCCTGACTGCAAAACACACACTCATAGAAATGCAACGCGCATCTTGCCAAGGCACCGGGGAAGATTTTCTGGTGTGCCAGCCCAGCTGAGCCTCAGCCTCCGCTGACAGCATCAGTGGTATCGCTGTTGTCTAACTCAATCTAATGGTCGCTCCACTTACTGCCACGGCAGCGTGCTTTTGGGAGGAGGGGTTAAGCAGCAAGGAGAGGCTTTGCTTCAGTAGTCCTCCTTCCTGAAAAAGCAGAAACATTTACTCAAACACCCTGTTAGAGACCTCACTGCTAACCTTGGGCGTAAAAATGCTGCCACAGGCAGGTAAGAAATCAAATTCTGAAGATAAATCCTAACCCCTCCAAAAATTACTATTCTTCAGTCTCTACATCAGGCCCCACCGTGCATTCATCTCTCCCAGGTGCAGCGAGTCAAACGGTTCAAAACAACCAGAGGTGGATTTGTGAAGCTCTTCCCTATCCATATTCCAACACAGCCAGCAGAAACGCAAAGATCTTGAAGGTGGCTCTGTTTTGTCTGGGCCAGAGCCCAATGCCTTTACTTTTATAGACACCAATTCCAACACAGGCCATTACAGAATGGGTAAACACCTAAGGAGTAGGTCTTGTCCATTAAATCTGCTCGACGGGTCTATAATTAATATAATCATTATAAAAAATTAGGGCTTTCAAAGCCTGTAAAACAAGTCACAGAGGGATCCCTTTATCTTTACAGAGCTGTCCTCAGTAGGCTTCTTGGTCTCCTCACTACCTCTAGCAGGACGAGGGCTGGAAACATTTAGTATCTCCAGCACACGCGCTGCCCTGGGAACACTGCTGGATCACGAGCCACAGTTTTCTAAGCTCTGCTGAAAAACCGAAAACATCCAGCGGTGCCTTTCCAGAACTTGAAAGCTCTCAATCTGCTTCAGCTGCCCAAGAGAGTCACGCTCCTTAGGCAACCCTCCTGGAGGTCACTGCCCAACATGACAACTCACCTCACCAGCACTGTCTTTCACCCCAACTCACGCTCCAGACCTTTTTTTGTAAGCATCTGCCAAAAGAAATCTTCCATCCAAAGCAGCAAAGACAAGACGGGAGCCTGCAAACGCTACAAGAAGGTGCTTGGGCAATGGGCTGCCAGGCAAGGTCAGCTGCCAGCCTGCCTCTCGTGGGAGTTCGCCAGCCGTGTTTATTTTACACGTTTTCTTTTCTGCTAACGAACAGGCAGCAAAAGAAACAATGCCCCAAGAGAGGGGAGCCAAGCGGCAGCGTCTGGGGCACTGCAGGAACTCGTGGCTGCTGCCAAGCGTCCTAAAACACATCACTAACGGATTCCATTATTTAAACACCTTTGGGGGATACTGGGACAATTGTGCCAGGCCCAAGAAAATTCTCAGTGTTGCGGCATTACTTCCTTACCCTACCATAGGATGGATGTGCTACCAACACGCTCTCTCCCTCAAAAAAAAAAATCATGGGAGCTGCAAGGGCCCCCTCCTTGTGCAGGGCAGACTGCCTCCTCTCTGCTCACCGTAACCAGTCACCCACCTTTGTAATGGGCCTGGTAACGAATCTGGACGTGCCTCAGATGCAAACCTCAAAGAGAAAGGTTCAATCTGGCGGGTTTGTATCTTTTGGTTTATTTCTAGGGACTATGAGACGAGAAGGCGGCGCGATGGGGTGCAGATTTCACACAAAGGAGCAATGTGACCAGTTTTACGTCGTACCGCAAGAGGCAAATGTGGACAGCAATGCCGCCCTGGATTTCGTTAAGCTTCGCTTCTGCTGGCGTGTACAACGACAAACAACCAGAACACAGACTTTTACCTGGCGCGATTAATTTCTCCTCTATACTCCCCATTAAGATGACAGCTTTCCAGGTGGAAACTGCAGAGCTGTCCATCTTCCAAAGATCGATACCTCTGATGAATCACCATGCTAGGCAGTAACAGTTCTTGCAAAACACTACCTCATACAGTAACAGGGAATCTGACGCCCCATCTGGCAGTGTGATCAGGAAGGCTGGAAAAATTAAAGTCTTTCCCAAACAAGGCGCCTAAGTGACAACTTCTGTGTTTTCCTCTTTGCCCGATTCACCCCAGGCAGGTGCGGGCGATGCCCTGCCGGGCAGGAGCGACACCCATCCCAACTTCCCGAGGAAATGGTGTTCTGCAATTTCAGCCTTTGCTGACGACAGCAGCGGGTTCCAAGCGCCATTTGGACACCGGCGCCCCCGTCCCTACCCCTTCTCCTCCCCCCAGCCGACT
>VZSF01006624.1:0-91111 GCA_013398295.1 Chionis minor
AAATTAATAATTAATAATGATAATAATTAACGGAGCTCGGGAGCGGCGGCGGAGCCCAGCGCGGCCCGGCCCGGCGGGAGCCGCCGGTTGCCGCGCCGACAGCACCACCTATCGGCCAAGGGCAGCGCCGCGCCGGGCCCCGCCGGGGTAACCGGCTGCCCGGGGCCGCATGCACCGGGGCCGCATCCGCGTTCAGCCCGCGCCGCGGCGGATTTTAAGCCCCGCGGAACGAAACCCGCGGCCCGACAGCTCTGCCCCGCTTCCCCCGTGAGAGGAGGGAGAGGCAGGATGCACAACGTTGCCCGTAAAACTGCTCCAGACTCCTCCAAAAAAAGAAAAAAAAAAAAGGCAGGCATCTGCTAAAGCAGGAATCTGCTAAAGCAGCAACGATCCCTCTTCCATCCCTCAACACAGGTCTTACTAGCCCCTAAAAACATTTATTTAAAAATAAATAAAAAAATTCAGCCATCAGGTTATCCGCAAAAAGCACGCAGAGCACAAACCCGCAGGTCTCCCAGCGAGCCAGCTGATAATCTGCAATAGCAGGGAAAACGCCTATTCTCTCTCCTTAATTTAAGATTGTGCCGTTAATGGCACTCACGGTCTTAAAAGTTGCAGCGCGTGCATTAATAATTTAGGAAAAATTCTTCTCCCGCCTGAGTGTGGTGTATTTCTCAACAAACGTTATGCTCTCGTGTGTGATGGAAGGCAGCCCCTGCCGTCACAGCCAGCCCAAGTGATCCTCTCTACCGGTAACAGTTTAGGAGACCCAAGGCTAAACCAGATGACTGCAAAAATGCTACCACAAAAAAAGAGCCAACCTCTAAAAACACTGTTTTCTAGAGCTTCACTTTCATCAGGCATTACAGGACTTAAAGGCACAAAAATAAAGTCAAAAGCCTCTTCAATTCTGCCCAGCAAACTTCTCTAAGTCATATATATATATATGTCACAGGTGTTGCTCCCAGAGAAGCAGGAAAGCCAGGAGGCATGGAATAATCATCTTAAAGCTAAATTTAGCATTTGCGTATCTGCATCATCCTTCTTAGTTTATTTATGTTGTCCTAGTCTACTATTCTTTCATTCAATAATGCCAGCAGAGTAGTATGAACTAATCCTATTCACGAGAGAGGTCACATTTAAGACTAAGAGTTCCTCTTGCCGCTTTCCTGGTGCCACAAAGAAGGCAAATCCTGCAAGGACACAGCTCTCGCCTCGCCATTCGGGTAACTGGGGAAGTCACACAGAAGGGCGCTTAACAGGCTGAAAATTAAGGGAATTTCCCCCCCAAAAAAAAACCCACCCACCACCCTTGCCTGTATTGACTTGCAGATTTAACAGGAAGTAAATGAGAAGCAACACTTTAGAACATCTGCATGAGGCTCCAGCTTCCCAACTCCTGACGGACACATCATACGTACACTTCAACTAACCACTTCCTTTGCAGAGGCTCCTTACTACGCATGACGGTACGCATCCTATTCCGGGATCAAGCAAGCCATTTAATAAACAGCTCCGAAAGCACATCATCAGTGTCGGAATCTGTATCGGCTCCTCTCCTAGACTTGATGTAAATTAATGTTTTATGAAGGGTTGGGCTTGAAATCAGTAATGTCTCAAATGACTCCTTGTCATGGCAGTTACTAGGGTCACTAGAACTAACAAAACTGCAGCCGGACGCAAGCTCAGAGGAGCTTCTTGCCCTGAAGCTCCCAATCAAAAAAGAGCAGATTAGGTGTGAAAAGGGAGAAGTCCTATCGCTGATAATTAGGTTCTTATAAAATAACTGTTAAGATAAGCAAGCTCACATGCCTGAACAGACATACCCTTGAAATGCCTGCTTTGCTGCTGCAGGCCAGACAGCAAACATTTATATGCATTTTCATCTGTATACGTAAAAATAAACTCACAGATGCATTCCAGGACAACTGTGCTGCTGTAATGATTGATAATTATTAAACACCATCATTCCACTTATGACAAAAATCCTATGATTCTCAGACTAAATTAACAATAAATAACATTCCCTTCTTTAATTTATAGTAACACATCTTCATGAAGAAGAGATACAGATATGGTCCTAAATCCAGTTCCCACTACACTCATTAACCATCTTCTATTAACTTCAGTGGGCTTTGAGCAGATTCCTTCATTTATTTTTAGATGCGTACAAGCTGAGTTGTGATTCCACAGAAAGCTGTCAGCTGCGTAAGTAGGACTGCACATAAATATGCATGCTCTGCTTTGCCCACCCTATAAACAAACCCTTAAGTGTCCCTTTATGGCTGAGAAAGCTCTGAGCTCCCAGATCATCTAGGAAACAAAAAACCATGACATACTACTTTCATCCCCAAAAGCGGGGTGGGGGCATCGCTAATCTCCCAACGTTCTCACCTCAACACCCCTTCATCTGCCTCACAAGGATAGAGGCTGAACTCCATATTTAAAGGTTGGGGGTGTGCTAGTGCATTTTAAAATACATGTAATACATGAAATAAAACAATCTGTCGAAGTTCTAAGGAAACTAATCCTCCAAACTCCCTTTCTCCTTGTTTGCTCTTTGCTTTGTCTCCCCTCCTGCCTCCTCCACCATGACATTCAATAAGCACTTCACTCAGATTATGTTGTTTTGATTCACCCACCCTCCCTTACAGCACTAGAAGGGAGTCAAGATGACTACTGTGTTACTCAAAACCTTCTCACCATCTCTTTTAACACCTCTTTAACAGATGCTTCACCACATTAGACTCCTGCAAAAGCTTACAATTTCACATTCCTGGGAGCAGAGGTGAGAAAGGCTGCAGAATTCCTCATTTCCATAAAGCCACTCTGGGTCTGCACCGGGGTGGACCAATTCATGTCCCCGTTAGCCCCGGATATGCGACAAGGGACATTCATTAGGAGTCCCCTCACCCGGAAGATCACAGGCTTTGGAAGCCTGCATGTGTATGGAGCACCCCAGGTGTTCACAAACTGCATGAAGTAACAGAAAAAGACTCGAGATGGGTTACGGAGAAACGAGCAGGGCAGAACACAACATGCTGCTAAACAATGAGCTCACCAGCATCTTTCATCCTCAAATAAATCAACTGCTTAAGTTCAAATACATTCGGTAGTCAAAGACTAAAAAGTCTTTCACCTTTTGTAGTGTTTCAGTTCTTAAACACTTGTTTCTCCCACTAAATAATTTCCTCTTGTCTCAATTTAATCATTATAAGCACTTGAAAAAAGGTGCTTTTCATCTTAAGCACATAATGAGGTAAGCTGCAGCACAGAATCGTTTTGTTTCTATGCAAGTCTGGTTCGGCGTATTTCTGCGTGCATGTTAAAAAATTCTTTCACTTGAATTTCTCTTTCAAGTACCTTGTCAATGTATGCTCCCTTCAGATGCCAACACCAAAAGCGGTAGACAGGCATCTCAAGTTGAAATAAATCTTGTCTTTTGACTACGTTGCAGAGACCCCACCAGAAACCATATTCGAAAACAGCAATTTCTGTCACAGCACACTTTCATCTTACCCTACAGGCAGGCTCAGATCTTGTGGACTTCAACTACAAAATAAAAGTACTGAAGAGGATAAAAAAAATAAATCAGTTAGGAAAGACTAATTAGATTCTACACGACACCTGACTTTACATTTCACTTGGCACCTATAAATGGTCAATAAATGGCAAAGTACTGTTCTGCCTTAAAATTCATAAATTCAAAACTATTTGTGTATTGACAGCACCCCCACCCCAGCATCAAAATTAAGTAGAATTGCTCCAAGCTAATAACCTAAAGAGGAAACTGGCTGCAGTTGACATCAAGGACTAAAGGATTATTTATTTCAATAGGCCATAATTTTTTTCTTCATCTCAGGAAAGGGACAAGATAGGCTGGAGAGGCTGCCCAATTAATTTTTTCGCCCCACAGTAAGTTGTAATTATTCTTTTAACAGACTAAGGTACCCAGCCCAAAACAAAAAAAAAAAATATATACCATTCAGATAGTCTAAGATCACAGAATCTCAAAAGCTTTCTTTTTCAGCCCCAAACTTGTAGCTAGGATCTTGATTTAAAGAAACCAAGCCATTGAGAACTTAGTGCTCAGATCCAAAGGATGATGTATTTTATTTCTAGCTTGAGTTCTGCAGACTTCAATTTACACACCTCTGCTAAATTGAAGAACCTCTTGACACCAGATATTACTCTATCAGTTTTCCTACATGTGTGCTTTTCCTCCCCTATAGTAAAGGTATTTGCAGCTATAGCTTGGTTTGATAAAAATTGGTTTCTAGTTCCATGAAAAACAGATAAAAGGGAAAGCTATGCAAGATGCTAGTGAAAAGAGGTACTATTTTTGTAAAGTTTTAACTTTTTTTTTTTTCCCAGATGTGCAAGCATAACTAAATAAATACTCAGCGGAAAGAATACATACACCCTACTGGGGTTCTGGAAATAACCTGACAGTATCTCTAATCGCAACGCATACACAGAAGCATCACGCTGTGCGCTCTGCACAGGGGACAGAAGGCTGCGTTTAGAAGCATGAAGATAACCATGTAAGATCAAAAGACAAACAAGGAGCAGTTCTCACCGGCTCCTCTGAGGATATCCTCTTTCTCTTTTACAGGCAACTAATTGCCAAGTCAACCCCAGCTGGTTTTAATGAGAATTATAATGATTGTACCAATTTTAATGCTGACAAAATAAAACATAAGGCCTGTATCAAGTACCTGGATATAGACAAACACAGAGATAATCCACTTCTCGATGGTCGGAGGTAACTCTGCAAGGAAGTATGAGCCATCTCAAAGCAATTTTGATGCTTGGAGAGGGAACATGTGGCATCCCCTTTCCTGATATCATCCACAGATGACCAACTAGCAATGCAGTGCTGGGATGAAGGTCCTGGTTCCGTGGGCATTCCATTGAGTTTCACAGAGTCAAGTGAGGTCTATAATAACTCAAAACCTGAAATTGCATCCAGATGCTACACCACCTGAATTTAAACAGTTACACATCTGCAGTAACATCTAGTTTGGGAATCATAGGCTTTCCTAATTTCTTATCCAAGCTTAAAATGAGCAAGTGAAAAATATTTAGCCTCATTAAAAGTGAAAGCCCTCCTCAATATCTCATAAACTGCCCTTGACCAAGGACTGCAAGCGGGAAAAGATCCACCAACCGTGTTAGCATCCTCAAAGTTTTAAGTGAGACATCTGAGCCAGGAATTGATTTTCTTTCCTCCAGAAAGTTGCGCACGTCACTCTGCATGCTGTCACTGTCCCCAGGATGGAAGGGGAAAAAAAACGTTTAGTGTCATAAAGCAGCATATGTAGAAAAGTGATAAAAACTTAAAATCTTTATGTTTCACTACCCGAAGCATGGAGCTGAAATTCATTTTTCCTGTATGTAAAATTCAGTTTAAATTATTTTAGATTTAACTCATAAAAAGAACATTCCGTTCCAAGGTCTTATGCATAGCTTTCACATGCAATGCTCTTCTCAAAGCCAAAGAGAACACCTCGAAGTAAAATCCACTTACACTAGTATTTAATCCCACTGGTTCTAAGTGTACAACAACAGATTTTTCAACCATGTACTCCAAAATTAAATGAAGAGGGGAGTAAAGAGTCACTGGAGCATTTCAAGTTACACCTAACATAACAAAAGAAACATAGCAAATATAGGAAGTGGTTTGGCACAGAGACATGACGAGCATTTGGAAAGCTTAAGTTCTCTGTATTAAAGAGCATCTCCAACCCAGGGGGCCAACAGCCCAGGAGGGACTCTGGGACAGTGGCTGCCACCCACCCACTCCACCCCACCTCACTTTGATAGCACACAATGGGATCTAGTCATCAAATTAAAAACCAGACAATTTAACCTGTAATAGAGTCGGGTCATCCTTTATTATTTTTTTAGACTCTTAATATCCTCTATTTCCTTCAGGCAGTGGAAAAAGTCACATGAAATGGGAATACTCTTATTGACTGGTGCTGATTCTAGGAAGGGACTGAGGACCTTAAGTCCCTCCATATCACTTGTCCCCAGCTCCCTGTAAAGCCTACACCCTTTGCACCTTTAGGGTTTTTAACCACTTAATCCCTTCCTTCCTCTTTTCCCACCTCCTCACCTTTTTCTAATTGTTCCCCTTGAAACTACATTGAAAGATAATAATTTAATCATGGTTATTAAGAAATTATTTATATGGCATAACAGCTGGCCTACACTTCTCAATGAATCTTGTTTTCCCTTTGATGGCCACTTTCTGATTCCGATTAGAGACAAGACCTCTATGGAGTTGTCCATTTACACTCCTACAATTCCAGTCTCTTTGCAAGCACTGGCAAATGCCTTCAAAGGTATTAGCAGTATGAATGAACAAGCAGGTGAATGAATTTCAGATTAACTCCCTTGGCTCTAGTGCATGTATATTACACAATCTGTAATACCGTATTTCCTAATTTCTAAGCAGTCAAAACACTCTACTTCAGTTGTGTCTCAACCCACAGTTTATCACCTTTTGGTGGCTTCCTAAAAAATTTAAGAGAAAATTCAAGACCTGCTGTTCCATCCATGCAGAAGCACACTTTAACAGAATGAATGCACTCTAATGCATTTAAGGGTATTTCTATACCTGAATGGAAACTTTCATTTATAGAAATCAAACCCCATGTACCTCCACCCATTCAGGAAGCGTGGGGGGAATTTTCCAGAAACACGTAAGAATGTGACCCGATTTACCAGATTTATTGCACAGTGCAGCGTATCCCAAAGTCTCACTCCCCTTTATCAACCACCAAGTCGAATATTGGCCGGACGATTTCCTGCTCAGCCTGTGTTTTTTTGCCTCCCCCTTCCTGTGGAAATGAAGATATGAGAGGAATCTGATGTATGCCCATGCTTCAACTCAGTACAGCGTCGAGAAACAGGAACAGCTAGACCCTGGAGTGGGGAAGTACACCCAGGCTCCTTAATCCAGGCAGTGGATTCAGTGACTTCAGTGACTTGAGACACAAATCCTGCTGACTCACAATCGCAGAAATCCCAACAGAGTATCTCCGTGTAAAAAACATTTATGCTCTCCTCCCTGAAGAAAGAAACTGTAAAGCAATACTGACTTGAAACAGAATGCAAGATACCTGGGAAAGTACAGAAGACTATGGAATGAGGTGTACTTAAAAGTTACCTGAAGACAGATAAATAGATATTTTAGTCTGACCTGACTGTGCCTTATGGCTTTAGAGATTTATTACCACAACACTTTGTTCCTGTAATCCTGCCACGCTGCAAACCAAAGAGAACAGTCAGAACTGATGTGCCGGCTCAGCATATTTTGAACATGTCCGTGGAGCACCTTCTAGGTCACAGACTGCAAACTGCTGGCATAGGTCCATGTCATCTCCAGAAGGCCTGCATATCTGAAGTCCTGTTTTCCCTTCAAGTTAGATTCAGCCTTCCTCAGTACCCTACTGCTCCTCTAAAGAAACCCCAGACAGTAGAAAGCCCTGTTCTTCCACAGGACTGCATCTTCTAGCAAGGACCTCGAGACTATGAGATCCACGGTGGCCACACAGGGAAGACACCACTGACATTTAGCCACCCTTGAGCCAGACATTGTGCCAACAGAAGATACAGTCTTAATCTTTTAATACACAACTTGCAAAGGGAAGGTTACAGCATATTATTTTATACCTATTCAATACCTGGGTAATTGTATTTATGCGGTGTTGGCTAAATTTATGAGTGGCACCCTGTTTACGAAGCAGTCCTGTCCACTCCCTAATGCCTGCTTTCTGGTGGACATCCACCTGAAATATGTTTCACTATCTGTTCCAAGAGTCCTTTGTACAAAACAAGGTCTGAGCTCATGTACATACTGTGTCAGGCCCCTAACATTTCTTGAAAACAATTACCTCATCCTCCAGAAACCACTGTCATTAATATGACACCTTGAACCTTTGCGGCTTGAAAAAAACCAAACCAACTCTCAAAACAAAACAAAACCCCTACAAAACCAAAACCCAACCAACTCCAGTATCAGAAGTCTGAGATGAGTAACCCACTTAGTAACGCATGGGAGCTCCCAGGTCCATTTCCTCATTCTCCCAGGGGGTGTTAGCCCAGATGCCCAGTGGCCGCTCTTCTCAACATCAACAGGGCGAGCTGCCACGCTGCTCTCAAGCTACAGGAAGGAGAGGAACCCCTACTTCAAGACAGGATTTAAAGCCCCTCTTCCATCTTCACCAGTGGAGCCAGGGAACCTCTGCTGCAGTGTCCCACCAAGCACAGAGAACAAGTCACCTCCCACAGAAACAACCCTAGGCAGCTTCCCATCTGGGGAGGCATTGCCTGCTCCCACCCAAGGTACTGAGTGGGGGAATTCCTCTCTGACTCTTCCCGGCCACTACTAATTGCTAGAGGCCCTGGGCAGGTTGAGGATAACATCAATCAGCAGTTAAACTACAAGCAATCATGACAGCTGTAAACAAAAATATTTGCAAAGTGAACGTTTGAGTCACAGGGTAGCACTGGTGCAACTGAGATAGGCTCCTGCCTTGAATTAGCTTGCCCAAACCTGTTTTTCAGCCCCATTTCTGAAGAACTCAGCATTTTAAAACAAGCTGTTGATAAACTGGTAGAAAAGAACCATTGAACCGATTGAGAACATTTACTTCTACCGATAGACTGAAAGATGCCAAGGTACCCAAAAAGGATCCTTGAAACCCCTGGAAGGAGTGAGATATTGAGTGAAAAACTAGCTTTAAATAGAGAAAATACTAGGTTTCAGGGGGCTGTCAGATTTTTGTTTTAATTTTTTCACATTAAAGTGCATCTATTTAATATTTGCCGAATGATGAATTAAAGGCTGCCCTTTAAAAACAGTAAGAAGGACTAGCTCATCAATACAGTGGGTTTTCTATCCCCTGACAGAGACTCAGGTAGAGACTGGCTGCCCTTCACTAAGGCATCCTTTAAACAAACCGAAGCTACTGAAGTTCAGATGGGGATGACCTAAATATAACAGCACAAGACACAGAAGTTTCTGTCCCTCCCTTCAGTATTCTTCATGTATTTTAACCAACTACAGGCCACTTTAACCATCCTGAGGGTTAGCAGGTGCACCCAGCACTCCCTTCTTCCAGCTGATGCCATAAACAGAGCCTGAAGCATCTTCTGGCTNTCCCACCAAATTTCAAACAGAAATATGAAGGATGGCACAACACCGTTCAGTACAAACGTGGAGAGGTGCTGATATACAGCACCTGTCTACAGTCCGCACTACAGGAGAAGTGGGAGCTCCTGTACACCCATTAAATGCCATTTCCATGCTGCCTAGCACCAGACAGCTCCCCAGTAGCACATAGACATCAGGGAATCACTTTTCCAACGCACCTTGGCAGAGCTCCAGAGCTTAAACTCTAGATCCTGGACTTCATTCTGGCAGTCAAACTTAAAATGAAAAAAGCATAATGTACTTAATTAAGAGTAAAAGCCCTTCTCGGTATGCTGTAAACTGTCCTTGGCCAAGGACTGCAAATGGGGAAAAAGATCCTCCAACTACATCAGTATCCTGAAAGTTCTAAAAGTCTTGACCTGAGAATCGCTCCTCTTTCCTCCAGAAAGCTGCACGCAACCACACTCTCTCTCAAAAGAGTTTCTGTGTCCAACCTAGAGAAAGCCAAATGCTTCTTTGGATTTGGCCCATACATTCAGTAGGGTCAATTTTGCAAAGAAAATATAACCCATATGCAGCATCAGCCAAGAACAGCTGCAAGAGAGGTTAAAGTTTCTCCTGCATTTGCAACTTATGGTGACGTGACAGCCAGCCAGCCTCAATTCACAGAAAAACAACTAGAGCAAAACCAGCGTCTCTGCAAGAGAAAAGCAGAGGAAAGAAAAGCAAACGAGAAGTAAACAGGAAGGAGACTGCTGAATAAGAATACACATCCAGGTTTTCTGTATAATGTAAACAGATGCAGATTTTGATTTATGGCTAGAGGTGCTACATCATGCTGCTATGTGCATCTGTGAACATCAGGTATAGCAAAGCCTCTTAATAATGCAGAAAGGTTAAAGAAAATCACACATCTACGCCAACGTGTTTTTTTCATTACACATTTAGTGGAATAGATTGGTTTGTGGTAGGAAACAATCTTCTTAATACAGTCTGTTTCAGTAATATATAATGCCACAGGTCATTGCTGTATACACACACTGCTCAAGCACAACATACCTGTTGTCATCATATTTCAACTGCTGTTATAAAAGATTCCCACTACACTGGTTCTTTAGGCATTGAGATGAATTAGTGTAACTTTTAGCATTCATTTGAAAGTTCAAGCATTTTTTCAGAAACTGCTGACTGCTGGATAAATTAAAAAGAGTTTTTTTAAAAAAAAAGTTCTCCAGTGTACATATTTAGATTCTGTAAAGAGGCACCGTTCACAGAGGAAAGCTATTCTCCACAGGCAATACCACAAACAAAACATGACAAGAATATCAAGTGAAATGTATTAATTGGTATTTGTCAGAATTTACATGATAAGAGCAAGGTTTTTGGATTTTAAGGGTGTGGCGTAACAAAGGCACCGGTTCTGAGATCAGAAGTTATTAAGAACCCATTCTGTACTCCCTCCCACAGACAGGTATTTGCCTTCTGTACACAGAACAACTACTCTGCAACACAAAGGGTCAGGGCATCTTTTCCCCCCCATTGTCATATATTTTTAGCTCAGTAAAAGAATTCTTCCCATTCACCAAGTTACTTGTTATTTCTTTTAAACACTAGAGAGGAAACAGATCAATAACATGCATTTAATATTTCACTGCTTAAACGTAATTTGCAGAAGACTTAAGCTGAATTTCAATGCTTCTCCAACCATTTAACAAGGCTGATTAACTAAACTTTTCTTTAAATACGTGAGAAGACAGAAGATAGTATATATTATGTATGAAAAATATTTGAATGAATATGAACTTGTTTGATAATAAGTTTCAAATTGTGATAAAATTCTCTTTTTTGGTTTAGCATTAAGTCATTTGAAATAATTGGAATAATTTTTCTGAAAAGAGGAAAGAAAAGTATCGTAATGGGAAACATTTTATAATATGGATTATTTTAAATATTGCTGTGAAGATACTTAAAGCTACGTAGATTTTCAGTGAATAAGTAAATCTCTCTGCATGACACAGTATACTCAACCAGTATGACACTCCTAGCCTGAAAAAGTTTTAACAAGTGCCAAGCACCTTGGTTTAGAAGCTTTTTTAAGTATTTGCTCAAACAAAATAGTTTAAGAAATAAAAAAGGACAAGTAAATCAAGCATCTAAAAATTAAAAAATAAATACCTCTTTAGGTGCTGTTCCAGGTCCAAGAATAACACTTTCATGGTTATTTGGTTAGAGCCTTGTTTCTGGAGAAGTGTCACTTTCATTGATATATCTATTTAGTACCTGCCGATTAGTTTCCTCCAGATGGAGAGTCGGAAGAAATACCTCTCCGTCCTTGGCAGCTGTAAGATTAGCATTAGCATTCCACTATTAACCACGGGTCCTGAACTCCACGGCACTTTCAAGAATCACAAAGCCTCGCCCGTTAAAGATTATCCACTCACTTCTATTCAAAAGTTTGCAGAGTTTAATAGTGGTTGGTCATAATCAACAAAAACAAGAAGGGCGAATGATGACGACGCTACAGATCCTGAGATCACATGGTGTTCTGTTACATAAAGCATCAGGAGAGATTAAAATCTTCACGATTAGGTTTTCAAATCTCAAACAAATGCATCTTCTTTCACCGGTGCCAAATTCGCCAGCTCTCAAGCTGATTCAGCCTGCTCCCACTTTTCGTAAAGCACATGTTAATTGCTATAGGTAGCTAATTCTGCTTAGAGAAAGGCAGCTGAATTGCACCATTTCTCAAATCAAAGTTCTAATGCTTAATGGCAACTGTAATTGGACACAGAATCGACAGTACCTGGTTTGCTAAAATATATTTTACACAGGCAAATCCTATCCCCAACTGCTGTTATAATATGAACCAGTGATGAACGTTACAGACACGCATCTGGTTAGAGTCCTCTACAGACCAAATAAAGATAAAAACTCATCACGTATTAATCCAAAATTCAATCAGATGTTGCATATTCTTCCTCACAAGAAACACAGACCACGTAAGGAATTTTTGGTACACTGTAGTACTTCTACCCCATGTAACTGCAAACCTACTTGCATAGGTACCATTATCTAGCATAGCTTCAAGGTAAACACATGCCTTCCTCTATCATGGTGAATGCTTTTCAGCGCCGACAAAAATTGACTGCTCACAGTACATTGTAGGGAACCAAATAAGATTCACCTTCCTAACCTACACACGAGCCGGAGAGCTGGAGATAACCCTTCTTACCATGGAAATAGCTAGCTACTTGCAGCGTGTGTGCAGGAATCCCCACCACACAAGACAGCATGGGCACTGATATTACGCTTTTCCTTGTAAGTCAGACCAAGACCACAAAAATGCAGAGACAAAACCAGAAATCTAACCTAGCAAGCGTCACTTGGGCTCACCGCTGACCACTAAAGTGATGTCAGATGTGTTTCCTCAAGTAGATCTGCATGGTAAGATTATACAGGAAAGAAACAAAACGGAAGAGTCAAATGAGTTGTCTCAGAGCATGGCCATCTACCACCGCTGCATTTCTGCTATACCTTGCCAAGGCATGGAAGAGGTGACTGATGGCAAGAGGAGGAGATACCACACGATAAAAAGTCTGGCTTGGGGGAGGGAGGGTAAAACCAATCCTACTTACCAGAACAAACAAGCTTACCATCACACAAAGGGAGCATTTTGGTTAGAAGATACAAATGAACAAGAAAAAACACTTTGGGGTGTTCTTTTTTCTAGGGGTGAGGGGTGCGATGGGATGTTCCCCATTCCCAGAGTCACGAGGGAATTCAGGTAATTAAAACTGGGCGTCTGAGCTACTAACTGAAGCGGTGCAGAATATTTCGAAATGGTCTTTCCAGAGCCTGGTGCACCTGACTTGTAAGGACGGAGCATCATGTTCCTTTTAAAGCACACCAGGGGGGTTGAAGCAGACAAGTTATGCCTCACAGATAAATTTTTCTCTCATTGCATCAAGTCCATCTCAGACGGCAGAGCAGTTGTACTGCAGGATCTTGGTCCTTGGAGAAGCAGACAGGCCCTACAAGAGCGACACTTAATCTGAAAGCAGAGCTACTCTTGAAAGCGTCAAGTGAAAACTAACATGCTACAACTGCATATAAAAAGGTGGGGTGGGATGATGATTTGTAGCAGGAAGCAGACTTTCAACAGGCTTTCAGGGAACAGTCAGCAAGAAACCAAGGCAACAACTATAGCAACCAACAACTACTAAGCCAAGAAAGTTTGACCTTGTATTATTGAATAACCTCAATAATCAGGATGAAATACTACTTATAGCAAGGAGTCTTGCTTATTTTAAAGAGCCGAAGCATGAAGCTGACTAGCGAAATCATAGAATCATATAACTAATTCCAGAAAGCTGAACAAAGACAGAAATTATAATTTGAGTGGCATCCTTACATAACCTTTCATAGTCAGAGACTTAGTACAATAATAATACCTAATAAATCCTGCTGGTTACATTATCTCATATATCACATATCCTACAGCCTCCCCTCTATAAGAGTACACGACTGACCCATGGCAGCCAGGCTCAGCTGAGCCTGTATCCCACAGAACTGCACCAGCAGAGCTGATGGGTTTGGATTTTAAGCTGCCCTTCTCCTAACCCTCTTTAACATCCTTCTTGCCATCTGTTGCCTGTATTCTCCTCTGTAAAGCTGCATGGTTGACATCAGCTGGGAAGACAATTTTTCTCCATAACTGTTGCGCGTACAGTATGTGCACCGGTCACAGGTGTTTTCCAGGATGCCTAAAATAAATGCACACGGAAGTATATTGGAGCGGGAAAGGGATGAAAGCAGTGACCTTAACCTTTCCCATGGACAGTCTTTACTCTCTCCTTTCCTATTCCAAGATGCCCTCTGAACAGCAGCTTCATCATGCTATGGGCTGCATCAAGACAGTTAAAAACAAGGTCCAGTAAGATGTGCACATCTGACCAATATATCACTCAGCTCTAACGCTGCTCTGACTCAAATCTGGGTTTCCTTTATAGCCAGAAGGATCATTAAATGTCATATTACATATGGGGCAGGAGGGGAATCAGTTAAGAGACACAAATCTAAGCACTGAATATAATTTATGAAAGATAAATAAGGAACTGTACTATCAAACTCATGCCCACACACAAAGATACTGTAAAAAGTTATCTTTCCAGCATCCTCCTCATGAGCTTATGCCAAAATCCTTGTAATTTGCTGTGCTTATTAAAAGAAGTTGTGTCAGAGTCAGTTTGAAAACGAAAAACAAATATATATATATTTGTTTATATATATACACACCCATATGTATGATGCAGACCTACTGAATATATTCAGCTGCTTCATTCTGCAGAGAAGCAAGTACACTGCTGGGCCCACGAAAAGAAATGATAGGTAACTCCATCTCTGGTAACACCAACTGCCTTTCCTCATGCTTCAGCCCCAATTCCAGTGATGACTTTGCAGGAAGGCAACACTCACAGGCTTCACTTGATTCTAATTCTTCAGTTATGCCAAGTAAAATGGTTTCTATACCACTGATGTAAAAGCACATAATTCCAGCTCATGAGCTGGGGATTTTGTGCCCCAGAGGAGTCTTATCAGTTTATCACCCTCATGAAAAACAGCAAAGGATTTGCTGTGTCAGTTACCAGACTGAAACCAAATTAAACATTAAAATATAACCACTGCAGAGGCAGGTATTCCAATAACCACAGGGTTTTTCTCGTAAGCATTCCCATAAATTTGCCAATTCTGGTTACAATGCAGTCAAGTAATTAGAAGTACTGCTCAGTTATGTGTAGGTCAACAACTTACAGGTAATAGAAACCACAAAGAAATTGTAAGTCAACTGGATTATCTAAGAGATGGAACATTTTTACTGCTTTGAAAAATAGCCTCTAGCGACAACCGAAAAATGCCTGAAGTACAAGGATCTTCTTTCTTCTCCTGTCACATTCAAGAACTCAGCACCAAGCTATGCTTTCTTTCCTTTGTCCTGAGCCATTCTGGCTGTTACATAAAGTGACAGATTGTGCACAGATGAATTATCACTGTGGGTACACTAGGATGTCAGATACGGGTAAGTTTTAGCATTTAACAAAAAACAAGAAGATTTCATGCATGATAGCATCCAGGGTACCTAGGTCCTCCTCCACCCCACCCGTAGTTCTTATGCCCAGAGGGAAGGAGGGGGTGTATTTCAAGATATTTAACCTGTGGTACTCCTTGACAGTTTTGCTTTAAAAAAACAAAACAAAACCATCAGCCCAAGTTTAGCTTTAACCTGGTAAGTGAATGAATCCAGCATTCAGCCAACAGAATTGACTGTTTATGTCAGTCTGAACGAAGCACAGCACTTGAACATGAATTCCTGAGCGCATCACACATCACTGAGCTGCCATACCTTCACGGGGTAAACATTTAGCAGGTTCATTTTCCACATACTATAGAGGACTTCAGAGACTTCTTGAATAATCCAGACTTCACCATAGCAAAAAGCAGAAAATCAAGTGCAAGCCAACCTTTAGACTACAGGCATAAAAAGACCTATGGTAACAATGTCAATTTTGATGTGATGCCCCAAACTAAGACTGAATTTAAAATTCTGATGTGCATACAAGTGCTTGACGAAGAAGCAAATATACCAGAAAAACATTCAAGCTTTTCTGGAAGCTTTAAAATTACAAACATGCAATCCTTAAGATAT
This sequence comes from Chionis minor, assembly GCA_013398295.1. Classification (NCBI taxonomy): domain Eukaryota; kingdom Metazoa; phylum Chordata; class Aves; order Charadriiformes; family Chionidae; genus Chionis; species Chionis minor. The sequence continues at coordinate 15,870 of VZSF01006624.1, forward strand.
TTAAGGCTTAAAAAAATTACTAAAATAGTGATCCGAGATTACTTAAGCCACCAGTACTCAGGATCTCCAAAGCTCATTCTGTAATTACAGCACAGTGTCTAAGACTATTACTTTAGGGGTTCAAAAAGAACATTTATATGAAATTTCAGTACTCATTGTTACAGGAGACACCCCAGATACCATTTGCATCATAACTTATGGGGTTTTTAATGCTTTGTTTTCAGCCCCATCATCTTAAAATCAACCTTTATCGAGTACTAAGTGTTTTACAAGGCTGCTAGTCAGCGACAGCAGCACACAAAAACAAAACCTGACTTCAGAAAATATTATCAAAGATTATCAGAAAAGATAAACTGACAGCAAAACGCAAAAAGCACAAAAAGCTGCAGAGGCATCTTCACCATAATGAAATGCAAAGCACTGAAGTGAAAGACAAGTGCATGGATGCCTAGTTGGGAATTATCTCATTCCCAAATGCTAGCAGCAGAAGTCACTGCTGTACCTTTGCTATCGTCCTGTTTTGAAGGGATGTAATGAAGTACAGTTAGAGAATATGGCTTTAATTCACTCCATCATTAAGCAACTAAAAAAAGTCTTTAGCTGTTAAAATCCTAATGAAGCATCTGAGGAATATTCTTACACATCCTTCGTCATCACCACCAAGCAATACAAAGGTAAGGCTTTCAGTTACACGCAGACAAGCACTACAATTGCACAGAATTAGCCTGTTGATTTGCACTTAATTTTTATTTTCAACTTGGATTCCCTACATATACTGCCAAATAGCAAATCCTCCCTGTATGAAAGATCAAGAAACAAGTACATGAAAAGTCTTACTGGATCTGAAACACCCGTCTAGCCTGGGAACCACCTCTAGGCATGGCCAGAGGGGTTCTGGAGGAGAACCCAAAAAGACAGGCAGATAAATGCAGCTTTCCTACAGCATCCTCCTACCTGTCAGCAACCAGCAGCTTGAAGAGTTCCTGCACAAGTAGTAATAACTTACTGTTTAATAACTCAAGAGAATTTTATTCTAAGAACTGGTCCAGTTGTTTTCTTCCAAAGGAATTACTCACATCATGTAGTTCTGAGGCTCTGTAAAACTCTGATTGGTTAATTGTGAGTTAATTACCCAGGGAAGAAACAGTTTTCAAACTACCAAATATGAAGTATCAACCACCCTGCCTGCTAAAGAGATATGAATTTGAATCTCCAGAGCAAACGTGATTTAAGAACATGTTAGGAACACCTGGAAGACACCATAAGCATGAAGGAGCAGCTACAGGGAATTAAGTCTCCATAATCACAGTGAGCCATCTGCAAGTGAACGCTTTACACCCCACTAACTAGAACTCACTGAACTTTTAGCATTTAATCATACAGAAAAACAAATGTCCTCAAAGCATACTCAAGTTGTGGAGTTATGTATTGGGACAAAGAAACATGTCAAAAAAAAAACCCCGAGTGAAATATCTTGGAGGGAAGCAGTAATTAACATCATTGCTACTGATTATGGATTGCCCATTAGAATATTTACTGGTTACTGGTTTTCGTATTGTGGAGTTCAGTAAAATCAGATGAAGCCTACAGGAGACAAGCCTTGTATCTCTCCTACTTCTAGTTAAGGCATCTCTTTACCCTGGTTATGCTGCATTATCCCAGTCTAAAGCAAGCGCTCCTCTCCTCCACCACAGCACCTGTGCAATCCAAACCAGCAGAATCTCTGATTAACAAGAAGCCTGATTAACATGGACTGACATAGCACAGTAACAGCACTCAGCATTTTTTGCTGCAAGGGATCGTCAATTTATTTTGCATGTTACATCAGCTGAATACAAAATTAGTAATGAAGGATTTGTGGACATTCAGCTAGACTGGAAGGGAAAGGAACCCTCCCTTCCCCACATGTGTGTGTGATTGCATTTGGGTTTGTGGTTTTTTTGGTTTGTTTGTTTTTGTTTTTTTTTTTAACCTATGCATACAAGAGAAACCTTGAGAGTACCATGAAGTTGCTAGTCATATAATTCATTAAATGAAGACTCATGACTAAGGGTAAATTAATTTCAACAGACAACTGCAACACAAAGAGGGACTCACAAGCCTTCCTATTGACAAGGGCCGTCCACGACCTTCATAGAACAATCCAAAACAAATCTGCATCCTGCCCAAACCTCCAAACTGAGACTCATCACTAGGTTAGGGCTAACTGGCACCATTACAGCTATTCCCGAATACCAGAAAATACTCAGTAATACAGGAACTTAATGAGACTATAATTACAGCTGACATTCCTCCGGCATTTAGTGACATCCATATTAATTAAGTTAAACATTTACAACAATGTAGTTCTAACCATTATCAAGATAGGAATAATTTTTAACTCTACAGCTCTCTTCCCCTGAATTTTTCCTCTCTTTCGGATTCCAGAGAGCAGCCTGAACTCAAGCAGCAGTTCAGGCCCAAAAAGCTTTGAGCTCTGTGGGGCTAGCGTCTTATTTTTAAAAAGTCAACCTGTTTCAAAAAGGAGGCAAGTAGAACGATGCAGCATCGCCTCTGAGATCCTACAGAAGCACAAATTCATACAGGAGTAACCAACTTCTTTGAGAACTGTGAGTACAACAGTTGTAATATGACCTTCAACGTGCTAAAGCAAGCTGGAGGCCAGAGATGGTGGGTTTCTCTGCCATGCCCATCATTTTCCTACGGAGGGAGCAACACTACGGATGGGAATCACCACCCTGATTCTCTTCAACTAGGACAGACACTCTGCAAGGCAAGATCTAGCTAAAAAGTGATTCTTCGATGTCTAAACCTGAAGAGAGCCCTCCAGGAACCCATTGTTACCAGTGGGAAGGCCACTCCACCAGGCCCAAGCATTCATTCAGCTCCTGGACCACCAGGACAGGAAGTACCACAGCAGGAATTCTCATGAGCATGCAGAAGGAGCAAAAGTGTCACCTGCTGCTGAAACCGAAACTTCACGGTCTGACAAGTATTCTGTTCTCATACAAACAACTTTCACGGTGCTGTGAAACCTACTCAAATACACTGATTTCCCTGAACATACCCAAGTGCTTAAAGGAAAACAGCAGCAACAAAATAACACCCAGGTAGCAAACTAATTACCTTGCCATTTTGAGCCACTGATACCACAAGGGTTTCTTTCCTGTAATGAATCCCAACAGTGGCCCACCATCAATGATTAAGCTACATTAGTTCAAGCGTCAACAATCCCCTAACATTAAGCATCAGTTCCTTTAGCAGGCATTGGAAGACAGCACCTACACTTTTACTGTGAACACCTTACTTTTTTAGAGCTCTTACCCTGTTCCTATTTTGGTATTTGAAATTGAATGTGCTTGGAAATGTTTATTTCGGGAAAGACTGAAGGTCACAACCTTTTAATTTTCTTACCCAGCTACGTAACAACCGCAAGCAGTTCTGAAGTTAGCTGCTTCTGACAAAGCATTTTCCCTTAGACACATTCTGACTATATTTTGGTTTCTTCCCTTATCAGTAAGGAGCACAGAATGTGACATTGCAGATATGCTGAAATGCCTCTCTTTTAAACCAGAAATTGGGACTTCAGTTCCATAACCAGTAATTATCAGTCGTCCTCTTGAAATTAATTGCTCTCATCAGGTAAGTAAAAGCTACGGAGGTTATTTGGGAGACCCAAGTAGAGGTTTGGAAGAGTATTACCACATCTCACAGAGGAAGAGAGATTATTTTTATATATGCTATTATTAATGAGACTGAGAAATGTATTTAACATGAAATTGAATATTAAATAACAGAATTATAGGAAAACCAACTAGCAGCAGATTTGGAAAGTAGAAAAACACGTCAGTGAACTAAAGAAAGCTACAACAATGAGAAGAATAGAAATAAAAAGACAAGTGAAAGCAGGAAAGGAACAGGGAGAAAAATCAGAAAATAGCAAGGAGAGCAAGGCATTAAAGAGAGAGGGGTCAGGAACCGCATGAGGGAGTGAAGAGGATAAAGGAATTATTGGCTAAAAATATACAAGAGAAAGGTAATAGCAAATGTTATTTTTTGGGTACATTTAATACAACATCTGAATAACAGAAAGACCATTTCTGGAAATGCCAGATTTCTCTGGAAAAAGAGAACTATAGGAAGGGAAAGATTAAGAAACTAAATCTACAGTGAGCAGCTGCCAAAGCCTTGCAATTTCCCTTGGCAGACCAGCACTTCAGTTCATAACCCAACGCTGTGACATCCCTGTCTTATGACGATAGCTTTTGGAAAAGAGGAAAAAAGGGAGAAAAAAAAAAAAGTGAAGTTTCAGGCTCAAGCTCACTTCTCTGCGTACGTGAGCAAAAACATCCAAGCCTATGACGACTTTCTCCTTAGTTCATGCTCCAAATACAATGTACTAGAGAAATACTTTAACCTAAGGTACCCGAAATAAAACAGTTATGTTAGCTAAGATCTTTATGTGGTAGAGCGTACCCCACTGGAAAGGGCTATGGTGGCAAAGCTAGGGTACCTCATTGCAAAACAACCCATACAGCCCTGACCTGTGCTGTCCTGCCTTTAGTAGCCATGCACAGAAGTCTCTCCACCATGTAAATTCTCTCGCCCAGAAGCACAGCAGTTCAGTATAGCACCACCGGCCCTTGGTTTAACCCCTACGGCAGCTGTCTTTCAGTAGAGGTGGGTTAAACAGTGCAGCAATTAAAAGCAAAAAGCCAGCCTACACCTGTTTTTTCCACAATCGCAACTGATCTGGTCACCGCAAGCATGAAGATTTTTTTAAAGAGTGCAGCACTCTGTGTGAGCTGCGAACAGTACAGTGCTATTTCCACTCCACAGCACAGGAAGAGAGCAAGTGAGCAAGCATCTGAGTGGGGAGGACAGACACAAAGCTAGTTTAATGACCTATCTGCATTTCAGCTGTAGTTAACAATGGCTAACACTTCATATTGTTCACTGAGAAATGCATCAGAAGCAGTAAGGATGTTGAGTTCTAAGTGTATTCCAAAAAGTCTCTGTACTTCTTGCTCCTGAATATCAATTTATCAAGTTATAAGAACTGAGAACTTTTGTTTCCAAGGTGTCTGAAAAAAATCGAAGTTTATTACTTTCTCCTTCAGTGAACAGTTCAATATCCCATTAAACGTTCGCACTGATCCCCATCGGTACATACATACTGATCTAAATCCAAAGATGTAAGTAATCTGCTTGGGCATTCATGGCAACAGGCTTTCCATTGACAAAGGCTGAACTCTGCATGTTTTAATAAAAAGCACAAATGTAGCTAACAAGACCAGTTAAATAACATTCTTCTCCTCTCACGCCATTACACATATTCCACTATTTTATTTCACAATGGGCTCCGACTAATTGCCATGAAAGGTTCTCCTACTTTGGTTGGCCAGGCTGGATGGGGCTTTGAGCAACCTGCTCTAGTGAGAGGTGTCCCTGCCCATGGCAGGGGGGTTGGAACTTGATGATCTTTAAGGTCCCTTCCAACTCTAACCATTCTATGATTCTATGATTCTATGATTCATCCTGCCCACATGTTCTTGCCTTTTCCTTTGCACTGGATCTGATGGAAAACCAAAAATTGTTACCTGCTACATACACCATGTCAACAAGTAAAAGCGAGGGCAGAAATAAGTGACTGGCAGAGGGGGAAGAGGGAGAATACGTACGTGTTTTTCATTCTAGGCTGTTTTCCCCTTCCTCACACAGGCACACGTGCCACCTCTGCTATTAGGCATAAAGTCTTCCAGGAAACACCACGCAGGAAGTTCTACCACCACCGAAAAGCAAACCTGATTTTGTTGTTGTTATTATCTGTCTGGATGTTTTGTTGCTGCTGTTTTTAAAGTGGGCAAAGGAATAAGAAAAGCAGTTAAGGAAGAAAATATTCAGGCTGTTTTTCTGGCTAATAATCATCTTTTCTAGCAATACTCGTCATGGCAGCAGGATTTCTCTTTCCCAGTCTACAGCTAAGTGTGTGTGGTACATCTGATTCAAGATTCATCGCACACTGCCAAGCAGAGGGCATGCTCAGTAAATACAGATACAAACAGACTGATATTTACCTGTGTCAGAAGTTTATCAGAACAGTTGAAGAACCACATTCCAAAGAAGATAAGCAAGCATGCAGAAAGGACAGCAGAAAAGAGAAACAAAACTAAATTATAATCACAGCTATCACGTTAAGAGATACACAACAGCAACTAGAATTAACATTAAGCCTGTTACATCAAGGTTACCTGAGAAGCAACTGAATCATTTGTGCCTACGAGCAAAGAGGTATTGACACAGATATAGCATTATCCAATTATTTTCTTCATAAAAGTATGGTTAAGCCATGGATTTGTCACCTGTGACACTGTCTGGTCCATTCAAAGGAACCCTTCAAGATAAGCACGTGGTTAACAAGAAAGAAGTCTGGTTGCAAGCTTGCTGAAAGTAATTCACACACTTGATACCAAGAGGTGCTTCCCAAAGCCCAGGTTAGCATAGGCAAGGTTAGATGTCTAGAAGATAGTATTCAGCCTCAGGCCCACTGTCCCTGCCTTTCCACTAATCACAGAAACAACCCAACACAGTGAACCTCCTGCACTAAGGTTAGCCTTTATAAATACTCTCCCCTCTCATAAAGCAGTTTTTTCAGTGGCCAGCATAAGCCAAACTCTAAAAGGAAAGCTCATAAAACAAGCCAACCAACCACAAAAAAAAAAATCTCAATCAATTCAGTGAACTAAGAGAATTCTGGTAGCTAAAAGCCATTTGGCACTCTGACTTCACAAGGTTACTCAAGCAGAGGCCCTTACAGTGAAGGAGCTTAGTAGCACCTTTTCTGGTTTTGTTTCATTCTCTTGGCTTCTAAGCCCATCCACTACTTTTTCCGCACCTCCCCCATATTCTTTTCCCTGTCCTTTCTGGTACTTTTCCCTTTGGTTTAGCAGACTGGCAGACATTAAACTTTCCAGGTGTTTCCCCCCCACCCCTGCAGAAGACACAGTTGGCAATCAAGTTCCAAGTATGAGGGTAGTGTAAGGAGATGGAGAGAGGATGAGCGCAATGGATATCAAGGATGCATAATTTATGCATGCATGCATATTTAGCTGTCTCTGCAGAGAATGGAGAAAAATTGTTTCTTCTAGCATACCACACGGAGGAAAGCTGAGATCCACAGCACACAAAATAGATCAGTCTGGCACCTTTAACAGAGCCAAAGGTACCGGGGGGGAAAAGAAAAACAAAAACCACGCAATAAAAAAAAAAAATCATTATACATTATCTTAAGCAGCACAGACTAACCCTAAAATCATTTCAAGTTCTAATATTTTTACATTTAGTTCAACAGCTCCAAAAAAGTGCTCAAAAATCTAGCAACTCCCATTGCTCTCAAGAAAAATAGCTGGATTAGGGTTTTTAAAGACCTGACCTCTGTTCAATTGCACAGCAAAAGGTACCTGAAGAAACTGGAACATTAGTGCCTTAATTCTGTTTTATCATTTGTTACAATTACTTTCTTGACAAGCTGAATTAAGAGAAAATTAGATAGTTTTCATTCTCAAATTGCTGCTCGTGCATAAAAAAGTTTTCACTAGAATTAAAAAGTATTCCACATAGCACATTTTGGTTTTTAAAGCAAGTGGTTACTCATGCTGGCTTGAGACTCCCTTCATTCACCAGTTAGGTGGATGCTTTTTTCTTCAAGACCCCTATTGTATAATAGCTTAGCTGCCTATAAACATTCACACAACAAGCACAATGTACAAATTATCTGGTTTTGCTACAAACAACTCCTCTAAATGCACAAAACCAACTTCTGCTTTTGTTTACTTCTGCAGCAGCTTAATTTTATAGCACAATGAAGTTGCCACTGTTATCAGCACTAGAAACAGGCACCCAAAATAGCAATGTAGCTTTAAAAAAAACAACCAAACAAAAAACCAACCTATCCTTTGACCATGTACATCATGTTTGAGGAAAACCACAGAGGTCATGCATATTTTTAAGCTTCCCATACTGCACACAAAAATAGGAATCAGAAGTGCACAATGCTTGTATAATCTGAAAGCCCACAGTCTCGCTGCAGGAAGGCCTAACATTATCCACACCAAGCCTGCCCCCGCAGAGTTCCTTATATGTGAAATTAACTTTTACAGTCACACTAGGACAGAAAAGCTTCCCTGTTTACAACTGGGAACTTGCACGAGAAAGATATAAAGTGTAAGTACTGGTATAGACTACTCACTGTTCTTTTCCCAAGCGTCATGGTATTCTGTGATTAATAATTCTATGATCATACAATTTAGCAGTTACTCAACCACAACAATAACTAAGGATGCCACCTTGAGAGTATCATACCTGACTGCTCTGCTCCAATACACTCACACCGCAACCTCAGCTGAACGAAACACAGCCCTGGCAGCTTTGAACCTGTTCTGCTTTTTGTTCTTTTGATGCTTCCCTTGTGTTGGGGTCTGTGGGCTTGCAGAGGCAGCTGTTCCACTAATCAGAAATACAGTCAGAAATACCTCTGGTTTGCAGAGGTCAGGCAAGCCCCTAATGATGACTTCCCCCTAGAAGATGTTTAGAGCTAGACTTCCAAGTTAAAAGCTGAACAGAAATGAAATTTAAAGAGGAAACACCAAACCAGGCCTCTGCAGAATCAAGCTACAAGAAGGTGAAACAATTCCCATTGTACATAAATGCAAAGTGGCCAGATTTGGTGTCAAAAAAAAAAGCAACTAATGCTATTAGCTACTTCCATCAACCCTCACAGGAGCCCATATATAATATCAGGGTAACACACCGCCCCACACACCTTACTGTCAGTAACATTTCATGAATATCATGTGCCAGCACAGTCTATGTCCTTGTGAATGACAGCAGAGCATCACTGTTCCTTCCTCTGACCCACTCCCCACTAAACTTCATTACTGGTTTGGTCAGCCATGGGTACAGCCGTGTTCGACTACCAGTACCAGCAGGCGCAAGCTATTCTGGACCAAAGCCATTCTGGTTTTTACTGGCTATCAAGTGGCCTCCAGACTGAACGCTGCTTCTAGCGAAACAAGCTCCTTGCAAGTAAAACCCAATTGAGCAATAGTTCAGAGCGTTAACATCTCCTGGGGGGAGATAAAGACCTCAATTTGCTCAAATTCTTCACGTTCTGCCCATTTTGTTTACTCTGCACCGTCGACGCTGAACTCCATCGCCTTTTTCCAAGGAAACGAGGACTTGACCTTCTCCCTCGGCCCCCACAAGGCCTTTCCCCCAGACCGCGCTGGCTGTAGCTGCGCTCCCTGGAGCCAACATCCACCGAGGGGAAAAATCCCCCAAGTCCCCGACGGCTCCTGGCGATTCCCGAGGGCGCTGCTTCCACGCACGCACCGCTGCTGTTAAACCCGCTGGTTTACCCCTTTCGCGTTAACCCCCCAAAAAAATAAAAAATAAAATAGGAGGAAAAGAAGCCTGAGGCCGAGAGGCGCCTTCGCCCTTCACCGAGGCGCAGGCGGGAGCGCGGCAGCGGCAGCTCAACCCCGCCACCTGCTGGCGGCTGCCGGGGGACGCCGCGCTCCCCCCGCCGCCGCGGGGACCACCCGCGCCGCCCCTCCGTACCGCCCCGGGGGGACAGGAGGGGGCAGAGTGCGTGTTCGTCTGCCCCCCCGCCCCAAACTCTCTGCACAGCTACGGATTTTGGGGAGAAAACAAACCCTCCCGGGCTGGGCGCCGGGAGAGCCGGCCCCGCCGCGGCCGCCAGGGAGCGCTACGGGCCCGGCCGCCGCCACGGGCCGGGCCCCCGTGTCCCTGCAGCCCCCCGCAGCCCACAGCGCCTGCGGAGACACCCCCCGCGCTCGGAACCGCTCGTACCGCCACTGAAAATGAATAATTATTATTATTATTAACAACAACAACAACAGCGTAAGAATAACAAATAATAGCAATACATCTTAGCTAATAGCACAAAAATCGTAAGTAGCATCAAAGTCATAAGTAATAGTAATAAATCATACATAATAATCACGAGATACCCAAATAAAATGGGATGCGGCGGACCAAGCTCTCCTTCGTTCCTCCGGAAAAGTGTTTTTAATGCACCGAGAACAGTCTGAAAACTAAAGCGCCACAGGCCAATTTTGCCCGTGTTTAGAGAGATAATGGTTAAAAGGGAAGGGGAGGGGAAGTATCTCTTTTTACACAGCGGCCGGGTGTATAAATAAGAGGATCTGGGCGCAGGGATGGCGCTTGGAGGGACCGCAGACAAAACCGGGTGGGCGAAGAGCAGGTGCTGGGGGGACGGTGAGCACACCCCAGGGACACGGGGAACTGGGATGCGCCGGGCACAGCCGTCCCCAGGCCTGGGTCACGCACCTCCTACCCTCTTCTTACATCCTCCCCCAGTCATTTCTGTGCAGCAGGGAACCTGCCTTCCCTCACAGGGTCCGAGTCCTACAGAAAATCTCAGCAATTCAATCTTTGCCCTGGGCCCATTCCCCACCAGTGTCTCCTCTCCTGGGATGCCCCGAGAAAGGGGGTGCCTCCAGGATGCCGTGCCAAACCCCGCTAGCCGGCCCCTTCCCCAGGGCATCCATCCCAGCCACTCACTACTGTTTTCAGGTCTAAAAAGAGCTCAGGGCCAAAACCTGCGTTGGTTTTCCCTCTGAGTAAATATTTGAGGCCGCGTGCATGCAGGAGAAGCCCCGATAAATCTCCCCGGTGCTCCACGTACAGGAAGCCAGCGCGGCTTTGATTGCTGGAGCCTGCTTGTGAATGGGAGCAGAGGGAGACAGTGATCCGAACCAGACATGGAACACACCATGTTTTTCTTGGGAGAGTTAACCTCCAAAACACCACGGCAGATAGGCTGGTGTACACCACGCTTGCCAAGTCGAGCTAAAACAATGCCCTCCCTTCCCTCCCTCCTCTGATCAGCGACAAAGCCACAGAGACAAGGGCAGCAAGTTACTGCTGTCACACCAGAACATCCACACTGGATGAAAAATACAATTTAAAAGGCATTTCACATTATGCCACCATGAACGGAGACATCTTTTTTTTTTTCTCCCCTTTCAAAACACTGACACAACAATATATTTAAAAATCCTTCTCCTTTCCCAGCTGTCCCGACTGCCACTTCTCCGATTAAAGTAATCCTTATATTAATTGGATTATTAGATTCCCTCCAGCGTCTTCCTGAAAGCTCCCCTAAATTTACTACTTTCCACTGCTGCGAGGTCATTAGCTTACCCACAGCAAACACATGCCCACGGCATTGCAGCTTTATTGAGAAGTGACCCTTATCCTTTGTGCCAGCCTCGCAGCATATGACCGGAAAATGAAAAATCCAAAAAGTTGTTTTAATCGAAGATGCCAAAGGGTCATTGCTCTCCACCCCCCCCCCCCCCCCCCCAAGCCCAATCCGACTTTGTTTGCTGCCAGTTACCTTTGAGCAAATACTAAAGCATTCGTGCACTCGAATCGTGCTGCTATTCCCAGGGAAACTAGGAGGAAAAAAACCAAGTCCTTGCCGAACCTAGCTTAAGAAAATAATACCCAAGTGCCCACGTGTGACACAGGCACATAAGTGAGGCTGGTACGTCATAACCCACAGATTTTAGAGAGTCTTCATTTCCAAGACTTTTTACCACTCAAATACACTTTTAAAAATCAGATTTTATGATTTTTTTTTAAAAACGTTCCTTTATGAAAAATGGCAAGCTTAAAAAAAAAAAGAAATAGAGTACTTCACTATGCAATCATTTTCAGTGCTGCTGAATATGTAATTCAGTGTTTTTCCTTCTTATGAACACCCAAACACTTGAAGGTATTGTTGTTTGGGTTTTTTTCTTCCTTGTTTTTGCTGTTTGTTTTAACAGAGCATCAGCCAACATGGCAAAGACTTGTTCTTCAACTGCCAAAAGCATCACTAGTATAAAAGTGATGTCAGCACGGTTTTGTTAGTGAAGTTGGCTTTCCCTCTGAAGAGGCAGAACATACACATTGCCAGGTCAAGCATTAATGGAAACTATTGTTAGTTTACTTAGGCCAGCAGCGTGAAAGCTCATAAGACAAGACAACACCATCAAAAGAGATCTGGGATCACCTCAATCACTACAACTCACTACCTCTGAAGATTCACATGCTCAGATATCCAAGCAACTCAAGACATTTTTGTGATTAAAAGATTCAGCCTTGACTTTTTTGTGCTCCTCCATCTCACCTTTCCCCTCACTGACTTACCCACACACACACTAGAACAAGGTATTTTGCAGAAAAAGATGTGCCTGCAAGATTGTGAACTCAATGAAAAATAGGCATTTTCTGCTTCCAAATTTAGTCATGAATCAACTGTCATAACAGGATTTGACACAAGAGCCTGAATCTTTTGTTATTGTGCCAAGCCAGAGTTTTATCTACTACTGTAGTTTCAATACTGCCTGTAGACTCCATGAGTTATCTGATCAAAACCATATTTATACTTTTAATTACCAAAGCAGTATTTTATTCAGTTATCTTAGTGAATTGGCTTAATTTTCCCTGTTACTTTGTCAAGTTTTTTTTCCCACTGTCTACTTCATATGAAATTATGAGAAAACTCTCTGAAAATGAACCTTGACCAGGATACACAGGAAGAGGAATACTGAAGGGTAAGCATTCTTAGTTGTCCAAATGTCTTTTGCTACAGGTTCTACAAGTTAGAGAATTGAAGCTTATGCCTTCAAGGTATGGGAGAGAGTAATGACATGGTAGGTCCAATAGAAAGAAAAAAAGCAATTGGGAAGTAGCTAAAATGGAAGCCTTGGAAACCACTTAGTAGATGCTACCAACCGCTGAATAATAGAAAAATTTAGATTGGAAGGGTTCTTTGGAGTTCACCTAGACCAACCACTCAAAGGAGGGCTAAGTTCAAAGTTACATCAGGTTGCCTTCTAAAGCAATTCAACAAGAGCCCAAAGTTCACAAGCACTACTCCCCTGACAGACCACCACAAGTTGGAAGGTGCCACCTGAAAGACTCAGCCTCAGGAATGCTGAAGAACAGTAAAACGGTGCAGACTTCATACGGACCTTGCAATTTAGATTAAAGGCCACGTGTTTGTGAGCCCCCCTCACCCCCAGCTAAAACAGCACGACTTATTTTCTGAAACAGCAGAAAGGACAAGAACAGAGCATCAGAAGAAATAGCAATTGGTTCCCAAAATATTACAGCTCTATGATACGAGAACCAGGAGAAACTGTGTGGCTCATCAAAAGTACAGCTTCAAAAAGTACAGCAGGCAACTCCTCAAAACACACCTTACACTGTGTACACCTTAAGCTGTATTTTAAAAATTACTTCCACTGCAACAGTGGTAGCCTTTAGTATGTCTCACACATTTTCTTGCAACAGTTTAAGCTAAGACATCATACTAGCCTGAAAAATAAAAAGTAAACATAATCCCTCTCCCTCCCAGATGTTTTTAAGGGAGAAAAGTCATGTTCTCTCAGTCTTCCACTGGCAAGGGTAAAGCAGGCAGCAGCTGAAGAGAACATGAAACCTTTTCAGAAGTGCGCAAATTAAGTTTGAACTGTGGGGCAAGGGGGCAGAGTATCAAAGTGAAAACTGACAGTGAAGAGAGGACCAAGCAGACCAGGGACACACAAGGCAACTGGTTCTGTAGTACCGTCTCAGATGAAACCCCGCACGCTACCTTGCAAATGACCAGGTTCTAGTTCCAACCCCCTCAGAACCGCAAGAGACAGTGTAACTGTACGACCAGATCATGCTAATAAGATCTAATTATGTATTTAAAACCGACAGTCACAACAATTATGTTTGGATGATGGTATAGATATGGTTGGATGCGGTATTAGGTATGATGTCATGGTCTGGGGTGCAGAGAGCATTGAAAGAAGGCTATATCCAAAATGGCAAGATAGATCCTATCTAAAAAACAACTCCAAGAGACATCCAAAACATTAATGCTCTGAAGACTGCAGGCTTAAGACTAAGTAGGATCCATTTTAAAAATGCCGAGTCTGTTTAACAGGCAGCTACAGGTAATATTAAGAAAAGGCAAGCAAGAGAGTACTTTAGTCTTAACTTTAAGTTAAAAACCTGCCTATGAATCTACATGAGTTTTATGTAGAACAGCTCTGGTGCTGTTCCATAACACTGAAATGACCACTTTTACAAAAAGTCCAACACCTGTGTATCTTGGGACTATTTCCTCCATAACATATCACTCCATGAGCACTGTTTCATCCAAATGTTTAGATGAAGGCTGCCTGAATTAAACCACCAGTAACGAGTTTGTTGAGGTGCAGATATATATATTTAATCAATAACTCAGTGCGTACTGGTTACACTCACTTCTGGAACTCAAAAGCAAAATAAAGCAGAAAATGAGAACAGAAACATTGAAATTAAAGAGATGTAGAAAAGAATTTAAGAGACAAATGAATGTTGCCAATATCTACAGTTCAGAGAAACAACATAGAAGAAAGCAAAGTGTGTGAAGCATTAAGACTATATAAATGAACTGGAAACATATATTAACCTTGCAGTATGCCATTTAACATTATTCTCAAAATGTCCGTGTTACACAACTACAATTTTAAGTATTTTTCAGTCTATTGAGAGCTAGTTACTTTTTGAATCCCAAGCACTATTGCAGGCACCCACTGCCAATAGTAACCACACACTTAAATAAATGTCTTTCTGTAGCTTCTATGAGTTAAAGACGGACATTTCTACTGTTTCAATAACTTGATGGTCACAAACTTACGATTAAGTTTTCTTTTACTTTCAATGCTAGTTGTGGTACTCCAGACTGAGCTCTAACAGCAAGGTTAGAGACATGCTAGAAATGTTTGCAATACATGTTTGCTGAGGTTAAGAATAGCCCAAAGATAAGCACTTGCCTAAACTTGGCAGTTATGAACTGGGACTCTACACAAGCACAAAACATTCTGCTGATGCTCAGACTCATTTGTTCTCAAACACTGACTGTCCCGGCTCCAAAGCCATACAAAAGTTTAATGAAGTGACAATCCCCTGCTGTCACACAAGTTTCGAGAGATTCAGGTCACAGGAAAAAAAAAAAAGTGGGTAATTTGACACAACAGGAACTCACTGAAGAGAATTAGATAATAGGTGCTGGGAGTTGGGTTTTTCCCATCATCAAGATAAAAATCCTATTTTTTTGCCCAGCATTAAAACAAAAGGCTCACACTTGGTATCAGCAAATGTGTGTATACTTGATCCCTGAATCTTGTGAAGGATCTAAAGAAAACCTCTGATAAACCTGTTCTTTTCAGGGGAGTCACCGTTCACAATCATTTCTTTCCCAAAGCTCTCAGAAGCTTGAAACATCTTAGGACAGTCTTACCTTTACATGCATCCACATTAAAACTAAACTTGGAGGGGCAGGTTAGCAGGAAAAGGAGAGGAGCTGCAACGCATACAACGTCATCCACAGCCATTAGTAAGTCTGCCTTTCATCGGCAAGAGTGGCATATTGAATCCACCTTCATTAACAGCACAGAACTTCCCACAGCATTTGTGGGAAATACCAGTTTTGCTAATTTAGCATTACTGGATCTCACATGCCACCTATACCATTTCTCCTGAAGCCACCATAATCCTACAGTTACTAGAAAAAGTCATGGCAGCAATAAAAGAATTCCCATAAAACACAGCCATTTTGTTTACAAGTGAAACATGTAGTTTTTTACATTTCACTTTCAAAAATAAAGTATATTTAAGGCCTTGTATGTACCAGAAGAGCCCATCGGACTCAGTCTATTTAAAACTTGATATAAGAACCTTCATAAACACCACTAACAGTAACTTAAGTAAGAGTAATTGTACCTCTGCTCTGCATTAATTTATCACCAGTTAGCATAACACGCACAGGTCCATTATGTTCAAATGCTTCCATATTAGAAGGCTGTACTGAATCATTTTTCAACTGATTGTAATTAAACAACTTTTCCCTAGAACTGGTGATAAGTTTCTGAACACAGACCATGCACATTGGAACAGATTTTTCACCTAAATAAGGCGGACATTAAAATTCTTTCGTCTTCTTCCCTTTTTTCATAGGTTATTACTGGGAATTACCCATGTCTTCATTCAACTTAAAAGCAAAACCAGAAACAATGGCATTTTGGTCTCTGAAAATACAAGCTGGTTCTATTTTCAGTAAAATAGCACTGTTTCTCATCAGTATGCACAACCATTGCACTGCCATTATATTTTACAATCATTAAGAAAACAGAACTTCCAAATTAACAAAGGGCAGACATGACAATCTGGGTATTTCCTAGTCACATGTAATGGACAAAAATTAAATGATCACAATTTTAGACCCAAGCTTTACCTTATTAACTGTCTCCCCATCTGCACACACAACATACTTTAGACTTTTCATTCTTCTCTAAAATAGCTGCATCTCAGAATTAGCTTTCAATGGAAAGTTACTCTAGCTAATGATGGATACTACCACTATAAATACCTACTGGAAATAAAGTGTTGAATAAATTGTTAAGCTAAATCAAAGACTTATTTTTGTCCTCAGATTGACTCTCTGAACACCCTAACCATAACCAACAGTATGATCCACAACTAGTAGCTACTAAAAATGCCAACAGAAAACATGAGAATTAAGAAAAAGGCTAGGATTTGGAAAGGCAGAGCTATAAATATTCAGCACATACCAAAACACAGGAACGCATCAATACAAAATAGTAAAAGTTACACGTAGAGCATAGAGAATCTCAAATACTTTTATTCCTTTCTTACCCTAAAGAGCATAGAAAAAAGTGAGAATCTCATTCAGCTTCTCTCCCCCCATACCATAGGATACAAGTCTCATGTTTTCATCTAGGTAATTACTACTTTTGTCTTTTGTGAATTACAGCGTCACCCATTTCCAACTGAAACCAATGCATTTATTAACTTAAGCAAGAAAGATTCGGGCTTCAAGTCATTGAGTATTTCAGAAATCTAGGTTAGCCCAGCTATAATTAGTATTCTTGATGATTTAAACATGGTTTGATGATTACTAAATTCATCATCTTTAAATAAATACTTCTGACTCAGCATCAGTGGAATAGAGACATTTTCATCAACTAATTTAGCTTAAGACATTTTGGCAAGCAAGAATAGGAAAGAACCAATAGCTTTTATAAGATCAGTGAAGGCAGGAATAGGCATGCAAGCATGTTAACAAGTAAAAGGGAAAATATTATCATGAAACTGAATCCAGAATCACTGCAGACAATTGTTCCCATACTCCAGTGTTTTGCATTTTAAAGTGAGTAATCAGTAAGCAGACACTACATAGACAAAAAGTCCTTATCTAAGTATTCAGGTAAGGTACCTACCCTTTTCTTATTATGATTAAAAACTAACATGCTTTAGAAGTCAAGTCCTATCTTGTAGAAGCTAACAGAATATAAAATGGAAAACATTTATTTCAATACTTAGTGGTCAAAGAGGATGAAGCTAATGACTTCTGAATTAAAGATTTAATCCTATAATGGAGCCACAGTGTTCAATTGCCAATGATGAGCAGGAGTCATCTCAGCAAGTCACCTGCTAAGCAAGCCACGACACAATACAAAAATAAAAAGCACTCTGTATCCATAGTGGAAGAACATACAAACATTGAAAGGACATATGCCCACTAAGATCTTCAGCAAACAAAAACCAAAATCAGGTACCAGAATTATTTCATCAGTTCATTATTGTCCAGAATTGAGACCTTCACACAGCTCTCAAAGATCTGACCCATATTCAACAGCCAGATCCAGAACTTTACAGGTCACCTGAACTACAAAATCTTGTTTCCAATACACTGGTGTCACACAAGGCTGACTCTCACTCTTTCTAAGCAGTCACAAAAAGGATATTTTTTTCCCCAAAGATTCATATAATCCTATATACTAGATTATTGATAATACATACACACCCCAACAATTGCAGCAGAACACGAGTCATTTTGCATATCAAGTCTTGAAGTCTGTTTTGTCTACAGACTCCTTGGAAACTTGGTTTGCATAACACATTCTTTCCAAAAGACTCCTCTGCTGAAACTAATATATGGTGATTTGTTTTGGGGGTTTTTTTTGTTTGTTTGTTTTATTCAAGGAGAGGCAGTTCTCTTCCAGTTTCAAAAACTCAATCTAAATTTTTTTTTATCTCGAATTCAACAGAGGACCCTTCCTTCCATCTTCATGAGGCAGGCAAACACACCTTTCCACCCAAACAGATTTTACCTGAAAGCAGTTCTTTTCAGGTTCCCCAACCCACTCAGCTTTTATACATCACATTGACTTATTTATTCCACATTGCACATTAAGATATCAGAGACCTTTAACTCTCTTTTCTAGTGTTACATCAGTCTTCAGCTACTAGGCTGCATACCGTTCCTCAAATAGCACAAGCCATTCAGTTTTTTTAGCTGTACGCACACATGAAGCAAACCATTCCCCATTTTCCCCCTACATCAGTTGCTTTAAAATAGATGAGACCTTAGAATGATGCTGAGTGTCTAATGTGAGCTTCTCCAGAGGCCTGACCATATTTTAAAAATAAAAAAAGGTGACAAGCGTATCTGTACTGGGCACAAGGATATGGCTGAATACAATAGCAACCTATTTACACAATGCCTGTGACATTTTGAAACAGCCTTGCAGCAAAATACCTGAGGCTCTACAGAGCACAACAGCATCAAATGCTTATTCACATGCTTACTGCAAGTAGCTTTCCACTTTTCCTGGTGGGGGTTTGTTGGGTTTTTTGTTTTTTTCCAGTGATTATTTCCTCCAGCCAAACAGGTGGCTGAGAGAATTCACCAAAGCAAAATATTTTTTAAAAGCTGACAACTTACATAAGGTTAGACAATATTAAAGAACAGTTTAAGTATCAAGAATGTTTTATGAATTATAGCTTTTGTTCAGATTAAGTTTTTACGTCATTAAGGAGAAACTTATTACAGGTTTAATATGATTTGCAACCCCCAGTAAATCAAAACACAGGACTATCCCAGGCACTGGAGACACTTAATTACACGCTGCTTGTCTGGATTTTTCTTTAGAGCACGCATTCAGGGAGAAGGCTTCAAGGTCAGATTTAGGACCCTGAATTTTGCATAAGTATTCTAAAAATGAAGCGTAAAAATAATAAATAAGTGACAATACACTACCAAAAAGACTTCATTAACAGTCTGAAAATCCACTTAGTAGAAGTCTAGCAGGGGAACAACGCCGTCAAACACAGTACGCCCACTTAGAGCTGTGTTTTAATTCAAATTTCATCTCCTAAATGATATATATTCAATGTTAGTTAAAACACAGTGTCATCTCGGACTTTGGACTTTCTAGAAGCCACAGCATCTGTAAATCTTTACATTAAAATAATTTTCCATCATAACACCAAGTTCCTTATGCTTTTCATCAGCACAATACATTTGAAAACTGGAGTCAGTACCTCCTGAATGATCTCAGATGTTCAATTTTTGAGCTTGAGTAAGTAGATATTTTTTTCAAAGAGCCTCAGCATCTCTTCTCAGACTACATGGCTGGCCACAAGGACCAGCACCACCTCAGCACTTTGGGAAACACAGGCAGCACCAGCCGCCTCCTCCTGCTCCTCTCTGATCAGGGTGAAAACCTGTTAGGAGAATATATACGTATGTGGGGGGACACACATACCCCCCAGAATATGGGTACCCCTGTAACTGGCCTTGGGCTCGCTCTCAGTGGCCCTCACAGCTGGACCCAGACCTCCGGTCTCCCCAGGTGCCAGCCCCCTCACAAACACACCAACACACTCCCTACCGATCCCTCTAGGATCTGGCCTTGGACTCTTGGTCTAGCCAGCAGCTGGCCCCCAGAGCCTCTTGCCTCTAGTTAACTTCGTGCACAGATACAGAAACAAACAAGGGTCTCACCAGACCCCACGCTCTGCCCAGCAGCTGGCCTGGACACCCAGGTGCTCCAGACCCCAGGTTCTCCCCAGCAGCTGGCCTGGACACCCAGGTGCTCCAGACCCCAGGTTCTCCCCAGCAGCTGGCCTGGACACCCAGGTGCTCCAGACCCCACGCTCTCCCCAGCAGCTGGCCTGGACACCCAGGTCCTCCAGTAGCCAGCTCCTCCAGCTGTCTCATAGAATCATAGAATGGTTAGAGTTGGAAGGGACCATGTTTCATGCAGAAACACACATGTTTTGCCCGGATTTCACGGCTGCTCAAGTCTTTTCCCTGGCTAGTCCTGCTTCATAGTCCCTGCTGATCACACAGGGCCACACGTACCCATCACCCACGGTCCGACTCCAGCTGCTGGCACCGCATCCGCCATAGGCACAGAGTAGGCAGCCCCTTAATGAGGAGACAGGACAGACTGCACTGATGGGGCCAGGCATGGCCAGACAAACAGACTGTCCAGCCACCTGCTTACACACAGCCAGCCCATTTTATCCCTTTGCCCCTCTGTTTTCCCCCTAGCTGTTCCTTTCCCCCACCGTGGTCCGTCCCCTAAGCATCCTGTGCTGAGTTGTGTACGATCCCAAAATGTTCTTCCCTGCACCCCACCATAAGTCCCACAGTGACCCCATCCCCCCTTCCCAATCTGCAAGCTGACCCCACCGAGCCTCTGTGTTTACTCATCAAGGTGTCTGTCACCCAGGTCCTCGGGGCTGATGATCTCCAGTGACAGCCCTGCCAGGAGCCAGGTCAGGGGGCTCGTTTCTCCCAGGAGGTCACGGTGGTTCCCCTGCCTGCCACTGTGCCTCAGGGCTTCTCGGTGTGCACACAGGCGAGCTTTTTAATCACATAACCTATCACCCTTAATATTTCCAGACTGAACATCCAAAGCCATTCCAAGAGCATTTATCAAAGCCATGAAAAATAACATTTCAAAGTTCAAAGCTAATGTGTTTGGAAAATCATCATGTCCACCACTTGTTTTAAGTTGTGGGGTTTTAGATTAAAAAACACAAGCACATCATTTATCAGATTTACTTACTCAAGCTGTTGCTCTTAAGTGTCAGGTGCTTGCTCATGTGTAATCCTAATAAACGTTTTCCAACAGTTATCAGGACACTTAAGTAATACAAAAAGCACCACATACCTTGTTGACCATATCATATTATATTTGCTTTATAAACACTCATGACTGTTAATGTTATTGCTAAGCAACTGGACTATCTACTATACAGTATTTGCATAGCACTGTCTATCAGCAAACAAATGATTTTGAACTCTTAGTTCACAATTCAGAATTACACACATAAATAACACCAAATAGATTTTTTTAACTTCTGATAAATTGTCCATGATCCAGTGACAAAAAACACATTCAGCACTAGCATTTAAAAGACTGAAACTGTGAAGAGATTAAAAAGTAGAGGAGGTTTGCTTGTATGGTAGATGACAGGAAAGCTGAAGTTTTAATTATACAGCAGCTCTGCAAGGTAGAGGAAGCCAAACTAAAGACATTATCTGGAATTTTCCACGTACCAATTTATGCTTAGAAAGTGAGGGAACTCAGCTCTCCTTATTAGCTGTTACAGCTGCTGCAAAGATGCAAATCTGCTAATGCAGAAGAAAAAGGAAGAGGAACAGACAAAGAGGAACCAGGGCTGTGTTTCTTACATTACAACTGAAAAACTGCTCTCTCCCATCACCTCCCACGTATCACCTTTGCGAGTAACCCCAATTCTGTCCCTTCTCGACCAATACATGGTGTGATAGCTCTTTCGGATGTCTTTTCATTTCCATTTTCTCTGAAAAGCAGAGGTTTATTTTTATTTGAATTTATAACCTCAGCTTTTCCAAATTATTTGACGCCAATGACATAATTTACAATATGACAAAACAGCTACTATTACTGAATTATACTCTAACGCCCCCTCCCTGAGTTCCACTGATGTTAAATGGTGCATTCCCTTGTGCAAGAAAATCACAAATCAGTTCATATTCTGAGAGAGCAGTGAGCTTGGTCAGACCAGCTGAGTGAGGGCACATGGCTGGGCAACCAAACCAGGTTCCTGCAGGGTTTATACAGGGAACAACATTTTAACAGCTGAATTTCAGTGAGGGGCTCTGAACATCCAACATAAACAAGTCGTGGTCTTATCACCGCAATGATGAGCTGAAACCCTGTCAGTTACAGCTATAGAAAGGTCAAATACACAGCAAGAGTCAGCACAGTGTTTTAAAATGGCCCGTTCTTCCATGCAGAAGCATCATCTCTGTTGTATGGCATAAGCAGCCATACACCAGCTGAACAGCAGCAGGAGCTCACATATTCCTGTTACTGTCAGGTCAAAACAGTGGGTTATTTTAGAACTACTCCACAAGAGAAACGTTTAAAATAGACAGATGAATGATATGAATTTGGAGTGGTGGGTGAGACTACAAAAATTCTGATTACCAAGCGTCTGGAATTGAATGCTCTACTAGCTAGAGATTAACCCAAATATTAGTTAGGCAGGTTTTTCTAAGCATGGAGCTTCAGAGAGTCTATGGCTGCCCACACAACCATATGTTTAGGTTATACCAGGCTTTGCCAACACAAATAGCTTTATTTTTTGGTTTGATCCTTCCCTTATCATTATTGATTTCTCACCTGTACTATTATCAGGGAAGCTGTGGCATCACTGTTAACAGCCTACAGCTCAACATGGACATGAGTGCAAAGAATCACACACAAGAAGATATACAACAAAGATCACGGAAGAGAACATACAATGGATTTAAGCCGTTCTTACACAAACACTGACATGTTAGCACTGTTTGTGAAGTTTCTAGAACAGAGAATATCTTTTCTGTCTCAAGCATGAGAGAGAAAGCTTCAGTTTGCTTGTAAAGTCCACATTACAACAGCTGGGGAAGAGGGAGGAAGAAGTGGCAAGAAGGATGTCATACCCACCAAGTGGAAGTGGGTAGCCAAAACAGGAGAATATTGCTACCCTTTTAAAAAGTGGGGGGGGGAAATCTTCCATGACGACACTCTTAAAATTTTAAAGTATACGGCTAACAGCAAGAAATAGAAGTAGACAGAGCAAGGCTGAGGACAAAGGACACAACTCTGTACCCCTCCAGTCCTACAATGTCTAATTAACATGCACTGCACCAGTAAAAACATGTTCCCAGTAGAAGAATTAATTTAAATGATCGCTTCCTCAGGTTAAATAGTTTTATGAAACAATACACATTTAATATTTACACAATGACACTACCTGGCTTCACACAGGTCTGAAGTATCTGCGGATAATGGACTACACAACTCTGTTTTCGTGGTAAAATCTAAGGGATTCTGGATATTACATCTCTGAATTTCTCCAGGGAGAGTTGGGGAAATAGAAGCGGAAGACAGACAGATCCTTAAAATACATTACATATGCTTACTCAGATCAAGTCACATGCTTCTAAATCATATAAACACAAATTATTTTTTAATATAATAGAAGGGAAGCAAAGCATCCACGTTCAGTGTCAACAGAAAACTACTCACGTGCTGATATACTGGGATAATTTTATTATTAGAATGTAATGGTGTCAAATTTGTACTGGTTTAATTCCATTACCAAAATAACAAGTTGGGCCAAATTTAACACGAAGTCCTGGCACATGCAGATTATGCTAGAACTTGGATATCACAGTGGTAACATGACACATGAAAAGAGGCCTTTCAATAAGGTATCTTTAGATACATGTAAGTTCCACATGGCCTAAAATTCTCAGAAAGAAATATTAGAGAAAGAATTAAGAGAATTTCACCAATATCAATGTTGTTGATCCAAGAAACAAGAATTTAAAAATCCCTAGTCAAACTTCCATGGTTTCACCACTCAGGTTACAGAGGAAATGACTACCCTAACATCACTCAGTATCTGTTAGACTCACATCAGTGTTATTTTAACTATTCTTTGTGATGATTCTCCTTCCATGTAAAATCACAAGTGTAGTACTTAGTTCAAAGTATACGTATGACAGAAGGAAAACAAAGTCTTTATGGGTCAGCAAAGACCATTCCCTATTATTGCTTACACTGTCAGTCCTATTTTAAAAGGCAGTCAACAAGACTTCAGTAAATTGAGGTTCCTTTATTGTAACAACTAATCTGCTAAGAACAACTTTTACTTGGTCTACATAACATCAAAGTAAGTCTAGAAAAAGGATTATAGAAAACAAGAGCTCCAGCCTCAGATTTATGTTAGCAGAATTAAAAAGTTACAATCAAGCTGCATAAGATGTTAAGTCATGTATCTGTACAAGCAGAAAGCACGTATTTCTGCATGTGAAGCACCATCTGCAAGCAATAAACGTCTCTATCTTATTCTGGCCTCCGGGAACATGAATAATGGCCTTTCACACAAAAGAAACACAGCTGGAGGGGGTGCCAAGATAAACCTGAAGTACTTGTGTTTACTGTACCAAGTCCTACACAACCAACAAGGGTTCCCAGGAATAGCCTCTCCTGGAAGCCTGCATCTCGCTTCCCCCTACACATGCTCCAAACTACACCTCCTATTCTGACATGCTGAAACAAACAGGTTTCGTGTAACCCAAAAGCTGTTAATATGCCCCAGGAAGAGACGAGGAAGAGAGCTCTCCAGTCGAGATGTTAGAACAGACCCTCTCAACAGCACTAGCAGGAATATAGCATTTGGGGAAAAAACACTGTCCTACACACTGTCACCCTTCCAAGCAACAGCTATGTCACATAATCACATGTTTAGAGTCAGAAGGTACCCCATAATTTGCAAAACAAATAAAACAGGGAACTATGTCTCCCAGAAATACTGACATGCCCTTTCAAGTGCACATCAGCTCACACAGCATAGAGACAAAGATTCCCAAAAGGTAAGACACCACAAGTTGGTAACAACATTAGATAGTACCTGTCTATCCATAAGGACCACGATGTATCTATGAAAATTCAGAAGTCACCCCTCAGGCGGGCTGCGCTGCAGTAACAGGTCCTCTGTTAATGCCATATAGAGTTCTTATGCCCTCCCCACAAACAGGAAATTAAAGTGGTATTAATGAATCCTCCTGAGTCCTTAGATGAATGAAAGGTCTTTTTATGAAAAAAAAAATCTTTTTATAGATTGCCTCAGGACTCTAAAGCATCTCCTCAAAATAGAAATCTTCAGTCGACACTCTTCTAAGTACAAAAGTAAGAGAGACTTCAGCATCCGAATCCACTTCTAAAGGAAAATGGATTCAATAATTTTTTCAATTTCAGTAATTTTTTTCCCATCCAGGGGGACCTCTGGTCTTGGTCTTATATAGTGCTATGGTTGTGACTGTGAAATACTGTAGTTGACAGTATCTGAAGTTTAGAAAGAACTGAAAAATTAAGTTGTGGATCATGTTATGTCATTACCATTTCTAGAGGATGATTCCACCTTTGTCAAGCCCTAGCCCACTTTATTCCAAGTTTCACTGAGCTCACTCGCTCAGGTACTAAGCCATAGGAGTGGCAAAGCCACCTCTCAATAAGTACACCTATTATTTTATTTTTTGTAAAAAAAAAAAAAACACAGAAAACCAAACCACATTTACAAACACTTATTCTGAACCATGCTTGCACATCTTTAAACAAGTTCGTAACGTATCTATTCTTCATCACTGCAACAGCTACCACGAGCAAGCAGATTCAGCAACTTATTTCTTTAGGCTTCAAAATTTCAGATGGAGAACTAAATCCACCGAACACCACAAATGGTTTAAAACTCCATACTGCTTACATCAGCCATCTCTTTTACTTAAAATGCAAATCAATGACCAGCAAAACACCGTTAATACTTTACTTAAAAATGAAAGAATTAACTGACTTAATGCCTTGTTAATCAGTCTGTGCTCAGCATTTAAACCTCACCGCCCTTACAGGGCAAGAGCATTCAGGTCAAGTCAAAAAAGCAGCACGCAGGAGTAACAGATGGCAAAAAAAAAAAAAAAATCTTCCTACAGCCCGATCTAGTGACAGAGGAGCACCACCGCTGCAGTGACTGATCACCACTCCTTGTGGGGACAAACCCATTCAATTACATATCAGTGCAAAACATCACAAATGTAGTATACAAGTATTTTTTGGAAAGGGAGAGGAAAAGTTATTTTAAAGCCCTTATCTATTTAACGATTAGATGTTGGGTTTGATGGACTTTAAAGTCAAAAGGAAGAAATTAAAGTTCAGAGTCCCCAAAGCTGTTTACAAAAGTAGTATTCTACACCAACACACTATATTTATCTGTGGAAATACACAAATGTATCTATATATCTATCTATATAGACAGACATATAATCTCACTTGCCCAGAAAAATATACCTGATACTCCAACGTGCTCTTACAGACTGCAGGAGTTTGGACTGATATAACTTCATGCTTTAAACTTACCAAGCACTTAAGAAGATACCAAAAGTCATGATTTTTAAGCTGTAGAAAACAATACCCTCTCTCACTGAATGTCCTCACTTTAAAAATAGTCATCTGCATCCTTAACTCAACCTCCTTATAACCAGAGGAATAGCTTCCCCTGGAATCCTCACAGAACTCGTTATCTTAGTCTGCTTTCTGCAGGCAATCACATTAGTTGCTTTAAGTTTGAGCTTATTTTGGGTTTAGCTTTCATTTTAAAGGTCAGTATGAGCATCTAGTGCTATGAAGCAGCTCTTTAAATACATTTAAGACATCAGAATTTAGTTTACCACTTTTCTTCCACCCTTCAATATAAATGTCACACAATATACAGTATCATCTTCAAACCCCAACAATATACTGTTATTCAACTATAGATCCCTTTAACCTGACAGATACATGCTTGTGTGCGTATATATATACACACACCAACACAGATATTACTCATGAGTTGGAAAGATGTATTTTGATTTCTTCTATAAATAGGAGCATAACATTTGATATAAAACACTGAAAATACATATTTAGTTCCCTTACCTGCAAGAAGGCTTTAATTTAGCAAGAGGCTAGCAAATTCACAGCTAAAGCTGTAAAGTACAGCAGAGAAAAAACCCCAAACTTTCAAATGTTTAACTAGAAAAAAATAAAAACCTTTCTACCACCTTTACGGGAGGAAGACATTACTATAAACCCAGTCAAAAAAATAAGGTCAGTGTGCTAAATAAGACAGCAACTAGGCAAAAAGGACAGAGGGCTTATTAAAAGTAGGTGGTCTTCTCTAGCAAGGCCTCACACCATTCACAAATACAAATTATTGCTTTTAAAAAAAACAAACCCTCAAGCTGTGGGAAAGAAAACAGGGGAAAATCCCCAGTCTTTGAAGATAATTATTTTTGTGTCCTGTTGAAAAGAAACATTTTATCATATATGATACTGGACTTCATACTATGCATCTCAAACTCTACCTCAGTGGGATTTTTGTCTTGAAATCCTCGTACGACAGCCTATGCTTAGCCAGAATTTTGAGGGAACAATTTTCAACTTCAGGCACAAATGAAGAGGTTCAAGATCATTTGGGATGCAGACAAAAACCCTTGCCTTATAAACCAAATTAATTAGTGCTTGTACTAAATACCGTCCATGGCTCTCATTTAACAAGCAAAGTCTCATTCTTTGCATTGAGGAAAAAAACGGGGAAAAAGTGACATCCTGAATTATTTTAAACAGACTAAACTGAAGTTTAGAATTAAGGGGGTAGGTGGAAACAGCATTAATAGCATGTTACAGTCATAAATCCAGGTTAAAAGGTAGATTCCTGTATTTTGATACTTTAAAAAAAAAGCCTCGACCTGTATCAAGATTTGTGTATTTCATAAACTACTTTACAGCTCATTTTGAAAGCAATGAATTTTCCAGTTTTCTCTAACCTGCAAGGATTGTCTGATGGGTGGGGGGAGTTTGCCAAGTAAATAAAATCTCCTCATTGTGCCAGAAATTAAAGAGGAAACACAGGGGCAAAGAAGAGAGAAAGAAATATGGGACTCTTGGCAGTTTTACTGTATTTGCTTTTAGCTAAACCAGAAAAAAAGCTCCTTTAGGCAAGAACACACGCCTTGCAGAAAGCCAGCCACTATGTGATTTAGCCCAGTGCAGTCTATGTAAAAAGTTTTCCGCAGAGGAGTGTCCTTAGAATAACTGAATATCAGATGCCAATCAAACTGGTGAGACTATTCACCCAAGGCCTTACACAACGTGGTTCTCAAGTATCTCCAATCTAGCAGCCTGCACTCTGTGCGAAGAAACAAATACGAACGGCTAGTCACATGGTAACATCTTGCATATACTTCAGTTTTTACGTAAAGACAGAAAGGAGAGTTTCTTTATAAAGTACACTGAATCACAGAGCAAGCCAGATTTTGAAACAGTAGGCGCTCCAAGAGGGACACAAAACAGACGGTAGTTCAGGGTGACAAAATGTGACAATATAAACCATTTGCTGCTTAAGTGTAAAGGCAAGCGAAGAGCCTAGATTTATCTCATCCATTCATATACAGCGTTCAAGCCCTCAGAAAAATGTTTTAACTTATAAGGAATGGGCAAGGGGCATAGCCCTTTGTATCATTATTATATTGCCACCGAGATTACGATTTGAAAAAAAAGTCTTTGGAGGAGGCAGAAAATTCATCTGAAACAATAACTAAAGTTCAACTACAAGCAGGAATTTGGGTGTTAAGATTACCTGGAGAGACAAGCAAAATGCCCTGCAGCTGAAGTACAGCCACACTGGAAGCACTGGTTTGACTGCTAGCCACAGAGATACACTCCAGTATTCCAAGTAATACGTATTTTTGGAGAACAATGTGAGGATTGATACGGGGACAAAAGTTTCCTTGATTTTTCTTCAGCATTTATTCCCTGAACCACCACAGAATTACTGTTCATCTTTCTCATCTGCAAAACTGCTTTATTAAAAAAACAGTTCTGAGCTAGTTAAAAAGGAAGTATTACAGAGACCTGACTAGTGTACTCCTTCAGCAGGGATAGATGGGAAAGTCTCCAAACTAGAGGCAAGTACACTGAAGAACAGCTAAAAAAATTTTGATAAAATTTAACATTAATACAATGGAACAAATACTTAAAAGATATCACCAGTACCAGTATAAAGGGAACAAAAATGTCAATACAGAAATCACTTCTTGGAACGCTCTGCAGCATAATACATAAAAGAAGGCATTATTGTTCCCTAAAATACGCAAAAGAAAATAGCTGCATTGGGTGCTTTGCAAATACTGTTTAAGAAGGTACAGAGCTGAATTAAGCAACTTATCAAAAATATTAGTTGTGTTCTAGGATACTATAGAGGTAAAACTAAGAAGAGATTACCACATGAAAAGCTAAAATATTTGTTATAGCCCATTCTCATTTTTACAACTACTCAATTTATTAGGAAAGGAACTAACGCAAGTTCTTTCTGTGAATGTCCCTATTCTCATGTCCCTATCAATTTTTTTTAATCCATTTCTAATTTGCACCAGATCCAGAGGTTAACAGCTTCCTACAAGCTCTTAAAAAGTTACAGAAAGATGAATGGACAAGTCCAGAAGCCCTTCTAACTTGTCCCTACTTTCCCCTTAAAAAAACGCAACAGCAGCATTAACTCAGCCATTTTAGACACCATCAGGTGATAAACATAACCAGTGCCCCAGGTATAATAAACCTTCAAATCAGCATTTACACTGTATTAGGCAGCAAAGAAGCTAACCACAGAAGCTACGAACCTACAGGAGTCCAGACTTTACTAATGTCACTGCTTAGAGGGGCCGGGGTGGAAGCTTAGCTGCCTCAAGTGACGTTCTGTCAAGTCCACTGCCTGTTAAGGGAGAGTTTCTACATTAGCTGGGCTGCTTGTTTTTCCAATTCCTGCACTGTTCCAGTATCCAACTCAGCCTCAATTTCTCTGCAGTCCTGAAGTCACCCAGGACTATCCCGCCTGTGCACAGCAACAGTGCTGAAGTCAGCTGTTCTTCATTTACTCTTACATGCTTCCGTCTGATTTCATCTCTCCACCGTTTATATACATACTCAAAAAAGATTCTGCAAATTAATTTTTCATGCTTTCCTCATCTAATGCATAGTACTATGAGATTAGATGAGAGAGATCAGGAATTTTAAAAGGTGTATTCCAAATTTTACTATTCCGAAAAGTTCTAAACACATGCCAGCAGCAGCTGTGTGAAAATTCCCCTGAAACACTTGACCAGATAAGGATGCTTTCCCAAGTCGTGGCTTATGTGTTTTCAAGGTAATCTCCACTGTGTCGCAGATTCCTG
Organism: Chionis minor; assembly: GCA_013398295.1. Classification (NCBI taxonomy): domain Eukaryota; kingdom Metazoa; phylum Chordata; class Aves; order Charadriiformes; family Chionidae; genus Chionis; species Chionis minor. Next base: position 46,114 of record VZSF01006624.1, read on the forward strand.
TTTCACATGGACATGCTACTGCACTCATGCTCCACATGAAACAGTATTTCCTAACCTTTCATAATACCCTCCCCTCACCAGTAAAATGCCAGGATATACAGATGTGGGACAACGTAACGAATGGGAACAGAATTTAACTTCTACCTTCCCCTAGCCACAGGGCAGCAAGCTTTGTTAAATATCAGTAAGAATCTGTTATTTGTCAGTAATTTCTACAAAATTACATAGCCAAACAGCCTTTCCATTCTTTCAGTTGCCCCATGCAGAGTACAGAACACTGTACTTGTAACTTGTGTTTTTAACAAAGGTTTCCTACCAACAAGAAGCAAAAAGTTCGCAAGCTCATGCTGCCTAGGCAGTTAAACCCATGGTAATCAAGGTAACATCCTGAAAAAAGCCACAGAATCTGCAGGAATTCTGTATTTTTACTAGTATTAAAACTATGAAAATACACTGATCTACTGTTCAACCTACAGCTTTTCTATAGCGTTGTTTGACAAGTCTTTTCATTTTTCACCAAAAAGGCTAAAGCCAAAGACAGAGACAGTTAATCTCCCTATATGCCACACCAATAATTCTAAAGATTCCTGAAAGTGGTTAATTTCTAAAGAGTGTCTTCTCTGACTAGCAGTGTACATACATTTGCTGACAATCTTGCTGCATTAATCATGATTTTAATGTGGGCTCTAAACAAGGTAACTCCACCCCATGAATAAACCTCAGTTCAAGTCAACACAATGCTATATTTTGGGGAAATCTAAGTGACATTTCAATCTTCAAAAGTCAATTATGATCACATTAAATATATTGATAAAAGCTTCATTATTTGTTCAAATGCTACTTACTTCAGAATTATAGATGATACCTTTATTTGAATTTGGCAAGAGGGGGTCAGATACTGGTAAGGCTGAAATTGTTGAAATAGTTACTAGGAAAACCACCCCAAGCCATATGCCTCTCTCTGCAATCTCTTACCATCGCCCATCACGATTAATAAAATTATTTTGTCCCCACAAAAGTGATACTCATTTGTGCAAGACAGATTTCTTCACTTACTGTTCTGTCCCAGAAGCCTAAACCCCATGCATTTTCCAGACCTCCACTTGATCGGTATACAGAAAAAGCAAGAAACATCAGTTTCCAGCAGGGAGAGAAAAGGAAAGCCACTCATGTGTGACAGTGGATCAAGGAAATGAAACATTATAGGATAGTTTATTAGAACAGTAATTTTATATCCTTCAAAAAAAAAATTAACAAGTGATCAGGGAAGCATCACTGTCATCAGTAAAAGAAACACAAAGTTAATATGGTCTTCAAAACCATTTTTTCAAATAGTTAATTCATAATGCCTTCCATGCCATTTAGACACCCCAGCTTCTTAAGTAGCAAAACCCAACAATTCCTGAAACAACCCACCAACTCACCTCATGTTGCTGATACCAACTTATGGACCTGGCTTAGGAGCTGTGCAGCCACCCATTCTTCATAAAGTCCATGCAAGAAACAAAACTGCAAGGGTTCAACCGTTTGTTACCGTTGCTTTCAGAGAATGCCTTTTTCCAGTTTTCAATTAAAAACACTCTTCTAAACTAAACCCCTAAATCACATCGATTCTTTGAGGGATCAATAACAGAGGTCTGTCAAACCAAGGAATCAATCTACTTTCTTCAATAAAAAAAAAAGCTGAAAAAGGATTTTTGTCACTGCTACCTCCTCAAATCCCAATACCCTGCGAACAGGGCTGGTGAAGTGAAGTCCAACTTGCAGCACAGCACTGCTGTGGAACCAGTTTGGCTTTCAGAAGTTCAGATAAAACTGTGGGAGTTTCATTACTCCTCTCCCTCACTGTAAAACAAGGGAATATAAACACTCCAGAACCTATGTTCTTTATTCTCATTCTCAGGTTTATAAAAATCAACACCATTTTCTGGTTTACAAAAAGAACACTTTTTAAAAATATATCTCCCTTCGTTAAACTACTCTGAACTGACAAAGCATCTTTCACACAAATGACAAGTTTAGCTCTAGCTGAAGCAACAACATTAGCAAGATTTTCCCCAAAATTTCCTGATTTATACAGAATACTTCCTCACTCTCAAAGCATCCCGTAACAGAGAAAGAGTTGCAACATAAGCCAGAGAGGGTGGGTAGAAGGTAGAAAGAAGCAAGCAAATCTTTCAGGTTAAACAAGATAGCTCTTCTGGGACAGGAAAAAAGGAGCTGTCAACAACCAGGATTTTATTGACTGGCTATGAAACAATTAGGAGGAGCTGGCATCTGGTCAAGAAGATGTAAAGGATTACGTAAAGCGAGTTAGGTAGCTCAAATGCTCAGGGAATCTTAAAGAGAACAGAAAGAGGAAAAATAGGAACTCTGCAAGTCTATCTTGTGAAATTGTTAGCGCTGGGGATTAAAAAAAAAAATCTCTAAAATTGTAGAGTGTTTTTCCATGCTTCCTGGCATCCTGGAGTCAATCAGAAGAGTCACTCGATACTCATACAATTATGTTAAGTACAATATAAACAAGAAGAAAATGGTTTTAGACAACTTTATTATTTAATAACACAAAGGCAGGAGTTACTGCTCTAAAGATGTATCAAGAACCCAGGATTCCAGCTGCAAAACTCAGAGCATGATAGCAATATGCTAACACAATGCTGATAGACAAGAAGTATCAAAATGCTGACTGTAGGCTATAGCAACAGATTTTTGGGGGGTTTTGTTTTGTTTTTTTTTCCTAATTGTGATGATGGAGAGAAGGGGGAGAATAAAGTCATTTTAGCAACTGAGACAGTAACATTAGAAACATTTATGTAAATAAATAATGGGCACTGAGAAATTTATTCAGAGCTCATAAGTATCTGATGGTCTTAAATTTGTCTTAAAGACAAAATGACCAAAAACTGTGGCTGAGGAAAGCATACCTATTAAGAAAGGCACAAAGATATCAAACCTTAAAGGGACTAGAAGTTAGAAAAAACAGGTATTTTCAACTAAAAGCACTGCTAGCACAGATCTCTAGCCACAGATGTTAGTATTTATTTCTCTGACTCTCAGATCTTCAGCTTATAACTTCTAGATTACCCCTGTTCAGTACACAATTCATGTCTGTACCTAAACAGCCACTCAATGTTAAGGTCATCACATACATATTTCCACATATTAAAAATAATAGTAAATTTGATACATTAGAGTTAAACTCTTTTTCTCTTTAAAATTCAAAGTTCACAAGTGTTACTGTGGTTGCATAGTTTAACACATCCACCTGAGTATGAGTTTTCTAAAAATACCAGGTTATAAATTTAGCATTTTACTCAATAACCACAGAAGCAGCAAGACAAAGAAGTTTGATATCCACAGCAAAAAAAAAAAAGGTATTAAAAAGCCATCCAACAGATAGCCAAATTTCAGAAAGTCCAGTGAAAATGGCTCACTACATAAGTATGTACTTAAACAGCACCATCTGAACAATTATTTTTAGAATGTACTAAGACTGCAATGCATTCCAGCATAGTAAGAAGTCCCAACTGCCGTGAAGCAGCAGCTTCAGGGCTACATTAAGACTGTTCAACAATTTAAATACATTGGTGAATTTAATGAAAGATCTAGGCATTAGTTAAAAAACAATGTTTTGTGGTAATTGATTTAAGAAATTAATTGGATTCAAGCACAAGCATCTGACTAGTTTACTCCAACTGCCTGAAGCAGAAAACAGGAAAATAAAACTGCTCTTCACCTACTGCCAGAGGGTCCGGTTCACCCTCCTGCCACCCCTTCTCACATTTACCCTCAGAACAAAGCTTTCCCCTTTCCTAATCTGAACATTAAACGTAAGTCCTGTTCTTCAAAACTAATTTCCTATACCAAAAAGAACAAGAGCACATGGGCATGCGCGTGCTGTTCACTACTGCCAAACATAAGGTTTTTATTTGAGATCTCGCAAGGCATTTAATTAAGTTTGACCATAGAATCCCTTAGGGGATAAACAATTAAAAGCTTTCTGCTTTCTAACAAGTAACTTTTCACTCTTAAAGAAAAATCTAAGATTTTCCACTTTCATAGCTCTCAAACACTTCCAACATACCCTTTCTCAACACAAAACCACAGGAAACCTCAAAAGATGCAGTAACTTCCCATATTGCCATTGTGACATTTTTGGCTCGAAATTATTTTTAAGTAAACTTGGAGAGGTAGAAGCCTAATTAATACCATTTTCACAAGAAGCTTTATTAATATTATTTCTAATCATTTAAATGGACTAGAAATAGATAAGGCTTTACAAATATAACAGCCTGAACCACAACAGAACCCCATTTCACAGATTCACGTGGCATCTCCTATGCAGGGGACAGCAAGAGCCGATCACATTATTAGACCTGTAAACTCTTACACTTGGATTTTTTGACTTGATCTTCAGATAGGAAGATGCCAGGTTTAGGTTTTATAAAAGACATCTTATGACATTGTAACAAAAGAACCGTGGGAGGCCAAACAAATTTCCTAAAGAATGATGCATTTAGAAGTAATTTTCTGCCTAGGCCTCCATTTCTAGGGTGGCTCTGTGTGATGGAAAGAGGAGTCATTTCTTTCCCAATCCCATTTTTGCCAGGAGATCCTGCTTAAGGAAGGCCAAGATCCAAACCAAGTCATCTTCCAGCAACATAAATGGCTCTCAAGATCTTCTGCTGAAGGCTTGTGATGCAGTATAAAGGTTAGAAGGTGTCCTGAAGCAATTTGGAGGGAATGAAGAGGGAGAGAAGAGTCACAAGATGCACCACAGTAATAATGCACGTAACATAGTTCCAAATGACTTCAACTCAGCACGAAAGAGGAACTGGTAAAATCTCCTTAGAATTTCATTGCCAGTTTTCAAGTGATTCCTTTTGCTAAAAATCAAAAGGAAATTTAGAGTAAACTTCCCGTGCCTGCAATGACATAGCTGGAGAAAGAAAGGTCTGACCATGGGCTATCGATGTTTGCAAGGAAGAGGCTGCTGCTCCGCACAGCGTGAAGCAAGGAAGGCAGAATTTACCTGAGCTGATTCTACTGATTCCCCTTCTCTGGGTCTGAGGGACTGCCAATAGCACACCCCCCAAATCAGGGCATCCCAGTCTATTTCCTTCACATGGACAAAGAAACAGGACTTAAACCCAGCAGCCACAGGCTCCTCTGAAGGAAGAATGTATTCACATGCTTAGACGGGGGGAACTTTTTCAGTGCTGGGAATCAAGTCAGATTTCAAACCCACTTGGTGGCCTCCACCTTATCGCGCATTCAAACCTAGCACCGGTGTAAAGAGACAGGGAGGAGATGAAAATTGCGTGGCTACGGGCCATATACAATCACTGGCCATACACTGACCCCAGCCAGCAGTTTTTGCTCTTTCACTTAGTTTCCTGTCTGGGAAAGGGTCAGACAAAGAATGTCATCAGCGCTTCAAAGAACTGAAGTATGACCCATGGACAGGAACCTTACACAGAGGCATAAAAACATACTTTCAGAGTGCCCAGGATATTTTTTTCTCCTCTCTCTCTCCCCCACATTTTTTTTCTTTAAACTGCTCGCACTCTTTCCCTCTCTCAGCCTAGAGAAGTGGAAGACAACATCAACAAAAAAAGCATAGAGAAACAGCATAAAGTCCATCCTTCACACCTGAGCGGATGGCAGTTCAAAGGGGCCCTACCTACCTGCAACCCTGTTGTTTGCTTCAAGAACTCTGTTTGCCCAAGGAAAAAGAGACGAGCAAATCCTGGAAGCAGATCCTTCCCCAAAGGAAGTTTCTTTCTGAGTCTGCAACCTGGAGCTTTTGCTTGAGACTCAGTCCTCTGAGCGGATTCTTTCTTCAAACTCTCACACTGGTTCTTTACTTTTGTGGGCAGCTGGAAAAAGAATGAAGCCGTAGGCTGAGGCAGGGACTCCATACTTCCAGGATAGGGAGGCAGAAAGACTGGAGGGGAAGGAAAAGTGCTAGTTGGTAACTTCTTGAATAATGATCTGCATTCCCTCATTTTCTGCCACACAGAGACATACACATAGTCACTGCAATAGGGGAGGATGACAAGAGATGAGTGCTAGACATGCAGTTTTTTTTCATGCTCTGATGCCAAAAAAAACCCCCAAAGTGTTGAGCTGTGAACTTTCAAGACTTTTAAGACATCTACCAATAGATGAGATCAATCATAAGATGTTTTGTCCAGAAAGTTCTCTCAGTTACAAGTAGATGTAGGTGGAGGGGAAAAAAAAACCAAACACATTTAAGTGCTCATTTCTTGGAAAAAAAAAAATCCAAATCTCTCCTCTCTTCACTTTCTCTCAAGCGATTTAAAAATAGCATCTATTGCAATGCAGTGAACATCTCCTCAATCTCTTAAAGAACAAATGGTCATACTTACCTGAAAGTTTCCCTCACCAATGACTTCCTAAACCCCACCCCCAGCTCTGTAAAGGCCTGACTCCAATCTCAAGTCTCCTACTCTATTTGCAAAATCAGATTGGTCAAACGCTAACAGCGGTTTAATGCTCTGACTTAACCTAGGCACATCGTGATCGCCGTGGAAGCGAAGAACCTACCCAAGTTCCTGGATTTCTAGAATATGCCTCTTTTCCTGAAAACCTAGGTGTCCTAGGAGTTAGCTGTCATTACTTGAACAACAACAAAAAAATAATGCGCAAGAGCACCGCAATTTTTTCCCCTCTCAAATCATGAAAGCTGACTTTCACTCTTGTGAAATTTCATCAGCAGCTCGGAGCCAATATGCAACAAAACAGAAGTAGAACTCACTGGAATTAAAACACAACTATATGCATAGACGCTTGCGTGTGCATTTACTGGTTATTACCCACTGCAATACCTTTTGCACAACAGCAACGGTGTCTGGTATTTGCACGTAGGGTAGCTGTCGAGCTGCGTGCCTAGGACGAGGCACTACCATTTTACCTGCAGTGCTCTTCCTTGCTCTCAAAGACACCAGGTAGAACGTGATTCCAATCGTTAACCAAGAAGGTATGCTACTCATTACGTCCGATGCAGTTTCACTTAACTCATTTTGGGGCAATTTTGGTGGTGTTTCTTCATCCTCTCCTTTAGAGCACACATCTAAACAGCACAGCTTTGTATGGTCAGGTATCTCATGTGTCCTTCAAAGAGACTTTCCTTCATTGCGCTCCGAATAACACAAGGAAAAGTTGGAAAAAAGTTAGGTTTTGTCATTAAAACAGCAACAATATATTTTTAAAATGGCATCTTTCATTTTTGCAGTGAGTAGCAGCAGACAGGAAAACCTTTTTTTTTTTTCTCCAAAGAGGTGACAGATAAAGCCACAAAGGACAGAACCTGATATCCTACAGTAATTAAAACAGAAAAAACAGCCAGTTTTTCCCACAGAAACTGCTTGGACATGCAGAACTCTGCTTCTTGGTTCCTCCAAGGACACTGAATATGGTGATGGCATCTCAGTTGAAGGTACGAGGTTTTGCTCTAAATAGCAAGACTATTTCATACCAAAAAAAATTAGGATTAATTGTCTTCATGTGGAATTTCATGGCTTTTCAACAACGTGAGACCAAGATGGATTCCTATACCTTTCAGTTTGTAAAGCACTGGCCTTTTTATTTATTTCAGATCACCTTTCATGGGTTAGGGAGTCAGGTTCAGCCTTTCCATCCCACTTACATGTTTTTGTAAAAGACGACCTTTCTGTTTGGAAAGAATAACTGACCAAACACACACATAAATGTACTCGGCCAACAGATGTCTCCAAGATGACATTTATACTCTCCCAGTAAGGCAGAGGATACAAGATAAAAGTAAAAGAAGAGAAAATACAATAAACGGAACACATTCAGTGCAAGTTTCTACTGCTCTGTACTTCCTGTCTAAGAAACTATCACAACAGGACAGCACAAATGAAAGCACATTTCTTAAGATTTCCTTGTGAATACAATGTTCTTTTTTATCAGATAACTTGAAAAGTTCCTGAAATTCAAGGTATTGCAAGTTGCTAATACTTGTTACCTACAATTTGTAACTACAATGCCATACACAGCATTATAGATCTAATTTCAGGTGATGCTTTGAAGCCTACAAACACTACTAATACTTTTGAAGTCAAAGTCAAATACCTTTCCAGCTCAAAGTAACAGAAGGTATCAGAGCAAATCAACCAAGAGGAAGCAGCCTGACCCAGCTTATTGCAGGTCCCTTTCAAACAGGAATCTGCCCAGGGCCTCTGAAATATCAAGATAAGGCTGCCTTTGAGAAATCCTCTTTCACAAGGGAAAGATCCTATTCACTGGAAAAAGACTCCAGATCCCCTTCAATGTACTACACAGTATGAAATCACCTATTGAAGTTTCAGGGATGTAAAAGAACGGATTACTTGGTCTTATTCTATTGATGTAGCATCTCAGTAGAAGAAACAAAGAACCAATGTAAAATTTAAGGGGCGGGGGGGGGGAAAGCATTTGTGAGGACTTTGTCCATTAGTGTTTTCCTCACGGAAATAGCTGAACAACAAAACAGTTTCTGGAAGATCAATCTGAAACACAGTGTTAGGAATAACTTGTTTTTAAATTCCTTTCCTTACATCAAGGTCACAGTATCTCTCCTTTTCCAAACAAAGCAGAAAACTTTACTTCTAACTTTTATCCTTTCATACTAATTTCTTCCCTTGAACAGACTTGTCTTGAACTCTAAAGAATAAATGAAGTAGGTAATTTTTGCGTTCTAGCTACCAAAAATACTAGCCTGATTGATTACTATATTCAGATATGTATTTCAGGCTGGAACAACTATATCTTTCTGCATTTTGACACAAGAAATGGTAAAAAATACTCTTTTGCTCTTCTGAAGATTTAAAAGAACAGAAAAGAGGTCTCGAATAAACCATCCAAAGTACCTGAATCCCTCTTAGAGGAATTTTGGAAGAGGTGGGGTTTTTTTGTTGCCTCACATCAGTCATCAGAAGTGATCACGCTACTGAGATGGGATGTTAAGCCAGCTTAAGGAGCTGAATATAAAACAACAGCTCTTCTCAGTCCCTGTACCATAGAGTTTGCTGATTTACCTCAAGCGCAGCCTGTGATGGGATCCTTCTAGTTGGAGCAGGAAGAAATTATGGCTGTGATGACACAAGAACAACGTATGTTGACAATCTTCAGACATAGATGAAGTCCGGAAAGGCACTGGTAGTTCTGTTCATGAGCATACAGAAGGAGGTAAGGAATCCTATAATCAACGTTCTCATCTCCTTTGGGCAAAGGAAGGAATCTCTGCAATGTCCTTCCATAGTGACCTGACTGTTGATAGATATTCTGGGAGGAAAACTTCCTTTAGTGCTTTCTTCCACCTTCCTTCTCTACATAGCAGGTTTCACTGCTACTCACTAATTCAAGAGCCAGTGAAGAGCGATCCCCGTTTTTCTGCATCAGTGTGGTTCTGCTCAATAGCCAGATAAAGAAAAGTTTAAACAATTGTGAGTAAACTCTACAGAATACCATCGGCAAAATAAGCAAAAAAATGAATCTGTGTATTTGGTAAATGGTATAGAATGTAAGGAGCAATATTTTATGTCTCATCCTGCAGCTCCAACAACTGCAAGGTCTGAGTGAAAGAACATGGAAACAACACACAAACTGCCACATCAGATTCAAGTTACCTGGAGCTAGATCGGCTATTTCTTAGCCCTAAAAATGAGATTTTAAAGCATCATGCGATTATTTTAGATTTGAAGTGCAACTAGCCATATGGAGTATTTACAGTTCCAAAAATGAAACTTGTTCCAGCTTAAGTAGTTGTTGCCTTGCTGCCAGTAGTTGTACCTCTAGAAATATGTGCAGGCTGCAAAGCCACTGCAGGATCTATGCACCAGCATCCAGCTGAACTGTTATTCAAAATAAACATTACAAAAACAACAAATTTTAGCAAAGTATCTTTCTCCTGGAAACTAGCGCCAACATGACATGCATATTGAAGTATCAACAGCAGTGATGTAAGGCTGATTGTTTAAATTCCAAGCTACTGACACTATGAAAAAAATAGTAGTTTCCCAAAACTTCCTGGTTTTGTTTTTTTGTGCAGGAAGGGGAGGAGGGGAATTGACAGAAGAGAAGGGAAGAAGTCATTAAGCATTACAACAGCTATACCAGATAATGTTATCAAGCCCCAAGATGGAGAAAAGGCAGCAAAACAATTGATCAATATGTTGATTTTAAAAGGTTAAGTGTCATGCAACCCATCACTAACAGCTAAACCTTTAAAAGCAGAGACTTAAAAGCAGACAAATAGAATGGCAGGAATCTTGACTTTCTGAATTTTAGAATTTGTTCTAAAAGCATTTAGCCTCTCTCCAGAAATGTTTTGTGCTCAACTTCTTTAAAGGCCGACTGAAAGACAGGGAGGGCCACAGAGTTGTCTAGATTATCAGACAAGGCATCCGATAATAACTCCTTGAGACCGGTGTAGGTACCAATCCCTGGAACACCCTTCCTATTGCTAGTTTAGGACTGATAAAAAGCTACTGCTTTTCTGAACTTGGTGTGACAGAGAACCCCAGAATTGTATCTAGCTGTCACAGCAACACACATCTGAGAAACACAGCCAGTATGTCTTGGCGCATATGTAACAGCAAGAAAACACTAGCGGTATAAAACTGAAAAATTGATTGATTATAGAAAATACTACCTTGTAAAAATAATTCTGATTAATAGATGCATCAATTTTATAAAATTAAAGAAATGGGTATTTGTTAAACAATGTTACAAGGATTTTTTTCATTTTTAAAACCGTTTTGCAAGGATATTTTTAACATGGTTTTTGTTTCTTGTCAACTTTGTATGCCAAGCACAGTTGAAAGCAAACCTTTTTTTGGCCTAACTAGACCACATTTTAAATCAGATTAATAGACTTTACTGGCACTAATACACATTTCTGTCATAAAGACAGACCTTCATTCAGCCTTAGGAAAATTCTATGCTTCTGGGGCAGAGCGCAGGAGCTGATACTTAAAAAAAAAAAATCAGTGTTTTTAAGACATCAGATGATGCCAGGTGGTTTGCTTTTTTCCCTCCTTAAGAAAGCCACCAAAGATTACAGTATTTAGATACACCTTGAATTTATTTGAAGAAATTACACAAAATCTGTAGTTTCTTAATATTAACAGTGTCTTAGTCCTTTCCTTTTTAGCTCTTAATTCATGGCTTGCTTGATTTAATTTGATTCCATTTACATGCAATTACCTTACATAAATTTCTTACAGTTTTTTTTTTTAAAGCATCATTTTTTCTTATTGAGTCAATCTTCACGTAATTCCTACACTTCTCTGGTCAGGGTCTTTCAGTCAGTCTATCTGCAGAACCTGGAAACTGAAATGCTACACATAAGCAACGTTGAGAGGAGTGATTCCAATACTGCTCAGCAGCCACACCAGATTGGATGCCTGTGATTTATCTGGGTTTGGTTTTGGCGGTTTTTCGGGGGTGTTGGAGGGGTGAGGTTCAAACTGAATTTCCAGGTGATAATAGCTAAAGACTGTTCTCTGTGGGTTTTGACCCTTGATCTTCTGTAACTCTCCTCTAGTGTCTGGGATCTCTGAGGAACTCAAATACAGAAAAAAATACTCTCGTCATGCAATAACTACTCAAATATATTTATTTAATAGATTACTGTTCGTAAAGGACAACATGGATGCACTGGAAAACAAAAGTGAAACAAATGAGTTGCTTTTAAAAAAGTTGCTTTTTAAGAAGTTCTACTTTGGAAAGTACTCAAAATAGGCATTTCAGAATTGAGCACTGGCATTACTTTCCATATCATGTACTAATTTCTACATCTCTCACGTTAAAAGAACTTCCTGACTCTAGAGTTTACAACCTTCGCATGCAATCTGACCAACAGGCTAGAGCCTTCCCTCATCTATTTTCAGCAGCAGTAAGAACTCTACAGCCAAACCTGGACGGAGTTTTCTAGTAACTGTTACTGCTGAGACACAAACTGATGTCAAATGCTATTGTAAGCTGCGTTGGTTCTCCAGCACCAAGAAGCATGTGATGTAACTTAAGGCTCACTTTTGTCTCACACAAGCTGCTGACAGCAGAGACAGAAACCAATTTAGAGTCATGACTTGCAAATGATGTGCAAGCACACCATGACACCTCTGCAATATATAATCTGATTCTTAGGTTCAAGATTCAAGCTTAAAAAGTCTCATGTGCAGCCAGTTATGTTTTAAATTACCATTACATTATATTTTTTATTTTTACCTAGTAGGTTTTAACAGTCCAGGAAATATGCATTCCAGATTGTATTGTACTGCTACCACGGCACCAAACATGTGGTCTTTAATTAGCTAATTAAATGTTTTCTGAAGATTTGCTGACTTAACTCTCCTTATTGGACTACTGCCTCAAATTCACCCATGTTTTAGCATCAAATTAAAATTGCATAATTCTCTCAAATATGACTTGGAGTAAGACCACCAGAAGTTTTATTAAAAAAAGTGTTCATAAAGCAGCTGAGGGAAGGGCCACTTGAAATGCATCATTTGGCTCTGCATAAGTGAAACTGTTTGTATTGAGTTGCCCCTGTATCTTCTCTTCATGCAAGCACCTTCACACCTACCTGCTTTGATCAGCCAGAACTCCCAGCTTTTGCACTAGACAATTAACTTTGGCAGTGCCTCTTCACAGGCATACCAGTGTGCAATGTTTGACTGTCATTCTGTATCTGTTGAAATATTAGCACTTGGTTTAGGTTGTGCGCAAGAAGAAGAAAAAAACAACAGTATCAAGGCATATGTAACAAAAAAAATACATATGAAAACACATAAAGATCTATTTCTAGCCTAGGCTTACTGCTTTCACAGAATTACTCACAAAGCAGGGGAAAAAGACAGACATCAAACAACCATACCAAAATAGAAACTTACCCCACTGACTGATCTGGCTTGGAGAGTGTTTAACCATACCCTGAATCTCACAGGACCCTCTTTCCTTCATTTGAGTCAAGACTTCATTGACAAAAATAAACACAATCCAGGGCAGATAAAACAGCGCTTCCCACGCACTCAGGCAAACATGCAAGACACTATGAGCCCTCTCGATAAAAAAAACCACCATTTAAATCATTACTGCACACTTCTGTATATGATTAATACACAACATGCACAGTTTATTTTAAAGCAAGTTTGACAACAACATACACCAGAGATATTCTTGACATGACTCTCTCTTAGCATGAAATTAGTTGTCTGATCTCCAATTTCTGTGCCAAAAATGTAAAGGCCAGTGTTTCCTCACAACAGTTGTTATATTTAATAAAATGCTTCTGCCTGTAAGTTCCTAAAATCGGCTCTCCTATAAAAGACCAACAAGGCTCCTTTCCTTCCATCACATTTTCTTTTTAAGGCAAGATTCTAAAATTAGTTTGCAGCAGGACTGCGAAAGATCTGCATTAAAGTTCTCAGGTTTTAGCTGTATATTATATGCAAACCACTGTATTTTCTACTTAATGGCTTTCTAGCTACCAAAAAAAAAGTAAAATTCTCACAAGCATTTCATGCTGCCATTACTTCTACGCGCAAAAAAGTGCATATTAGATCACTATCTTTCACACTCTTAAAGTCAAACTCCATCTTCTAGTCTACTGAAACATATAAAAAGGAAAGAATAGTGCATGTGACAAAGCTTGACACAGCCAACATAAAGAAAACGGCAACACAAATGCCTAATAAAGCAAAAGTCCTTCATTGTTGGCACGTGCTCAAAATTCACTCTCTGGAGGCTGTAGCGTTAAGCATTACATTACGCAGAATTCAGCTGAGAATGAGCCTGTATTTTAAGTGTAGTTACTCTTCCAAATAGCTATTTTCCCAAGTTTTAAATTATTCCTAATTCATACTTTAATATCTGCATAACTGAAATTCCCACAAGCATTTTGCAAACTAGACCAGCGTTTAATATTACGTAACCGTTTTTTTCCCCCCCTCCTCCTTTTTTTGCTGGACAAGCATTATGTGATTACTTCATGTATATAATTTTACACGTGGACACCAGGCAATCTTCTATTCTTTCATTTCTTAACTACTTTTGCTGCAGAATTCAGTCCAACAGAAAAATTCTTCAAACAGAGCTGCCAACTTCATACTTCAAGACACAACTTACTGTAAAAGCCTGCTATTCCTAGCCTTGGCAATCTTTTAATGTCCTTTTTTCAAGTCATCAGGGAATTGCCATTTACCAGTCCAGTTCTTCCGTTCTTTTTTACAAAATACAACATGCATATATATTTGAGCAGCCTGAGCGACAAAAGAATCATGTACGGCACCCAGTACTATTGGGTGTTCTAACGGCACTTGCATAGGCAACTGCGCAATTTTATTAGAGAGAAGCTATAGAAAGTATTGGGCTGAGCACTAAATGGCACACTGCAATACAGCATTAAAACAATTATTTTTTTCCACATGAATTCAATGCAGGTTTCAGAAATATGGTATATTTAAGCTTATGCTAATCAAAAGTTTGCTTTTCTAGTAATGTATTGTAATGTAATTGATATTATAACTCAACATTTTGTCATTAATTTTTTTTCCTCTTGTACATTTAAAATACGTAGAAGGTGCAGTAGAAAAACCAAAAGCATTAACAAAATACTGAGAATCATTACCATAATCAAGTAATAATTTGTTTTCATACTTACTGCAGTTTGTTACAAAAATGCATAATGAAATATATGTATTCCAAATTCAACAAAACTATACGGATGATGCTTCCCATCTCCAAAGTGGGGGCAGAGAACATTGCGGAGGGAGGAGGACATGACTCCGGGGGAATCACCTGTTAGCAGCACCTACATTGGCAGACCATTCTCAAAGAGCCGAAAATTTAACCACGATAACCTTGGCCTTTAAGGAAATGAATCATTAACTGGACTGTGCAGATTTGAGCTTCACAGTACCCAGAGCTCTTTAACTGTAGCAAAATACTACGGAGTATAAACTAAAAAAGTATGCAAACATACAATTAATCTTTAACTGCAACCTAATAAACAGTGGTAAAAGACATTGAGAAAGCGTAAGATTTTAAAAAGAAAGTGAAAAGACAAAATGTAAATCTTAACATTCGTCTCACTACAGACAACTTCGTGTCTTCTTTCTCCACCCGTTCCCCAACATGCATTAAAACATATTCCTTCCCTCTTTATCACTTAGATCAAACAGTTATTCTGAGCAGTGTCCTAAATATTAACAGTTTTAGAAAATGACTACTTAGCAGCTAGCAATCGCAGAAGTCAGTATTGTCTGATTACCCTGCTTTTCATCTATCATAAGGCAAATTTTAACTATTCCTCCATGTTCATCTGGAGCATGAATATATACCATGAACAAAGTTAATCTGAGGTAAAAACATGACACTATGGACAAGGACAGCAACAATCCATCTCCACGTGGCCCAGCCATGAAGTACACAATTCAAGGTGAGGAACCAGAGTTACTACGAGGAAGCCAAACTCACACAAGCTTAACAAACCATTTCAGAATTGCAGCTAACATTAAATACAAAAAACTACAAGTAACAGGAAAAGAGGACTCATAGCTATCATAAAGTCATACCCATGTTTTATTAGAATTAGTCATTTTGTTCAGCGAATGACTGAAAGTTACTTAGTTTACACAAACAGTTTGAAAACTCCATAAACTTGCAAATTTCTAGTTACCACACTTAAATGGTTTGCAATGATAAACTACTCGGACTCCACAAGATTAGTGCCCACCACACGTAGTTCTATCTCAATTTTGATTGGGTCTTCAAAACAGAAAACAAACCACAAAAGAATGCAACAAACCAAGAACTACTTCTGTGTGTTCCCTACACAACAACTTTTGAGGCCACTGTTCAATTTAAATCCAGTTTGACACCTCAAAGACTAAGAGAGTGTCGCGAAAGCCATGGAGTAAATCGGCACTGCTCTATTTCTGCCTCCGCAAGACAAGGCAAGGGATGACAAGAGTCACTCCCAACTTTACTCATTCTGATGGACAATGACCAGCTGTCCAGGTAGCACATCCCAAGCTAAGAAAGCAGCAGCCCAGTGTGGGGGGTTTTTTTCAGGCAGCCACTAAGCCAAAAGACACAAAGCAAAAGGGAAACTGCAGTGGGGAAGGCAGAGGAAAAGTACGAGAAGAACTTGCATTACTGGGAGCACAGGGAAGAGCAGCACGGCAATAGGAAAAGGCTAACTGCAACGCCACAGTCAAGGAGACTTCTGAGAGAAATCCCTAGAAGTCCTACACACAGCTGCCCCCATTTTATTTTATTTTTAAACTCCAGCACTCAAAAACTTTTTGTTTGTTTCTCAGATAATAAACAAAAATCCCTGGGGTGGTGATGGGCGAAGAAACAGACTTGAAAATCAAATCTTTTAAGGTTGGTTCCTCCATCCTCCTCTCTCCCTGTAGCAGAACCACTGACTGGAGTGAACTCCACCGAATTGAACACTCCTGCAGCAGTAACTTTCTTCATTTATGAAGCCACTGGCAGGACTGGAGCCAATGTTATGGCTATAATACTTCGGCTTCCACATTAGCCCGGCTATTGCATCAGCCGTGCTATTTTTAAGTACAATTCAGCTTTTCTTTCATGATCTGATGCAAGACTATATGTTTTTTTGTTTTTAAACACTGTTCAAATGTCATTTGTTCAACACCACCGTATTTGTCAAGTATTTAAGAGTCATTCTAATATCATACAACAATACCTATCGGTGAGAACATTTAGTAAAAGCAGTGATTGCTACGCTTGACAAGAAAGCTGCTAATATCAAAATTTATCCTTCTAAATAATATGCAAAGCTAGCAGATCATTTTTTGTTATTACTTCCATCTTACTACTTCAGGCTGTATGAAGGAAGGTATCAAAATGTTTAGCATTACTGTGCAAAAAAAAGGCGTAACAGCTACTAAACCCTGAAACCAAAGCTTTTCTAATAGAGGCACACACTAAAAACATAAAAAGCATGACAATTTACAATGGAAATGCTGAAAAATCAGGTTATCAAGTTTTAAACAATCAAAGTAGTGAGTGGGATTCTCAGAAAGACAACTTTCAGTCTTCAAAACTTATACCCAATACACATTTGTGCTGTATTTCAGAGAGCTTGATCAGTGGCATTTACAGCTCGAAATTTTTATGCAATTTTAACTTGAAATTTGTACATGCATTTTTTTTCCAGATGATCAATGCACACATTACCACTTAACCAGAGCTAGCAATCAAACATTTAGAAGAAATTTGGCCCTGTCAAGAATATTTTGCAATAGATATAATTGTTCTTACCCGCATTTCTTTTCATTACTTATTTTGGGTAGAAGAACATAGAGTTCCCAGGTTTTAAGTACCCAACATTTTAGAAATCCCTTCCCCTTCAACCAATCAAAGAATGGACAAATGTTTTGAAAGTGTTCTCCAACTGCAAATGGTTTTGAGTGCTCAGTTTGAAGTATCCTTGGCTCAGTTTTAGGAGCATTCTTCCTTTGAGACCACCAATACAAAAGTGTTTTAGGAAAATACGAAGTGAGACTAGTCTGTGCTAGAATAAATATCATCCAAGAGACAGCATGAAATAAAGAATCAACTAAACCCAAAGAGGTTTTATTAAAATATGAAGCTGCAATAAAATGGAATGCAACAGATGAGTCAAAAGTACAGGAGAACCACACTGGAAAAAAACATTTCTTCCCAATCCTTTGGGGTTGGGAGGAACAGATGCCCTTCACTACATATTACCTTAATTTTGGTTTGCCCAACACAAACCAAAGATCAAAATATTGCCATAGAAGCAAAACCACATTTGTGAAACATTTATGAAAGGTAGCAGATACTCTCTTAGAAAGAATTCAACATAAAAAAAGCTTAGTTAAAAAGCTAGTTGGAAAGAAAAATTTCGGGAGTTCTCAACCTAAGACTGCAGCAGAAATGCAACAGAATTCTTTACACAGTTTTGCTAAGCTTTCCCCAGTTCCTAATGCTGTGTATCAAAAAAAAAAAAAAGGCGCCTTTCTACAGTTTTCAGGTAGCTTATAACCTCAGGAAAAAAAACCCAAAACATGAGAGTCTGATTTGTCAGGTCATTTAACTCAATTAGGAGTCTACAATCACTGGTTTGTTTCTCACACTGACTTTATCCTTAGACTTGCTCTCATTTTCATTAAGGTACATTCAGGGTAACATTTGAAATATTGGCAATTTCTCAGCCATAACACTAACATATCTTAAAAACACATCATGGGAAACCAAGCTTATCATTTCTGCAACTCCTGTTGTCATGGTGATATAATCAGACCCCAAAATACAGGACCTGGCAAGGGGAAGACACACTTACATACACCTGCTCCCTCCTGTTTCTTTTAATACTTAACATCCTAGCATTTTCAAAAAGTTTCACAGAAGTTCATGAAAAGGTAACCATCAGGCTCAAGACAGGGTGTTTGAAGAGGGACTTGCAGTTGCCAAATCCTCCTCCACCTTTGTTTTGCCTTGACTTACCTACGAAAGCCCTTTAGCAATTCAACAAACCAGGAAAAAAAAATAGTTTGAATAAGTCTGAGCAAGGATTCAAAAGCATATTCCATTTTCTTGGCTCCAATACACCCACTCTGGTCTGCTCACCAGCCAAAGTAAAACCACAAAAAACCTAACAAGTTCTGAATTACTAGTATAACGAAAGTCTGAGCATGTTATTTTCACCAAATCATGCATTTATGCCATATTCTGTGCTAGTTCAGAGGACACAAAATGAGGAAAGGAAAGTGACGAAGAGAAACTTTCCAATGCTAGAATACCTGGAAACAACATGTCTGAAGTACCTTGTTAGACCTAGCGATGCCTTGAGGCTTTCCGAGATGCATGAGCCACGTCCAATGGATACACCTCTCCATTTGTGTGAGGATCTACACCTACCTAGCTGCTGCCTCCTCTGGAAGGAGGTTCAGAGCCTGCACGGGGTGACAGCTGTCCAGAAGCTTGTAGGCTGCTGCCCAAAGCAACGAGGCAACAGCGTACCACAAAAAGTGCAAGAGCTGGCAAACAGACAACAGCAGGCCATCAGGTTCTCCTGCGATACTCTGTCAAACTTGACAATTCTCTTCTTCACACTTCTGTTCTCCTCTACACGCACCAGTGAAAAGGAATTCAGAATACACACCAAGACTTTTTCTGTCCTTAAAGGTCTCTCCAAAAATATGCGTAACAAAATTAAAAATCCCTCAACCCCAAAGGGTTGAACTCAAGGCAGCTTTGCTGATCGCATTGTGGATTCCAAGACTGAAGGAACCAGGAGAGGGGATATGATACGGCTATAAGGCAACAAAGGGTGAAACAGGCAACCATCAGCTATAGATTGCAGAAAAAACAGTAAGTTTCCTTATGGTCCTTCGAGAAGTTTTACTTTGCAGAAACCTAGATATTCTCTCTCAAACTTCAGTGTAATGCATTAAATTCATTAAAAATAAACATTCAAGATATAAAACCATACACAAATTCTATAGCTTGCTAAAACTTGCTATTTTTAAGTCAAACTGACAATCACATAATGAATTAGAATAAACTAAATATGGACAATAAACAGTGCAAGAACTGGGGGCTTAACAGTGATAAAACACTATTGTGAATTCACCACACCTTCTTTACTTTTCCCTTCCCAAAACACCGCTTCTGAAGCCTTCAAATAAAGCAAACTAACAGGCTGGGGAGGAAGGCAGATAGGGATAGCAAATGGAGAAAGGTAAAAGGAACCTTAGGAAAAAAGCAAGCTGTTTGAAACAAGCCAGTCACTGGAATTTACAGCAGTATCTACGTTAAGTTTCTTGAAAAATGTTTTGGGGGGGAGGGGGGGGGGGGTCTAAATAAAATGCAGGTGCATGTCAACAATAAGTTAAAGGTGTTCTAGAGAAACAAGAATTAACTGCAAGCTTAAGAGCACATGTAAGTTAGGCTTGCAGTCTTCACATAACCTAAGATAGTTAAGGTTTTCAGTTTCAGTTCTGTGATTGAGGAAGAACGTTATCTCTGTTTTAATGAAGCACCGCCTTCAGTTCCTGTTTTACCACCACAGGTCACAATTTTTATGTTCATTTAAAAAAAAAAAAATAGAGTCACCAAACAAGTAATCATGCTTCATTGCTGCATAAGTAGTATAATTTAAAAGAACAACTTCTAAAGTGAATTGAATTTCTTATAGGATCACCAACTAGTTGAGTTGGGAAGGGATCTCTGGAGACCACCTAGTCCAACCCCGCTGCTCAAAGCAGAGTCAGATAGTAGAAAGAAGTAATAACCTACACAAGGAATACTAAACTGCAAGATGTTCCACTGTACCAATTTGAGACTTAAAAGCCAGCAAGTCTAGCAACTAACAGACCACCTTCCCCTCTTCTTGCCCATTTTTTTAAAAGGTGGAGAACAATGGTAGTCGTACTTCATTATGGGAAACAGAAACCACATCTAAGAGATCTATATAGTAATTTTTGGAAAAGTAGGCTTTTTCTTTACAGGAACAATCGCACATTCAGTGAAGCACAATGTGCCACAAGGCCATTAAGTAACTATATTTAACATATCATTCTGACACTTCATTATCAAATCGGTAAACTTTCTTGTTTACACATGTGTCACAATTTGATATTTCCCAATTTAGGGGAAGCTTTTCTCTGTTTGTCACGAACCTCTTCCAGGCAGTATACTACACCTTCACTGATGGGAATAGTCTATTATTGATGTGTAACTAAAAATCTATACACAGCAAAACTAGGGCATCATACAAAAAGTTTCCATCTTAAAAGTTTTAGTTTCAAGAGTGTAAAACACTTAGTGAAGATGCTGAATTCTTCTTCAACAGATACAGTCTTGAATCTGTGCAATAACCATATTTTTTAATTTATAACTATTTGTTTTGAAACTGAAGGGCCAAGACAGAGCTAAGAAAGTGTGTGAATTTTCTTTTATCTATCTGTATGACTCTACCCAAGAAACACCCAAAGACATGAAAAAAGAAAAGTGTGAACAGAAACAGAAGCTTTAAACAGCCTGTTCCAAAAAGTGCAAAGACAGCAAGTAATATTCAGGAACCCTATTTTTTTATTGACTTCAAGTTTCATAAGGATGCTTTGGGACACATTGCATGACTAGACTAGACACCTGCATGCGAAGACTACCAAATAAACCAAAACAGCAAGAAAGCAAATAATGTAACCCCTCTTGAAGCATAATTTTTTTTGGTTGGTTGAGTTTGTTTTTGTAGTTTGGAGGTTTAAGTGTTTAGTCGTATTAACTCAAAACCATAAGCAGAATTAAGGAGACTAAACTGCTCCTCTCTAGTTGTCAAGTAAACAGTAAGTCACTTGTAACACTTTAAAGATAGTGATTTATTTAAACCGGGCCAAAGACTTTGAAATTATCATGGGCATTTCGTATTACATTTCTGTATTATGTATAACAAAATATGGCTTTAAACATCAAAGATTTGGAGACTTTTAAAGTTATCACATCTGTTTTAGTTTTTATAAACTAATAGCCACATTAATGATAAAGAAAACACTATACTGCAAACACAGTAGAGATGTAGCATGACTCAGGAACAATCCCACTGGCTTAAAAAAAAACTCTTTAAGTACATGTATGTTTTCAGCTAAAGCTACATTATTAAAAATCCTAAGGATATAAAAAGTTTCAGAAACTACTCAAAAGTCAAAATTGTGAAAAATCAAAATCCTCAAGGGGAAGGTATCCAGATTCCTATTTTTGGGCTTCACTGGTGCAGGAGACAGATGAGACGTTCAAATATGTTACGAACTCTGTTTCAAACCAATTCACATTTCCTCTCCTCTTGCTAAAAATCCCTTAGAGATCCATTCAGACCAAAAAAAAAAAATAAAAAGAAATAAGCAGTTGCAGTACAAAATCTCAATGAGTTTTTAGATGGCTATGAGTAAATTCCAATAGAATATTCTTCCCTGGCTACATCACTCAATTTTCCTCCAGGGAAAAATGGGTTCCAAATATCTAGAAAATAATAAGCATTTGTCAAAGGCTTTGAAACCAATCCTGCCTAGATACAGCACAAAAAAACTGTCCCATCATAAATGCTAAATATCTTAAGAATCCTTTTCCTAGATCTATGCAGGATTGCAAGTATCAATTAAAAAGTTAAGGAAAAGATTTGCTGTCCACCTCCCTTCAGAGCTGGGACCTCCATGCACTAAACCTCAGGTGTTGGTATTTTTTTAATGAAGCAAGCTTTCGGCTACACAGCTAATTATTTGAACTGACTGTATTAGCCTTTAGAGGACAAAAACTATTAGTACAAACAAAAGCACTTAACAGCCTGTTTTGATACTGGAATCCGATGAAAGGTTCTTTTGTGCAGCAACTGAAAAGCTTAAATAACATGGGGGATCAGATCATCCAAACCAAAATAGAAAAACAGCATTACACAAGTATCTGAATCAGGTTCCACAGTTCTTAGAACAGTTCGTATTTTCCGTATGAATTTCAAACAATGCAAAAATATTTGCATTTCAGTCTCATTACAATGAATAATACATTTATTAGTAAAGACAATCACTGATATTCTACTGCTAGTCTTTTCCAACTGCTATCTCCTAAAGCTCCTGGATTTTAGCAGTTTATATTTTAAAAAAAGTCACATACTAAAAAGAGCAACAAGTTTTTCAGCAGAGATTTACATAACATGCAAGCATTTCTATTCCCTTTTGCATTTTTAAGGGCACTAACATCAGGAGTCACTGATTTCAAAGCAATTTACAAACCAAAAATTATGCACTGAGCTGTTCTGGCTTCCTTAACTCCAAGCTTTGCCTTCATCCTCACTCTACTTACATGAATTTATTTTCTTTATTTCATTTTTTAATTTAAAAGAGTTTTGGTACTATTCTGGGAGACAGTTAAGAAAAAGTATTTAAGCTGAATCCATTAACCAAAGTATCTAAACACTCAGCAATCCTAGAAACTCCGCAATCCCTTTCATAACTTCCCTCCACTAGTCTTAAACCCCTAATTACAAAAGCATGATTGTTTCCAATACCAGAACAGCACTGACAATTCTTTTCAAACACAAAATCGAGTCAACACTTACTCTTCTTTTTTTAATTACTTAGAGCTAAGAAGTTTATCAGGAGCAACTTAAAGTCTGGTCCAGCAGAAATAACATTCCATCCATCCCCACAGCCTGTTAACCACTACTACGTACTTCAAACACTTCTGCTGAAATCATAACTGATTGCATAACAGAAGTTTTTGCAAAAGGCACCTATTAAAATTACTGGCACTAAGTTATTAGACTAATTAGATTTATAAACTTATCCAACCCAGCAGCCAGTGTCCTACAGAATTACTTGGCTAGTAGGGAGCAGTATATATAAGCCCCTTATACTGTTGAACTGTTCATCACAGGGACATCCTGTTGTATGCGGGAAGCAGCACATACACCTACAGTTCTTACATGCACATCTTAAAAAAAAAAAACACACACACACGTTCCCACAGTACCATAGATATGCAAAACCCAAGATTTAACACTTGTGAGATCAGAAAAAAAGCCCTATTCAATGAGTGCGGAAAATGCTTCTAAAGAAGGAGCTCGCTAGTCTAATTAGATATACCTAAACATACTGAGTAAGTATGGCAGCTTAAAATAAACGGTTAAAACACCACACACTGTTTCAGAGTAATATCTGGAGGAAGAGGATATGTTTGCAGTCAATGGTCTTGGCTTTATCTTCCCTACCTGCCCCTCCTCACCCACCAGTGTTTATAAATAATCTCCACCAGAAGATTTCTTCCATAAGATCATACTCCTTTTAGTCTTGATTATCAGCACCCCTCTTTGTCCTGTATTTTGGCTACTTAACCACCTTGTGAACATAGTTTTCCCCTGCAGTCAAGCTGCTACTCTTGATCTTCAAAGGCCCTGCTGCCCCACATTGCTCAGCAATACACAAATTTCACAATACAGAACAAGTCCAAAAGACACAGATCAATAGTCACCAACTTCTTCAGACCCCTTTCTCCTAGGATGCTTTATAGAGATATCAACAAAATTATATTAGAGAGGGTCAGATACATTTGCTTAAAAGTAAAGCTACACCTAAGTAGTTTATACACGTGGTCGTAGCCCCCTCCCCAATCTTTAGCACAGTTTATCTTCCAAGAATGTACGATGCTCATGTTTGCCCCAATTCCAGTAGATGTGAACAAGATGCGGCACGTGGTAAGCACTAACATAAGAATTATGGTTGTTATTTCTTTCAGGTATTTTATTCCACTTCCAGTAACTCTGTTCCCATTTCCTGAGAAATTTAAGATAGTCAAAACTAACTGAACAATTAATTCATCACCTTAGTGTTCCCACAAACACAGCATCTTACAGTATCACCTAAAATATGATGCAAGTTTCAAACATGGACTGTACAGCTTGAGGAAGAAATAAATTTTCTGAGCAGTAGTCAAAGTGTAAGTAGAACACTTGGTTAATCCTATTTTAGTGTTGCACAGCTCTTTCTGCTCTCATATTCAAGATGCTTCATTAAGGCAATGGAAAGATTCTCTATAATATTTTTTATGTAATAAGTTCATCCAGACTAAAAAAAATGGATTAAGTATAGAAATTCATGCCAAGTAAACCCACATTTGCTAAATGATCTTACACATTAGTTATAGGTCACGCAATGACTTGGAGTATATTACCTTGTTTTTTGAATTTCGTATTTTAAGCTAAACATAGTAATTTCTTCCAATACTACCTGATGTTGCAGCCAGCAGGGAACATTTGAGAGAGTTTATATCTAACATCTAGAAAATGTTACAGTAACTAGTTGGCTTTAGTAACTGCAATTAATTTGAAAAAAAAGCAAGTTTTGACAAACTTTTTATATTTAAAACAAGATCAACAAGCTTCCTGCTTTTCTAAATTTATTACTCATTTTACTTCTAGCTTGCAACATAATTGCATTATTTATGTATAATCCAAATCATACTCTGCTTTAAAATCTAACCAAGCATCCTCTCCAAACACCAAGTACAACCCCTGACAAGTCTGCAGATTCCTCCAGCTTCTGCAGTTGTATTCCTGAAACAGGTGCTGTAGATCAAATATAATACCAGCATTTAACCAATAGCCACATCATAAGGAGAGGAACAGGCAGATATGGTACTTGGGGCTTGTCTTAATCCAGGTTTTGACTTAAACCCTTCCCACAATGGTACTGGTTTGGGGGATCATATTCAGGTCTTGTCCAAGCACAAACTTATTAAGCAAAACGTGCATTTCCACAGACTGGACAAGATAGACCCATTCTACTCTGTGTAAGTATTCTGCTGTTGGATGGATTAAGACAGAAATTCAACACAATTAAAAAAAGCTATTTTCAATATATTACAAACCAGAAGTTCTAAATAAAGTCAGGGAAAAAAAAAACCCAAAGTAGCATACTTGTCTCCTTTATGGTTTAGTGACCTCTGACGTGCCTGCTGATTTGCAGAGCATCTGCAACTCCAGAAATCCAGGAGTTATGAAAAATGTACTCCAGAAGATGGGTAGACATGGTGCTTAGGGATATGGTTTAGTGTTGGACTCTATGATCTTAAAGGTCCCTTCCAACCTAGATAATTCTATGATTCTATGAATTTATTAGTAGCATAAAATCAAATTCCTCCTCAATGTATTTGAAAAAGCAACAGTGTGATGAGGGAGCGTTTTGAAAAAGTTATGCCAGATATCAGAGTCCTGGTAACGGTCTTCAAAATGGCTATTAGTGCCCTGGTTGCAAACGCGACCAAACAGGCACAAGTCCAGCTGAACTGTCCTGTTGGCTTTTTACTGGGAAGACAGCTCAGAGCAACTTTGGTAACAGCATTTACCTGAGAGAATTGGAAGAGAAAGTGCAGGAGGCATTTCACATCTTTTACTCTGAGTCCTTTGCAGGAGGCAGTAAAGTCGAGAACCTGGTAATTTTAAATGCTTGCTACTTGCCTATTTATCCATTAGCCAGAGCTAATGGAGTTATCCACAGACACTCTAAGAGGGTTTATCACAACAGAAGGCCTTGAGGCAAGATGTAACTACCAAGGATGACTCCGGGAGGAGCAGGGAAGGAGGCTGCTAAAGGCCATCCCTCCTCCTGGTACCTGCAGCATCCTACAAAAGGACCAACATATTTCAATTCCGTCACATAACCACTGAACATATTTATATGTTTATAAGGAATAACTAGCCTAGAAAGGTCTACCGCGTACCCTGACAGACAGCCAAGCATTTGAAATATACACAAGCAGGGAGAACAGAAAAATCCAACTGCTGAAATTTATTTCTTTTTACCTCACTGGTGCTGCTATCACTGCATTCTGTACAACTTCAGTACTTCTTCACAGCCAGCTACCCTAGGTGCACTCCTATAAATTATTTTGTGTTGCCAATAAGAATTGTTTCTATCAAGTGACTCTTTATAGAATTTTAAGCCCGGTCTCAAATATTTTGTAAATAGGCATATAATTTTACAATTTTAGAAAATTTAAGCATCAGTAGCTGCCTTTTGAAGCTTTAACGTTTAAAGCATTTTTCTTTTTTTACAGGCCTCCTGGATGTTTGCCAATGGGGCTCTAATGCCAGTGCTACAGCATCCAAAATGCTATTTTAAGCCATCACTGTGGTGACCATTACATTTTTCAAGCACAAGAACAGCTTCCTGAAAAATAACGATTGTGAATAAGTGTTTTTGTTGTTAATAAAACCATAAATACCTTGCTTCTGCTTACACGACATCTTAATTTCTGACCTATGCTTTGAAAGAGTATAGCGGTTGTTACACCTTTCCCTACTTTAAAGATGCAACCACCTCTGAACTTTTGCTACTCCATAAAGTCAGTAACATGTCGTTGCATCCCAGCTAGCTTTTAGCAGCCACGGGATCAATTGCAATCATTCACATTTCTATAAACGACAGTCAAGGGTACAGCCTTCCGTATGTCTGTTTTCCATTTTACTCTGCTAGTTTCCTCTCCTGACCTCATGCTTCTATTTTCAATAAAGTGTACATTAAAAAAAATATTTTCTTTTGTCGTTTATTTCCAGTTAGGAATAAGAAGGTATGGAGCAGTACCCCGCCTTCAATGGTGGCCAGCAGTATGTACTTCAGAAGTCACTGCAAAAGGTGCAAGAGCACAGCAAATCTGTCTCAAAACGATACACTTGCTTACCCTGATT
The DNA here is from genome assembly GCA_013398295.1 of Chionis minor. Classification (NCBI taxonomy): domain Eukaryota; kingdom Metazoa; phylum Chordata; class Aves; order Charadriiformes; family Chionidae; genus Chionis; species Chionis minor. The sequence continues at coordinate 73,382 of VZSF01006624.1, forward strand.
TAGCTAGAAGTAGTCCTAGAAGCAGAAGCCAAGTCATTTACTTTTCCATGCACTACTACAATTCTGTAGATTTTCCTCTATATGCATACGTAATACATGTGTACTCGCTTTTCTTAAAGCACTGCTAACTTCTTGGCCTCTGTGGTATTTTGTGGCAATGAGCTTCACAGATGAAACCTTTCTTGAAATTAGCCGAGACAGTTTTACCTGTGTTCCCGAATTATCTGAGAGCACATAAGGTCCAGATCGTGTTCTAAACCAGTTCTCATTTATAATTTAAAGTACAAAAAGCGGCTATGTTATCATAGCTCTAGGCTCCTTATGAGTCATTGTCTCAATCAGAAGTCTGCTGTAGGTTTACCATTCAGCTTTAGAGATTTGTTTCTTGGTCTAGGTATTACTTCGTCATTTCGTTTTGAATTCCTTCTAATTCCTGTAGATCATCTTTAGTCATTTAAAAAAAAAAAAAACCACACCACCGCAATTGAATTCTGAGATGTTGTAGCACAAGCTCCAGCAACACAGCAGGCCTTAACTCATTAGCTTTTTGTTTTCAAAGGCTCAAGTTAAATACTCACTTGATTTACAAGACGGGACATTCTGGGCTTTGTATCTGTCCTACAGCAAAGCCAATTGATTTTGGCACATTTGGCAACAGATTTGGAACTCTTAAACATATTACTTCACCACAGTGATAGTGGGTAAGAGTGGTAAATCCTTAGGAAGGCAAGAGTGACCAGATAAGATACTCCATTGTATTTGGAGAGCGTATGCGTGAAGTAAGAGAAAAGGAAAGCCAGTGGCCCGAGCACCTGTTCCACTTCCTGCTGGCACATTAGGAGCGAGTAAACCTACCCTTTAAGGACAAGGCAAAGGGCTTCTGGTTAAAGAGCAACTCTCTGTGAAAACAAAGAAGGGAAAATAATGCAAAAGGAGGTCTTCCCATAGTTTGACAAGAAGAATTAGCAGCACGCAAACTTTTCATTAAGGTAAAGGTTCATACCATCCCATTTCTTACCCCCTTTCATTGCTTCTGCTATGAAGACCCATCTTGTCTTCCTGAACCAAAGCATTTATCATTCATCAAGAGTTCTCAAGCAAAGAACAGCAGACGCTGCACCAAACTGGACACATAGGAAAAGCATAGGACACAGTGCTAAAGCAGGAGAACTGGAAGACACCATTCCAGGCTTAGGAACAGGATGCGTTAGTTTAAGCACATAACCTAGCTCTGCAAGTGTTGCATTTTGCCAACGCTATCAGGAAAGGAACACAACAAAGTTTTGAAGCCTGTACTTAGGTACGTAAGCAGAGCAATACAGTGAAGCTACAATGCAAGCAGTTCACATCAAGAAAGGCAAATACGCTAGGAAGTCTTAAAATGTAGTTTGCAAGCATGTAAAAAATGCTCACCTGGCCAACCTACAATTAATGTCAATCAATTGCTTCAAATAAGAATTACTTATAATTCTGGAAGGTGCTGGGCTCAACAGTTAACCAGCAATTAAAACAGTCACCTCCAAGGATATATATGGCATCCCCACAATACTTGGTCACACTAGCCAGACTCTACTAAACCCACTCTAGCTGACTGCAAACTTCTCCAGTAGTCATGTCTTCCTATGGCAGTGGGCCTCTGGCCATAAGCTATCAAGAGTGGAGAGAAACTCTTCAATATAATTTCCTGGGAAAGGATGGAAGACAAGAGACATATGTTTCTAGATAACTTTCTTGTAGAAGGCTAGTGGTTCAGAATCTCCATGGCAAACTGCTCCAAAACGCAAACCTCAGTTCAGGATTTTCAGGCTCTTCACTTCACAGGGCTCTATTCAGCTTCCTTCTTCAGCAGCTCTTTCTTCTATTATTGTTATTAATTACTTGATCACATGAACATTAACACAAGTATGTCCTTCAAGAATACCAAGCTGCCAAGTCAACAGCAACCATCCTGGCACTTCAGGTGTTCACTACCATGTTTCAAACAATTTTTATTTAATTTTCAGAAAAGCCGGAACTGAAGAGATAGCCTTAATTTTCATGTTTCATATCTGGGCAATCCTAATTCAACCCACTAACATCAATATACTTCAAGAGAAAAACTGCCTACTTTACTAGAAAAAAAAATCAAATCTCTTTTCAGACACTGCATTTCAAACCATTTCTTACCAGTTTGAACAGTAAGAAATTACCTTTCCAGGAGATTACAAACCACCTTTGTTTACCACTTAAGGGCAATCTCACAGAAACTGGTCCCATTCACTGACAGACACTATAATTAAATAGTATTCAGACATCACTGGCTCTTCTTTCAGAAAGAAAAAAAACCCCACTACTTTTCCCAGCAATTATGTTTAGTACATTTCTTTTGTGGTCACTTTAAGGCAGAGTAGACTGCCAATGGTAGTTATTTCTTTTAACCCTTATTTCTGAAGTAAAATGTAGATCTTTCCAGCAACCTCACGATTTCTGAAAGGTCTTTGTTTCTAAATCTTGCCTCTTCCTTAGAGGCAGACAACATAAAGCAGTGGCTGAAAACAGGCAACTGATGAGCAAAAATTAAAACATCCAGTGTTCAGCCGTCATGCTCGAAATATTTTGCACAGGGACAAATAATTTTAATAACTTCATTATAAATTTACACCTTAGGATACATATACTAGCATATATTTAGTATATAAAATGCTACAGAAGACAGTCAGTATTACAGGATTTTTCATATTATAGTTACATTTTTAAGAATGGAGTCCAAGGAAGTTGAAGTTTTCAATAGAAAAGGCATTGTTTAAGAAGTTCTGGTATATAATTTATAAAAGACCTACATACTGCAATTTACCACAGAAAACTGAAACTTACAACTGAACATTTCTGAACACAGACCTCGCAGTGCCAAGTTGCCTATGCCAAATTGTGCAAAGCTACATGGCAACATTATTTGACAAATGCAATCTGCATGACTGTCCTAGGGATCACAGCAACAAAACCATGGGAAGATTTGTCCGCATACACAAAGCCTACAGACTTAATCCAGAAGCTATCAACTTTCCTATTAAATCACATACGACACATCTAGTGCCCATCATAACGCACTTTTGTTCCAGAGCTATCTAACAGCAGATTTGAGAAAGTAATTCTAAAGACAACCTATAAATTCACTGAATTACAGCACTTTTTTTAAAAAGTCAAAGTAGAAGAAAGAAAGGGTGTTTGGGATTTTGGATAACTGCATGGATCTTATATTGATCCAGCCTGACTGTCCATCTACTATAATATGCAAACTCCATCACTTACAAAATGGTATCCCAGTGTTTGGGGGATTTTTTTTGTTGTTGTTGCTGAAAAATAAAAGTGAATAAAACATTTTAGATATTTATAAAACATACATGTTCCTGAAACATTAAGAATGGTTTAGTCTATCATGTTCAGAGGTTAGGTAGGAAGGAACTCCTTTTAAAAATAAAAGTTTTTAAAAAACAAACTTGTTTAAACGTCTCTCCAATTAATAAGTATTAAGAGAGAGGGTTGCATGGCTTTCTTAAATACTTTTCAGTTTGGTAAATACCAAGATAATCTTCTATTTGAAAATACTTATGAACACTTAACAATTTCCATGTCCTTTACCAAATTCTTTGCAGGACTGCTTGTGATGCTTTCAGAGAGAACACTTTCATCCAGTAGCCTCACAGGCACTAAAAAAGCATGTTCTAAATATTTTAAGTATTTGGACAGTAAAGTTATACGTTAAAGATTCCCAGAGATTGGATTCTGACGGTCAGGCAAATGCAAAAAGCAAAGATAACTACTGCTAGACACAACCGTCTGCTATAACATGTTCATACTTATTTTCCCCCTTCCACAGATGACAGTACTCTCTAGAAGCTGAAAATACCTTCATGCATATCATCATCTACCATGTACATGCTAAATTCCAATGAAATAAAAAGGCTGCTCAATTACTTCACTATGCTCCAGCATATGCAAGCAGCGCTAAGAAACAACATAGCCCAAGAGCACAGTCAGTGAAACCTTACAAAAGACGCTAACCTGTGCTTTCATGACAAAAGGGTAACTCTAAAATGCAGGAGTATTCCAGAGATAGCACGCGTTATTATTAACACGGTACATCTCTATAGAAATACACAGATTACTATCCTACTTTGCTGCTCTGTTTTTTTCATAAAGCGCTAAAAACATTTAAGAATTTGCCTGCTTTAAAGCACAACAGTCTTAAAATCAATTCAGAAATGATATGGACATCAGACAGCAAGTCCTTTAGGATCATCTCTGCTGCTTTTCGCTATAAAGCAGCCAGCAAAGCAGAGACCCAATTCACAAGCAGGCCTTTTAGCTACTATCCCATAAATAAGAAGAGGGTGTATCGCCAACAACTGCATATACTTGGCTCTAACACGCACATGCCTGATACTATTTCAAAAATTAAAATCCTTTTTCCCCACCAGAAAAACAAAGAAGAAAATCAACACCACCTTCCTAAACATTTCACGCCTCCTTTCCTCCCTCCTCTCTCTCTCCAATCAAATGCATGCTCAGGAACTCCTCTCTTTCACAAGCAATTACAGAATTGGAAAGTCTCACAAACTTGGAAAGAAAGAAAAGAACATGGAGACACATGCACATCCCGCACCATTCCCTGAACATTTATGAGTAATTTGCCATTTCACCCAATTTAGGATATTAGGTCTACTAAAGAAACACTTGGCAGTGCAATATGCTGATCCATTCTTAACATAATAACCTCATTCAATAGATTAAAGAGGTACATTTATACCTTGAATTCATTTGAGTGCTACAGTAAATTATTTAACAAGTACTTAAAACATGTAGTCATTAACTCATGGTTCCTTTTATTTTTCACTTGGTCTTATTTTGTAAGAATGCAAGAAATGAAACCATAAGAGCAGCAATTGCTCATTCTCTCGCCAGCAGGTTTGGTTAAGGTTTTTTTTTTTAAAAAATAATGAAGTTTTATATGTTCTCGTATACATGTAGACCGATATGCATCATTCAGAATTTTAGACCAAAGAATTGAAAAAAATAATCAAGATGTTTAGTAGACATCTCAAGTTAAGGCCAGGTCAAGATTTTCAATAAACAGCTTATAGCATAAACAAACCATAATGCTGAATATAAACTAATTATTACTACAAAATCCTTCCTTGCCAGATTTCAGAGATTGAGTTTGAGCTCAGAGTTTGAATATCTTGAACTGCAACTGACATTAAGGGACAATGATAACACTGTGCACAACGTTCCACACACACAACAATCATGAAACACCCGGAGTTGTTCTGCTTCCCCTGACATGCCTTTCTGTAGGGCAGGCATTGCTGCATGAACCCTCATGAAATCCTAGAGGAAACAAAAGCATTCCACTTCTGTCAAGCTCGACCTGGAAGTAAGCATTAAAATGCTGTTTACAGTCCACAGACAGACTTCCCTCAGAGAAATACGGAATCTTTTCACATGGTACAAAAACACATTATGATACTTTGACACATACATCCACTGAAACTACCAAAGTGAATATAATCTTCCAGGGAATCTACAGAAGTTGGGTTTGTTTTTTTTCTATACTTATCCCACCTCAGAGGCAATGCATGCCAAACAAGTCGCTCACAATTCAGATTCCACCTGAGACGTTTTTGCTTGCTCTTCTTTAAAAAGAGAAATATTTCAAAATTGCAGTCACAGTAGTAGTCAAAGCCATCATACATGAGTTAAGAGGGTTCATTTGTAATTACAATCTTTTTCAGCAGCTATAACAGCACTAATGTTTTGAAACACAAATTTGGTGTGGTTACATTTTGAATTCTTTGATTTCTACAGTTTTATGTTAAGACTGCCCGTCACCACTTCCCTCCCATCTATACGCAACTGTGACGGAGTTGGGTGAAGTGAAGGTCAGAGGAAGCTTAAAAGGCATTTGAGTTCTCTCTCATCTTGACAGGGATTTCATCCCTCTCCACTGCACAGGGAGTTCAAAGTTACTGGAAAAAAAACATTAAAAGGTATTTCTGTATCACACATTTGTTTACAATGATTCAAAGGAAAATATCACTTCTAAACCAAGCACCAGTCACTCAACAGGTACTAAGTTCAGAAACACCATAAATTTACCACTTTATGCAATTAAAAGGACTACTGACTAGGTATGTAAGCACTGAAGATTAACACTCAGTTACCAATAACTAGGACTGTTACTGACCCATAAGACAATGAATTACAAATAAAAGATCAACAGTGTCTGCAAAAAAACCAGCATAACTTGCATTTGATTTGCACCTTCTGATCTTACAGGAATGAACCAAGTGTAACGCCAAGGTTACAGAAATAAGCATATACCAATAGCACTGCGTGTTGAAATCACCTTATCTGCATAACTCATCTTTAAGAACTACAAGTATAGTAGTAAAAAAAACCCAACCTATTACTAAATGCACTAAGACACTAAGACTATTGTTGAATGCACATCCACATTTTGAGCAGCTTTCAGGACTGCCCCTAGTACTTCCATACTGTTGCTTAAACAACTGCTGGAGAAGTTCAATCTTCATACATATGGAGAAATTAGAGCCCTGCAAAGCTCCTGCTGGATATCCATGCTAATTTAAAAAAAAACCAAAAGACGTGCAAACAGAAGACTGGGCAAGTACTTAAGTCACACATAAGCTCAAACAATTTACCTGGCCAAGTGGTTTAGCACACTTAAGCAGCAGGTTATAAAACACTCCACGAACAACTTAGAGTTGCTATCAAATCTATACCTTTCTAGAAATACTGCCTACACTTTCTAACAGACATCCATATCTTTCTGTTAGGCTTAAACTCACAGAAGATCTTCTGCTGCCTATTTAAGCAATTTATAAAGCCATACTCCTCCACTATACTCAAAAGAATGGGTTATTCGAAGGTATATAAACAGATGATCAAAATACTCAAAGTTTTATTAAAATAAATACAAAGCACAGGGTTTTTTGAAAGTTTCCTTGAGGAAAAAAGCAAATGTCAGTGGTATCTGCATTTGCTCCTCTACAAGGATTACAGTCAGCTTCAAAAAAGTGTTGAACTTCTAATACTGAACAATAAAAAAAACCCTCAAACTGGTTTACTTCCTAGTCTGTTATTCTAACGTGCTTTCAAAATTCTGCACCCATTTCACCTTGTACACTATCAACAATCCCCAGCAAGAAAGGCTAATAAAAGGTAGTCTTTTTAGGTACCGGTTCTCTGCTGAATAAGGAAAAGGTACACTGACTCTCCCAGACCATCCATCGCTAGCCCCACACTGCAAGAAGAAAGATAAACTGGGACAAGAGCTTCAAGCTTGAAGGCCAACAGTACTTCAACAGATGTCCCGATTGCCAAAGGTACTCAAGAAATGAAGTTTCACCAACACTACATAACTCATTAAAGCAGTATAATGAACACTTAAACACAAAGGAAAAACATTTAAAAAACACGCGACAACACACACTGGCCTAAGTGCACAAATACAGACATACCTACGTGTGAATTTTTCATGCTTAGCCCAGTGGTGAAAGCTTGACTCCACATACACATATGGAGAAACAGTTAAGATTCAAACATATTCCCACATTTCTACAGCCCAGTTTAAATGTTTTTTAATAATTTGTACAGCATTATTTTAAACTTAGCGTAGTAATATTTAGGCTAAAACTACACTTTCTCTAATTTTAAATACTGTGATAAAAGATAGTGACATTCTGGAAGATTACTAAATGAATTTAGAAAAGGTTGAATTACAGCATTAAAACAACTTAGATGAAGTCAAGATCAGTAAGTGTACATCAAGACTACGGACTAGAAAAAAATTCAGGAATCATTTCTGAAGCACAAAAAATAATGCCAAAATAATTTAAAGTAAGTGTAATAAATTAATTGCTTGCTCAAAGAAAAACAGTGAGCAAATTTACTGTGACACTTTTAATCTACCAGAACAAGTGTTCAAGATTCTACTTCACAAGTACAAAAAAATTCCATAAAATTTAACAAGTTCAGTCATTAACACGCAATGTCGTATTTGAGCTGTATTATTCTTAATTTCTGTACAGCACCGGAGGTAGAAGCCTGAATCTATTAGGTACTAGCAAGTCATCTAGTCCATAAGATAACCGACAATGATGAAATACCTGAACTATCACAGGCAATACTCTCTAGCATCTGTATGTATGGGATCCTTACAAACCCTGCCTGCCAAACATTCCTAACCTCTACATCTCTCTCAGGAACGCCTATCCAGCTTCAGTGGAAGACAGAGACTTTTGCCTATAACTGCAAACACAAACCAAACCCCGCTTCCAACACTGGCAATGCGTAATAGGTGTTGTGAGGCTTGCACAAAATGCGCTGATAAGGTTTTCTACACCACAACTGACTGTAGCACAATTACTGGCTTTGTTAGCAAATTCCAAAGATAGATCAAGAGTTAAAAGTGTTGCAAGACATTAAGCCAGAAGGATGATTACGTGCTCCAATTTGATACCATAATTGTGCTGCCCTTCCATCATGCAGTTCGTAACTCTGTGAATGCTTTAGAATGGGCTAAAATAAAGTGGTATCTCCAGTCACTCAAGAGCTTTTTCCATCTTAGCTTTAGGCTATGGTTTCTTGTACAATCACACGGAGAATAAACTAGTTCCTTATTTACAGTGATCATTACCATGAAATAATTTACTGAATAATCTTACCCTTAGTCCTTGCTTAGTATGCTGTGAAAGCATGCTTTTGCTTAATAGCATTGCCTTTGGTGGCCTAAGTGCAGTAAATGAAAGGTATAAGCCCACTTTTAAAAGAAGTTTTCAGCCATTTGTTAAAGTATAATACTTATTACACACAGCACATTTTAGTCTCATAAATTAATCAAGAATAGAAGCGAACGAGTGCATTAAATCAATGAGAACAAAGACACACTATTCTTTTCTATTCTTGTTTATGTTTCACTTACACCAAAATGCAAACCCAGGTCACAAATTACTCCCAAAAAGGTCATACCAAGAGTACACTTGCTATTATTACACTGATATTCAGGTGTGCCTAGTTTCTTCTTCCACAAACCTATACTAGCACCACTACTGTTTACAACTTGATCTACTTCCTAAGCTGTTAGAGACAGCTCTGAAAAGGCTTATTTACTTTATTATCCTCTTAAAGAGAACAGCATTATTAGAGGGGTTTTTTTGTAGCATAGGTGTGCTACCCATATGTCTTTTTACCTATGCTAAAGCAAGGCACATTAACGTTTTGGGGTTTTTCTGTTTTATTATTATTTTCCCCTCCCATCCTCATGACTTCGCTAGACTACCACTATTACAGTCACAACTATCGTGGCATTATCTAAATCACAGTAACCTGTAAAGGCTGAAACTCTTCACTACCAATACACACTCACAAACGGGTAATTCCGATTTCCACATTAGCCTGTAACATGAAGAATGCAACTGAGACAGTAACAAACATTGCTTGTCAATAGGAAATATTTTTAAATCTTCTGTTTGTTTTTATATACACAGTTGATTTAGTTTGCTTATACCCTGACTATTTCCAAAGATCAACCAAAACTGCAGTGCTAAGGAACATTTCCTGGAAATCACTTTATCAACTGGGGAGGTACATTTCTCAGCATCTCCAACAATCTGCCTTATCTTAAGTGCTAAATTACTGCTTTTATAACCCCCTGAAATCTGTTGGTTCTTCCTGTCTTTAAAGACTACGCAATACCAAGCACTGTAGCAATCCTTAGTTCAAAGCACATGCTGGCATGCAGAAAATGCATCTAGAAAAGACACCAGAAAAAGGTTCATCTAGAGAGGTATTGCCACCTACAGCTGGCCAGCAAACATATGAAGTGCAAACCCTAAACTCCTTATTGTTCTTTACTTAGAGCAGAGAGCTAATTGTGCCAGCAGTAGGTATTTTATTTCATCAGATGAAGTGAGAAGCGGGACTTGTCAGCATGACACAACAGCAACCACATTTTCTTTGTCAAAGCGCTCTGTTGTGACTTGCCATTACTGAGGGCAACTATTTTTTCCAAGTTCCATAAATAGCCAAATTGAAGATCTGAAGACATGAAGAGACTTTTTTAAAAAAAAGTCAATCTCCTAGAACTCAATTTATGCAATTTCCAAATTGGTGGCAAGACTCTGAAGCAAGTTTAAAGTCTGAAAAATGGAAAATAACATCACCCCCCCAAGATGCAACCAAAAAAAATACCACCATATATACTATGCTTAGCCACCATACACCCTTTCTTGTACAGTATCCTCTAAAAGTATCAATTTTTTTTATATCAAAAGTACCTTTTTTCATCAAATACACAGAAGCAAAATTTAAAGCAAACAAAAAAAGCTCACATAAACTCTAAAAGAGCTTTAAAAATAAGTATGCAAAATAATTACCCACAACAAAAATAATGTTTAACTGAAACTTCCAGTTCTATTTTAATTAAAACTCATTATTGGTTGCTAAAATCTTCAACAAGTATTCAATTACGTCTGTAAAAACCTCACTTGTACCTGATCAACCTTCCAACTACATATAGAATGAAAATTCATCCAGTTTCCCAGCTGTACTCTTGCTTTCCAAGCTAGTACTAGTTACTACTGCTAGAGATTCTCAAAGGCTGTTCACAAGTCTTTCAATTCTCACGTTCAGTTTTAATCTTCCAACCTCTCCACAGAATAACAAGCCAAAACACACATACTACACAGAAAACATTTCCTCCAATTTTGTCTCTCTGACCAGCTGAAAAGGGATCTTGTAAAAAAAAAAACTTCAGAAGGAAAATTATGAGATAGATAATAATGAATACTTGAAATTTCTGTCAGTTTTAGGTGTTTATCATAATTTTTTCCTCCTTTCTCTTTTGCTTCACTGTTGGATGAAATGCACAAATAGGTGAAAACAACTTGCATCAGACTAGTGAATGAAAGCAACTCTACAGGAAATGTTGTCAAGGACAGGGAGACAGTTATTAGTTCTCTTATCCTTCATTCACAAAATCTGCTTTTGAGTAATGGTAAACAACGTTTCAGATTAAGTTATTTTTAAATTCACTTACAGCAGCCTTTATAAATGCTGTAAAATACGTTGATTTTTTTAAGTTGACTTTACAGGTACTTTAAGAATTATACAAGCCTGTACAAAATCTTATTGCAAGCATCCACAGCATAATAAAGCATTGTCTAGGAAGATGTAAAACTGATTTTGCAACACTAAGTATAAATACACAAAAGAATTCACTGCAATATAAACACGTATTTTTCCATACTTAAGATTCAAAAGCATAAAAGAAATCCTCTTCTGCAGTTCTATAGATGAAATACTAAGCTCAAAAGACCATGTCTAAAATTGACAGGATTTAATAACTGTGCTGAACAACCTGAGGTAACTGCTGCAAATCCAAGAAACTACACAAGAATCATGCGCTAAAATGAGTCCATACCATGAGTCAAGCTAAGAAAAAAAAAATACTTAACATCCAAAAAACTGGCCTACATTTTTGTAAATTGAATTATTACAAGAGATGATGAATCTACCAACATACAAACACCTATAGCATACTCAACAGGCTGAAGAAAGACTAGTCGGAAGAACTACCAGTGTGGTGGGATTTTTTGTGTGTGTTTTTTAATACAATAACTATAATGGTATTATTTGTATCCTCTCTTTAATAAATAAAGTCTGCAAAATAATTTCCCATACGGCATTCTGCCAAGCAGTTCACTTTTAATCTCTCTTATTTCAAGTCACAGTGAAGATTAAAAAATAATCATTCATCCTAGGGAAATAAAGGTTACAGTTTTCAAAGCACATACACTGCACGCTGTCTATATTTAAAAGGCCATGCCCTGATAACAGGCATAGAAAGAGCTGCAAATGGTGTTCTAAAAACTGAACAGGGCTAAAGACTTAAAGATACTGGCGTGTCTTTAAACACAATTATATACAGGTTTAACGAAAGCTGGGAGTTAATCTAAACAAGGTATTACATGGGTCAGATGTTTTTTCAAGGCACACTAAATGGAATTTTACAGCTTCCTCACTGGCCCAATTATGTCATCGCTTACTTCTTTCCCTACCTTTTCCCTTGTCAGGTTTAGAATCACTTGGGATGTATCAATATAAATTGTCAGTGATATATGTGTGTGTGCACATATGAGAAAGAAATGGGGATTTTATACACACATTTACAGTATATCTGCTTCTTAAATGTTTATGTACATTTACAATACATTACCCCCTACCTCCTGTAAAAGAGGGAATAATCTAATAGAGGCAAAAAACTCTCACGAGAACTCTGGTTAGAGACATCCGATGGCCAGAGAAGTGGGAAACCAAGCAGAGTAACAGCGTTATCTTGCACTAACTTTAGTAAGGGATGAGGTCTAAGCTTCAGACCAAAAGAAATTCCACCCAAGATGACAATACAAACAACACCTTGCCCTGAGATCCCCTGGAAGCGGAAACAGAAGCAATCTCACTAAGGTCTCTAATGTCGGAGGCAGATATACAACAAGAAGTGCTGCTGTAAATTACCTAATTGTACACAAAAGTGACCTGACCATACAAAAAAAACCCCCCACAATTATTTTTGGTCTCCATTTAACAGAGTCATATCCTGCTCTGTAAAGAATCTAAATGATTTTCCAACTGCAGCTAAACAAAAGTGTAGTCTACCTGGAGATGACAGATTGAACAAAGACACAACGTGCATGGGAGAAGAAAGGATATGATCTTTGGCTAGCCAAATAACAGAGGAAGAAGGTATTTCTGGCTATTGTTACCCTGAGGGATTTAAACATTCTGGAAAAACTACCGATCATGACAAACAGCTAACATATGCTCTTAAAATCAGTGTACTGTCACATGTTGGATATCATTTTCCAAAACACTGAGTATCAATGAGTTTATGATTCTCTTACTTAGCTAGGATTCCCTGAAAGCTTACAGGGCTTTTTTGGTTGGTTTAAAAAAAACAAAAAACAAAAAACCACCACAAAAAACCCCACCAACAACCCACACCACAAAACACAATGGGACCCATGAGAAGGATTAGTGTCCTGGTTTAGAAAGATCGAAGGAAGGAAAACCAAAACACGCATCTGAGTAAACTGACTGCTAGTGGCATAATGGTGACGCTGTGGGCTTTAACACCTCAGTCTGTCTTCTACCACCTTCACGTATTTATTGACTAAAAAACATAATCAGAATGAAACAGTGTTGGAACTTGTCTTCTAGCACTCCTGGAAGACAAGCTGCTACTCATTATAGCTCTCTGGCATCTTAGAAAGACGTGATGAAAGCCACTAAGGCAGTCAACACCTCATGATCAACATAATCAGAGACTGCTGATAGAGTTAGTATTTTCAATATTATGAAAAGAATCCAGCCTCTCCCAGCAACCCATTTTATTAATTTATTTTTTTTATTAAAGTTTGGCCACTGGTATTAGTCCTGATTTAAGTTATGGCACCAAGAAGATATTTAAGAAGTGCTTCACTTCCCATCGCTACTGCATTTTTCCCACGTCGTAAGTGTTCGGTGCTTTATTTTGTCTCTTCACCTGAGTCTCAGTTTTTCTTTTCTAGTGTTCTTTTCTGTCCTCTCCCACATTCTCAAGGCAGGTTATTTATCTTTAAGTTACTTCTCCCATTAACGTAGCTTATTCTTAGACAAGATGTTCTTTGGGAGAACTATCACAGTCTTCCCATCCATTTGTAAAAACGTATCGCAAGACGTCCTCGATACAGTGCGGAATTTCCACGTGTAATTAATCTCAAACAATTGCACTTTAAAACTGCTGTTCGGATTGCTTCAGCCTTCACACGCAAAGGCCTTTCAGAACTGACACAGTTTCTCTGCACACACTGCCAAAGAAATGAGAATATTCGCATGCACATACTATTAAGACCAGCCAGCGGTCATTTATTTGAGAAGGTGAAGGTGGAAGAACATGTGCAGTTTCTTAATCTGAATGCACAGAATCAGTGCACCAGATTCAAAGGCTCACCACCCCTCCGCAGGCCTGAGCAGCTCTCACCACGGATTAACGCTTTGAAGCAAAACCACCAAGACCAGAAGTGCCCCAAGTTCAATTTAAAGAGCCACAACGGTGTTGCTGAACCTCCCTTTTCCCACCAAACTCATTTGCCTAAAGCATCTCTTGGCCGTCAAAGAGAAGGCTTCTACATACACCACAGACTCGCAACTGGTTCAACCTGAGCAAAGTCAGTACTTGAGAAACAGAAGCTGAGGCAGGATGAAGTCTAGGCTTGTGGAAAAAAAAAATCTACCCAAGAATAAATATTAATTATTTCAGTGTAATAAATAATCTAAACTACAATCACCACTAGCATACCCACATTCCACAGTATTCTTTTGTCTTCCTCTATACAATGGGAATGCACACACTGTCACAGATTGTTAAAACACAATTTACCCACGCAGTAGTTTCAAAGCATAATCAATACAACCCACCCCCTCATGAGAAAAACAAGTATTTTAATACAATACCTACACGCGCTGGGACCTGAGAAACAATATTTCAATTAGACACAAACATCACACTGCTTCATTTCACAGAACGGCTGTAACGAGACCTGCAAGTTAGCGCAAATCAAACTATCAGGCAGCCTATCTTTTAATAAAGTTACAGGCACTCTTACCTCTCGTCCTCACCATCCATGAGAGGCGTCGTCAGCGGCAGCACCTTCAGCGGAAAGAGGGAAGCAGAGGATGGCACGTTGCTGCTACCGCCATCCGAAACGGCTGATGCTCCAACACCACCCTCGCCACTGGCAGCTTGAGGTAAACCCACCAAGGAAGGTTCTGTAGGGCGCCTGCCATCTTCGATTTGGCTTACAATTGACTGAGCTAGTGATTGTGCGGGGAACTGGGTAGAGCTTAGCGGTATCTGCTGCGGCACACTCTGCGCCACCGGCATACCTATACTTGTTGATATCAAGGGAGGCTGACTAACACTTTGAGCCAAATTCCCGTTCTGCACAGCTGAAGCTTGCGCGATGTTCTGTGGCTGTCCCAAACCTATAGAAGCAGAAGGTATGCCAGCAGGCACAGCTGAACCAGCTTGACTGGGTGCAGGAACAGTACTAGCAGAAGGTATAGGGCTAACCGCAGGCAGCTGCTGGCCAGTCATCCCTTGGACTACAGATTCCACTCCTTGTGCCTGCGGCTGTACAGGTAACAAGGTGTTTTGCTGAGCAATGACCATTTGCTGAGGAAGGCCCGAAGCGCTAGCCTGTAATCCCTGCTGCATTATTCCTGTCTGCACAGACTGCACTACTTGTGAAGATGGAGGAGCAGCCGTCGACGGCATAACTGGAGGTGGAATTTGGTTTGCGGCAGACGGCGGTGGCACCACAGCAGCTACGCTTCCTTGCTGCCCAACGTTCAGCATTTGACCACTGGTACCTACACCCGGTATGGTGGCCGGAGCATGTGCAACAGGCTGAGCCGGGGCAGCGGCTGGATGTGCTTGTACTGAAGGCTGCATGCTTTGCGCCTGGGCAACGGGAACCGGTTGCCCTGCTCCCACTCCTGTGGAACTGGGCTGCATGGCAGGGGCCGGAGTCTGAAGGATCTGCTGATGTTGAATGTATTCTGGCATCACGCCCGTAACAGAGTTTTGGTTCACCGGCTTAACGTGACCCGCGGCCATCTGCGTGGGGACCGTCTGCTGCTGCTGCTGCTGTTGTCCATACTGCAACTGCTGCTGCTGCACAACTGGCAAAGTCTGCACAGGCTGCGCCGGCTGGGAATACGGGAGCTGCTGTTGAGCCATACTTTGAAGGGCAGGTTGCTGGTGGCCCAGAGATGGGGATACACCTAGTATATTAACTGGGGCTGGCTGAACCCCAGTAACAGTGGTTAGACTGGCCTGTGCAGGAGGCTGGACCCCTGGCTTCTGCTGCGGATAGTTTACTTCTTGAGAATGCAGCTGGACTTGTGCAAGCTGTGATTGAGAAACACTCTGTGGTATACTAGATGCTGGAATTGCCGGAGGAGCGGCGCTGCTAAAATCCATCTGCTGCGGACCCACACCTTGAAACGCTTGCTGCTGTACCACAGTAGGTGCTCCCATTTCTCCACTTCCCACACTTTCTGTATAGTGACTCAGTGTGCTTACATTGCTGCTAACAGAACTCCCACTGGTGCTCTCCCTTTCAGAAGTCACTTCAAGCGGGTTTTGTTTTATCGTCTCTACTGCTTTGTTTACTGCTACTCCTTCCGAAACTGCAACAGTGTTTTCTTTATCATAGAATTCAGTGCATGTCCATCTACCTTTTTTGAAAGGTTCAGAACTAGAATCTAATTTTACAACCCTAAACCTTGACGTGCCAGATGCAGGCTGCTGCTGCTGGCCTGAGCCCACTGCCATTCCTGCAGTTGGGTTAGTAACATTGTTAATGACACTAGAGGAAGCACTCGTACCATTGCCAACACCACTCAAGATATTCACATTAACATTGCCGCTACTTCCAGACAAAGCATTTACATTACCAGTACTCGTGATGTTGCTTAAATTTATAGTACCAAGCACGCTGCTTGCCACACTAGAACTACCACCACCCATATTATTTAAGGTACTAGTTCCAGTAGCGGGACTTACACCTAAATTGCCAGGAGTACTTGTAGTGCGGATATTAGACGCGACAGATGCCGGGGAACCAGTGGATGATGCAGCAGAAACTGGTGCCGTTGATATAACATTGTCAGAGCTTCCAGTTGTTGATAGTTTTCTAAATGAGGGACTGGGCGGTGGTCCTCCAGAAATCGGAGCGCTGCCCACCCCAGGATGCGATGGGTGATGGTGTCCGTGATGGTGGTGGTGAAGATGGTGGTGGTGATGAACATGATGGGGGTGAACACTTCCATTGATCACAACACTCTGCTGTGGGTGATGAGGCAGAGGAGCATGCTGCTGAGGAAGATGAGGCTGGTTTGGAGAAACAGCCCCGGGAGTCTCTGCCTCTTGGAAGTTATTTAAAGTCTCTTCAGAGGAGCTCCTCTCGGGTTCTCCCAAGTCAGTGGCCCTGGATAAAGAAACATCCAAGATTTCTGAAGACGACAGGTCTTCAGTGTGGGACTCATCCAGGTCATCGTAGCTTTCTGTATCCTCAGCTATGCTGTTATTAGAGCTCATACTAGCTGATATTTGAGCAGGGGTCACACTGGTAATTTGGAAGCCACTTTTCTTTTTCATTTGAGCTCCAGTCTGTGCAAGAGGCTGTGGCTGGAGCTGAGACTGCGAGAGGAGGTTCAGGCTTTGTGGAGGAGGGGGTGTCGGCTGTGGACCCGTCGACGAAGATGCTGCAGGAGATGGAGGCGGCGGCTGGACCAGCAAAGGCGGCTGATAATCCTCGGCGGAGAGGGCAGCGCTCCCAACGCCGGTACCTGGTGCAGTGGGAGCAGTAACGCAGCTGCTGCTACTGCTACTGCTGCTGCCCCTTCTAGGAAACATTGCCGGGTGCGCCATCTTCCTAGCACTAATGTCTGCGGCTGAGTCAGGCTGGTGCATTGTATCGGGTGTATTTTAAGCGTGCAATCCCCCGGCATGGAGAGAGACAGACACACGCGCACACAGTTAGCTTTGCGCTCACGGCAGGGCAGGGAGACACGGCGCACCGACACCCCCCCAACCACCACCACCACCGCCGCCGCCGCCCCCCC